>CM069448.1:45767848-45962885 GCA_035610835.1 Ophiura sarsii
TAATTCATTCTCATCATTTGCAAGAAGAACCACATCGTCTGCCCAGAAAAGGCTACCAACACATACGTTATGAATTCTTACACCAACTTCATGTTCCTTTAACAGCTTTGTGAATTCATTAATAAAAATAGAGAACAAAACTGGCGATAAAACACAGCCTTGCTTAACGCCTTCTGTCACTTCAAAGAAATCAGTTTCTATATTGCCAAATTTAACCTGAGCTTGAACATTATCATATAAGGCATCAATTAATCTCCAAATTCGACCTCTTAACCCCGAGTTCCAGGCTGCTAAAAGTAAGCCCTCCCTCCAAACGGTATCAAAAGCTTTGCGAAAATCCAAAAATGCCATATAAGTTTTTTTACCCTCTGCTAATCGACATGCAGTAATACTTTTTAGATTAAAAATGTGGTCTTCGCATCTATGTAATGGACGAAATCCTCCTTGGACTTCTGATAGAGTATTAGAGTCTTCAAGGAATTTTGATACAGACATTGCAATTATACGGTTAAATATTTTAGATACACACGAAGTAAGTGAAATTCCCCTGTAATTATCTAAATCCTTGCGGTCACCCTTCTTAAAAATTGGAATAATGATGCTACTATTCCATTCCGTAGGTGTTTTCTCAAGATCAATGAATTTCTTGAACATCTTAAAGATAGACTTGTGTAAGCTATCCCCACCATTTTTAAGAAGTTCATTTGTGATGCCATCAAGACCTGGGGATTTGTTATTCTTAGCAAGATTTAAGGCTTCAATAACAATATCCATATTGATTTTAACATCATACAAATAATGATCATCATTTAAATTCTTATTTGATTGACACCTGATAGAATTAACCATTCCATTCACAAAGTTACCTCTGGCATCACCATTATTGACTCTATTTACATCACCATTCAAGTTCATATTCATTTTACCTAAAGTACTCCAATATTGAAGAATAGTCTGATTCATCTTAGACTTATCATAGATTATTTCTTTAGATTGTGGTGCTTTAATACAATGAACCTGAGGATTACGACTACTCCCTTTGAGAACTTTCCAAAAATCTTTGCAAGCAGGACCCCCTTGCTTGGCAATATCAATAGATTTATTGACACGCATTTCTGTAATTTTACTTTTCACAAGATTCTTAGCATGAGTGCGCTTATCTTGGTAAGATTTCCATAGATCATCACCTAAATCTATATCACTTTGATTACTTTTTGACCACCTCCTGTGCTGCTTAGCAGCATTTTGACGGTCTTTAATCGCATAATCAATATCTTTATCAAACCAAGAGTTATATTTCCCCTTAATCTCTTTAGTGCCCAGACCATCAATTGCACTTGATAATACCTTACTCTTCCAAGAATCCCAAATTGTATCTGGGTCATTATAAGAATCAATATCCCAATTACCAAAGTCAAAATGTAAATTGGTTTGATAATCCATATAATTTGTATCTTGATCAATATCCCAAATAACCTTTTTCTTCTTGCTAGAGCACTTATTGTAAGAGCTGTTCTTAACATTCATTGTCAAAGATAGGACATTGTGGTCACTTCCTAATCCATACTTGCGATCCTCATCAATAATCAATTCAGAAACTCTATTCATACAATTATTAGTGCATAACATATAATCAATAGTACTTTTTAAACTACCACGAGCCCAAGTAAACTTGCCCTTACATAATTTAGTACAGTTTAACATTATCAAGTCAGAATCGTTATGAAAGTTAAGAAGGCGTTTACCATTACTGTTTAAAACAGGATCACCAAAACAAATTTTGTTACCTATTCTAGCATTCATATCACCCATTATTAAAATGCATGGATCATCATCTTCATCCTCAATGCGTATGACTTCAGATAGTAACTGAGTATATAATTGATCCGTTGTATCCGGATCAGCACCTTCAACTGGAAAATATGTTACAGCAATATACATGGGTTTATCAATTTCAAACGAGAGTTTGACCCATAATCTTTCATATACATCCGATGTTGAGTCAAAAAGATTGTCATCAATAATACAGATTGTGTCTGAAATTAATAAGCCAATCCCCCCTCCCCCTTTCTTAACCCTGTTTTTACCAACCCATCTGTAACCATGCACATTAATATGGTCAGTATCTCGCAGAAAAGACTCTGCAATTCCAAAAACATCAAAGTTTTCTACATTAAGTAAATTTTCAAGCTCGTGAACCTTTGGGCGCAGTCTATTGACATTATTAAAAGCAATTTTTACCGTTTTACGCTTATAATATTTACTATTATTTTTGCCCTTCTTACCTCCACGTCTATGAGAGTGTTTTTTGTTTTGTTTAACCTCAGTATTATATTCAGTACATAAATCTTCAGTGACATCAACATTATTAGGTTCGTTGTTTTCACTTATACACTCATCATTAAGAACAGAAAAAGAGTTCGTACATTCCACGGTGCCGGCTAAATCCTAATCCCAATGGGTTGGATATTTTTCAAAGTTATTTCCCTCACGGCATAGATAAGGTCTTTTCCCTGGAACATAGGACTTATGACCATACTCCTGACAAGAATAGCATTGTACAGGACGGCTATGATGGCAATGTTCTGTGTTGTGGTTCGAAAGCCCACAGTGATCACACCGAGTAGTGACGTTGTGTTCATGTTGATAATGTCCATTGCGGTCAGTAAATTCACGAGTTGATCCATGATATCCATGACTACGTTGTCGGGGTCTACGGTATGAAAAGTCTTGGTCTTGATCTTGATAATTGTCGCGTTGATGCTTTGATTTGGAGTCCGTTTCCGTTGTTTCCTTGTCTTTAGTTGACATGATGGGGTATATTTTGTTCATATTGTATAATAGCGTACTTGTGCCTGTTTTGGACAGGTGTAGCTTTCTGCTCGTAAGCTTGTTCTCGATGACTGTATTATTGCGGTGGAGAAAGTTACCTTCGTTATCAACAAACGAGCAGTTCTTCTCCTCTGACATGCGTTTGATTTCAATGTTAAATTGCCTGCAACGCTCATTGTTTGCTGAGCTATCTCCTCTTGGGCACGCTGATGATATTATCAATTTGCAGAGAGGTGATTTGGATCTGATATGATCCACCATATCTTCATAATGTGTAATTCCTTCTTTAAGGGATTCATACGATACACAATCGTTAGTTCCTACATGGACGATGATGGCATTGTATTTGATAAGGTCCATGGTGGCGAGTTTGTCACTCACAGTCTTAACCCGTCCACCGCGAAGGCAAATTACTTCAGAGTTTAGGAGTCCTTTGGCATTGACATCCCTAATTATCGAGTCCCCTATGATCAGGGTCTTATCTGATTCACTTTTAGTATCATCAAGCTTCACTTTGGTGGTTGGGTGAGTCTTGTTGGATGTAGATTTGTCTGGTTTATCGGCGGCTTGTTGTTCAGCTAGTATGCGCTCAACCTCTGCCCGTTGTTCAGAAATCAGCTTGTGCAGGGTAAGGTTTTCCTTGCGCAAGTCAGCCATCTCTTTTTCTTGCGCTGCTTGCTTGGAGATTATGGACTTTACTGTTTTAGGTAGATCTTTACAGGTTTGGCAGATCCATACCGATGATCTGGAGCTGGTCTTCAAACCAACACACACTTTGTGAAACTGTTCCTGGCAAAGGTTGCACTCAATAGACTTTCCCCTTTCCAAATGTTGCAGATTACATAAATCCACACACGCGATCCTTGATGCTGTAACCGTTGGTGGTGGTGGTGGTGGTGGTGGTGTTGGGTTTGTTGTGGTCTTATCTTGATCCAAATCGGATGTTAGAGTGTCCGAGGTGGGGTTATGATCTCCCAAAGATACAAGCGTTGTTAGCTTAGGTACTGAGAGTTCAATAATCCTTGATGTGACACAATCCTTCAGTTTGTTATGTACCGTAAGTGACTGATTAGCAATCACAACTTGGTCAGTCTCAGCAGATGAAACCGATGTCATAATCGCAGTACGAATTTCTTGTAAGATTACACTCATGTTGATGTTTACCAGATCAAATCTGCTCATTCGTTGAATCTTTGATAGCTTAGCCTGATATATAACCGAAGCGGCTCTTTCCACAGTAGTACTAGTAGTAACAGTCTCTTTGGTCGAGGTTTGTCTCACATTGCCCTTCCTTGATGATGTAGTCTTTATAGCCTTAGCCTTAGTCGTAGCCTTAGTCGTTCTTGGTAGTGGTGGGAATCTTATTTCATCACATAATTTACATAACAGCAAATCTCCATTACATAAGTTATATTTAAGTGATCCACAGTCTTGACAAGACATAATGATGGTAGACACGAATATTAAATCAGCATTAATTCATCCTCAATCTAATAATAATAATAAATTAATAGATGACTGTAAGATGATAATAGATGACTGTAAGATGATTCAACGTACTATATGGATGACTGCACACTGGAGCAAAGAAGAAACACGTCCACACTCTATGACTGCACACTTTTGTGATAGCTAGCACAAAAGGAGGAGGCCCTTTATAAACTGTTTATGGTTCTGAGGGGTTGGTCACTACAAAACTTGTTTTGAATACATATTTAGGAAGATACCAACTTGTTATCCCGGGGGGGGGGGGGGGGGGGGGGGGGTTCTCACATTGATATTTGATATGGTATACGTATATGTGCCTGCCTTTTGGGGTGCTTTTGTGCCCAAATTGGTATAGCGATGAGGTGGTTTTCATCACAGACCAAAGCGCCCAATTGTCATAAATTGGGTGCATTTTGAGCCATTTATGGTATACGTATTATACGTATATATGTGCCTGCCTTTTGGGGTGCTTTTGTGCCCAAATTGGTATAGCGATGAGGTGGTTTTCATCACAGACCAAAGCGCCCAATTGTCATAAATTGGGTGCATTTTGAGAATGAACGGTCCCTTTAGGTGAACCGTAAAACGGGGTGGATAGGGTCGGACAGTTTTAGCACTAGTCTCTATGTTGTAGTTTTTTATAATCATATCCACCCATATTTATGCCTTTGAACTGCCCCTATAAAAAATTTAAATAATGTGATGGGTATGGAAATTCTACCTGAGACTAAAATGACTCATAGGTAAAGAATTATGAAAATTTGATACTGAATTGATATCATAGAATTTAAAGCTTAATTCGAAGAAATTCAGTATAGTATCAATTCAGTATCAAATTTTCATCTTTTCTATAAATATGGAGCCTGAGATTTTATATGTCATGCAATGTGAAAATTAAACTCGAAAATTACTGTACTAAAAATAAACTTATTGACCCCAAATATTAGAAAATTTACGATAAAATGCAAAAAAGCTTGAAATGAAAACTGCTTTCAGAATTTCTTACCAATGTCAAAGAGTATGTATATCTTATAAAAGGACATCTTTATATTTGATACCCTGGGCTACATTTGGTTCATTCACATCCACTGAACCATTTTCTGAACACTATATTGCTCTTTCCACATTTGGATAAAGAAAATAGTACAATCAATACACAAATTTGAGATTTCAAAAACTGTTCCCATTGTTGTCCCGTAGTCACCCCCCGTTTGGCCGTTTTACAGTATAGCCTTGTCAAAATGTCATTTGTCAAGAAATTAATTTCATAGACCTATTTCAGACTCATTGATGATCCATGCTTCACTTGACACAGAATATTGCCTTCTCGCAAGGAAATCAATGTTTAAATATGCGATCACTTTTTTAAATCCCACCCCACCCCAATTTTATGTAGCTGACTCGCGGTGCACGTGCACCCCCACACACATCAGTCATCCCTATTCAGACGGAGCTGGAGGGGAAATTAAAAATTACTTTTAAAATAAACAAATCAAAACAAATAAACATGAGAAAACATTAATAAATAAAAATGATTAAATAAATAAATGAATAATTATGTAAATAAATAATAATATATAAAATAGTAAATAAATAAATAGGCCTATAGAAATATAGAAATGAATACATTTTACATTCAATTTAGGTTTTAAATATGTCATATTTATTCAATTAATTTGATATCTTTCTTAACTGTTAACACTCATAAATAGACCCCTGGCTGTACACTCTCAGAAAGCTATTCATTGGATAGCCTAGAGTTGTCCGGTCGCTCCACTCAATCGATGGACACTGGATTGGGACAGTCAGAGATGGGGTATGCTAGCTTCATGATTGGGGTAACCGAGGATCTAAATTTAGATCTACTCAGTATACTACTCTGCGTTGCATGCAGTGTGCATAGATAGGTAGTACTGATTGTCCAAGATAAACCTTGACTCCAACCCCTGGCCAGACAGACATTTGTTGTTTACTCTACAACTTATATTTTGACCTTCATTAAAGGTAGATGACCCGATCACATTTTCGTAACACAGAATTATTTCAAACATACGGAGATTTTCATATCATATGAAAGCTCGTATTTTTCTCATCATCATACTGAAATTTGACAGCCTAAATCGGTATAATTACGGAGAAATCGATGAAATAACGTCGAATTACCGCGAAGTGGTGGTAACCACCGATGTAGTTTGTGTACTACTCAATGGGTACAGTTCACAGCATCTTGTGCGTCTAAAATAAGAACCATATAGAGCTATGCAACTCAAACTTTGGAACACAACTTTTTTAAGGATGACCTTTCATGTAGAATAGAAAACTTCAAGTTGAAAATCGGAACATCTACCTTTAATATAGGCCTACAGTTACTGTGCACTGGTTACACTTGGACCAATGAAAATGACGCTATCAAAAAATGCCAATACTATGACCATTGCGATTTCTTTAAATTACGATTAGAATTATATTCAATTTAATATGGCCAATATTCTTACGTAAAACTACGGTTGAAGTAGAATTTATTTGTTTATAAAAGATAATTTAGACAATTTTCCATTATACTAAAAACCAAATGGCAGCCTCCATGTATGTAGAAAGACCTAAATGTGCAACATTTCGCAATTCCATGCTAATAGGTTGGCGGGCTTTCGCCCGCCACCCAAAAAGTGTCCTCCATCCACTGCTCACCACGCTCCCTCACTTTAAAGGGACACAATGTCATGTTGAATTTTTTTAATTTTAATTAATTTACTTCAGAATTCAAGATTAACATTAAAAATTGCCATTATTGTTGTTTCTACTAAAACAAAACACAGCAAAACTTGATTAATACAATGTTTTAAATATGTTGGAATACCACCCTTACACATGTAAAATGCTGGTTGCGGCTCAGACCAGCATTTTTGAATCAACGTAATGTTGTATAAAGAGGGCTGGTTTTTTCTTAATCTTTATAGGTGTAAGTTCATACATGTAATATAATTGTAAAAATATACAAATCCCAGATTTTATCATATATTTTTGTAATTGAGGGCGCTTCCTCCACCATATCACGTAATGCCTCTTTAATTAAAATATATATAATATATACGATGGCCATTCAATAAGTTCTACCTCATACCTCATAATAAGTCAGTCATGAAATATTTCACAATTGTAGCTTTAAATCTCAGCTACAAATTCATAGTCAATTGGTTTGAGTATTGGTTGTACTTTTCTGGAGATGCAGTGAACTCCAAACGTACATTAAGTGCAACGGGAACGGATAAAAAACAGCAAGACTCCAAATTCTAAGAGACTAAACGTACCTATCGGCCAATAAAACTGTTCTAAATTACAGATATCTCTTGAACAGACTATAACTATAGTGACTGATTTCTTGGGCATTTTAATGCCCTCTAATTATCCAGACGGTACCAGACCTGGACAGCCATTAATGTTAACACTACCCTAGTGAACCGCTGCAAAGGTTATTTTCTTTTCATAATTGTCATAGAACCAAGACTTCTTTCAATATACACAGGACTAAATGGCTAGATTTTAAGTCACTCGAATCATGCTAATTTTCTACACTGACTACTAGGGGGGGCTGGGGTACCGCGCCATTTTGCAATATTTTGCGAAATCGATCGTGGTTATCACGTGATACGTATCGTGGAAAAATAATGTACACTGTTTTAACGAAATGCACTGTGGGATTGTGTTACCAGGCTAAAATTATAGAGGTCGCAAACTTGCTTATATTGAGCCTAGCTATAACAAGCTAAAAGTGACATCTCTAAATGTATTACCAAAGTGTGAAATTGTTGGACACACTGGTAAAATGGTTTTACAACAAGTTTTGCTATCATATTATCAAACTGAACTCAAGTTAAATCACTCTATATCGAGCAATAATATAATTGTTTACGCATTTTAATTGTTTAGACAAAGTTAAATAAATCAAGGATACATTCATGATAGATAAATAAATAAAAAGAAAACTATAAACGCATGGGCGGCATTTATAATTGATAAAAATTGACATAACAATGATGTTACATTAATATACCATCAAGTTTAAAAAATAGAAAAATAATGGGTAAATTCGAACCCGTGATTTCCGATTGCCAACGCATGGCCAACCTACGCACGCCACAGAGATTTACGACTGTAATTGTGATAGTTTTATTATTTAACTATGTCCATTTATTTATAACGAACGGATTTTTATTGTGCAATTTTTGCCAAATGTGTGTGTTGCTCTCGCACAAAATGTGTTTGTAATTTGATTATAATTCTTATTTTTAAAAGAACGGTAATTTTTTTGACATTTTCGAGAGAAAAAAATGGCGTAACCCTGATACGGTAAACGCCAGCAGTGTGGTGTCCGCGTGGGCAAGCATACAGATGATGCTAAGCAAATCCAGCATATAAAACAAAAGTGCTCCTAATGGGACTCGAACCCACAACCTCTCGCTCCTTAAGCGAGTTCCTTTCCATTACACTAACCGTGCTAATTGAAAATGTATAACGAAAATAATTTATTTATATCATGGGTCATGGGTTAATGCACGTGTTAAATTCTACAATCCCGGCCGCCACTCTGTTCAAAGGCACAAAAAAGTGGACTTATTTTATGCTTTTTTTGCAATTCTGGGGTGTGTGGATCGTGTTTTTTTATCAAATTGGTTAGATATCCGTCCATTTTAGAACATCTGAAATTTAAAGTGCACCCACACACCCGGGAAAGTATGCTGCCAAGGGCATATATTTTGCACGTAAATCCAATACAAACGTTCAGAAAATCGACCAAAATATGACGTCATGACCATTGCTTCGAGACAAAATGGCGCGGTACCCCACCCCCCCCTAACTGACTACCTGATTGACTATTGTAACGGTTGCATATAAGAAAAACTCATAAAGTAACTATCATGTTAAGATTTAACATTCGATGCATCACTGCGGCTTGACTTTTAGCAATGAAAATTTGACTGAATAGCAGTATTCCAGTATGATAAAGTAAAAAGACGTAACATTCAAATTAATATTATACCGTTTGAGAGCCCACTAAGGTTAATATTGCCTACAATCTGATTTATAAAATATGATAATACAGTATTATATTCAGAAATCATTCATTTTTTCTATTTTCATTATTTAAATCTGGCTGTATCCAATCGAACAATACGGAGAGAGAAAAAACCACCATGTGTTAATCTTTAGGGTAGTTTTCCGAAAATCCAAAATTTCTCTCCGACTTTGATCGGATTAGCGATGTTATGAGTGAGGAGGTAGAACTTATTGAATAACTTTCGTATATAGGCCTATACATAAAAAAAAAAATCTAAAAAAATGTCAATACTGTATTCTGAATTTTAAACATTTGGGAAATACTATTCAATTTCATGCATCAATTTTTTGACAGAATAGGTGCATAATAAACTTATATTTTCCATTGCAAAGTTGTATTTTGTTGTGCAATTGATGCATGCCTAAAACTTAAAGTGCACTTTATGTAAAATTAGGTTTGTGCTTCCACACATTTTGGTCATTTAAAAAATAATCAAATGCAAAAAAACCCACTTTTGGTTAGTTTATTATTATTATAACCCATCATTTTGACAATCCATAAAAATAATTTAAAAAAACCATTTCCCAGCACTCGCTGTCTTCCTTCTCATGAGTGATGAGAGGTGTGTGTGTGGAGGCAATCGAGGATGATAATAATGACCCCCCCCCCCACCCCCATCTATAGATGACAAATCCAGATCAAACTTTAAAAAAAGTATGGAATTCCAGATCAAACTTCAAAAAAAGTAAGGAATTCCAGATCAAACTTCAAAAAAGTATGGAATCGGTGGGAAAAAAAGTCTGGAATTCCGATGTCCTCTATAGGGGAGGTCTAAATTGTGCCAAAAAGGTATGGAATTCCATTGAAAAATTGGTGGGGGAAAAGTCTTGAATTCCGATGTCCTCTTTGGGGGGGGGGGGGGGGGACATTATTATCTGGAAAAGCCCAATACAATACAAATTAGCTCAATTTTTAGTGGTCTGAATTTAAACATTTCAGACCAAGTTTTTCTCTCGATTATTTGGGGACAAAATGGAGGCTTAACTGGGGCCCGGGTGGAGGGCTGAGGATCGTGACCGAGGGGAAATTCCCCTCCCACTTGTGATGCCCCACTGGTAATCAAAGGGGCCTAATCTCAAAAACAAGTTTGTTATATCAATCTTTGTTCTGAAGAATAACCTGAAGATCGCTTTGAAATTTCAAGCTCGAGAAAATTCTGATTATGCCTAACCCATAGCTTATTATTTTGTCAGTAAAACTAAAAACTGATGGTACAACTTGTGAAATGTGAAATTGCATCGAATTATAAATCTGGGTCTTATTCACAACAAAAACATACATGTTATTATTACAGGGTGAGTCAGACAAAGCAGGCACGTTTTGGTAAAGGCGTACCAAAAATATCTGGCGTGTTTATTGAAAATCATCATCAATTGTTTTTGCTTTCATTCAAAAGATTTGTTTTAATCGACCATTTGGTCTATACTTTTACTTTCACTAAAAATGTAAGCCAATCCAAGGAATGGCAAACAATGTCAGTTTGCATTCTTTTAACATTCTTTTAAAAGAGTGGGGGAGTTCATCCGTCCCAAAGTGGAAGATGGACTAATTCTGTTGTTGAATTCTGGGAATTTAATCTATGAAATGCTCTTTACATAACTGGGGCGGAGGGGTATGGAGATGTGTTTGTTTTTGTGTGTCAGTTCTTGGAGGGGGCCACGATATAGTTGTACCGACGAAAGCCATGATGTACCGACCAAAAGAAAATACAGACTCCAATTTTTTGTGTAAAAGTTGCCCAATTTTTTCTCCGTCAGCAACTAAAATCTTGATAAGATAAGTGTGTGGGGGGGGGGGGGGGGGGGGGGGTGGGTAGGAGTAACCTTGTCCTGAAAATCGGCAGAACAAAACTCATGGTCAAATTCAGAAATGTACCGACGGAGGCTCGTGTGTAACCTTGTCCTGAAAATCGGCAGAACAAAACTCATGGTCAAATTCAGAAATGTACCGACGGAGGCTCGTGTGTACCGACGGGGTTATTTCAGGGGGGGCCACCGAGCCCCCGACTGTGGCCCCCGACTCCCCCCCCCCCCCCCCCCCTGGGCACGCCACTAAGTTCTTGTGTGTCAGTTCTTCATTAAAACCTTTAATTTGTGTGTCAGACCCAACACTAGATCAACATGGAATCTTTCACACTATGTTTCCTTAATATTATATATTGCATGAACTCTTGTTCAGGGATTGCACACCCCCACAAATATACACACAAATCAAAGGTTTAAATGCATATTAACTGGCACACAAACAATTAAACACCTCCATCTCGGCATCATCATTAGGGTTCTAAAAAGTAACTTGCATACTAAAATTATATGACGATATTATACTTTTTATATATAACTTTTTCCAACAATATTTTATAATATCTCATTGGTACAGTAGATGAAGAATAATTTTAATTTGTGAGTTGCACCACGGCGTATCCCGGGACACATTTTTCGTGTTAACGATGTGTTTGAAAGATACCAAGGGTCAGAGGGTCTTGCAACTATGATTTTGCGCGGCCGCCACGCTATCATCTGATCCCCCTCCCCCCGGCCGCGCCTAACGATTCCCGATCCGAACTAACCACTGATGATAAACATTTATTTTCTTTCGAATTTCTTTTCTCTTCCTTTCTCTTTTCTTCCTTCCCCTTTCTTTTCCTCTACCCTTCCCCTTTTTCTTTTCTTCCTTCCCTTTTTTGCCATTCCCCTTTCTTTTTTTCCCACCGAAATCATGCCCCCGAGCCCCTATAATGCTACGCCACTCCACCACAGTCAGAGAATGATTTGACCACATAGCTATCATATTTTTAATGGAATCCAGAGCTTTTGTTTAATTTATATTCACCATCCTTAAGGTTTGCACTAAAGTTTCAGTTGTTTTGGTTCCATATGCATCAGGTATGTGTCTGCACGAACTAACCAGTTTCAAGCTTGATGCATGGGTTGATTTAGGTTAAGATTTGAATTATTTTGCTGCTATTAAATACACTAATATCACAGTAGCCATTTTATTTGCTATCTATAGATAACATTGCGATCATGTTATACTGAAGAAAGCATGTTATTTATTCAATTTGTTTGCTATCTACTGAAGATAGCAATATTATGTAACATATACCGTATAGCGAATGGTATCACTGGTATTCTATAATTACTGGAGATAGGAATCTTTGTTGATTTGGTATTTTGCTTGTTTGTTGGTTGTTTTATAAATAAATATGCCAAATATCATGTAGGCATTATTGGAGAACTATGAACAAGGTTGAATTGGTTTTCCCTTTATAAAACGCTCTTGAACGTAAAAAAACAAGGTTTTTAAATAATTTATTTTATGCCGAGGCTATTTGTAGCGATATTAGTCATTATTATTTTTATGGTTATGCCACATTACCTAGGCTCTGAAACTACATAAACCCCCTACACCCCCCCCCCCCCCACACGCAAACCAAACCAGTTTGATTTATAATCATAACCCTCCAAAACCATTTACCGCGGCTACTTAATTAACCCCTACCTCTCAAACTGCATGAACCACATAAATCCCCTACACCCCACCCCCTCCCCCTCACACACACCAACCAGATTTATTTATTATCATAACCCTCCTAAACCATTTCCTGTGGCTTCTTCATTAACCCTCGGTCCCTTGGATTGTTTGGCACGCCAATTTAAAGTAAAAAAATCAGGTTGCTTTATTAACCCGCTACTTGTACCTCGTCACTATAACCATGATAACCCTATGCCTATTCTAAACCATTTTTACGTGGTTTTACCCCACCCAACATGACACCATAACCCATAACCAACAGGTCTATAACTTTTCCCGTGTGGCTTATGCGCCATGTGTAGAAGTGCGTAATGCCGCGGCAGTGAGCTCTTCCGCAAACATGTACGAGACGCGTTACCACACGGTATGATTACGCAATAGTATGCGCAACGCACAATATCGTGCACTTCTAGTGGCATTTGTGAGCAAAATTGGAGAGGTTTTTGAAGTAATTCTGTTATACCCTTCACAGAGGTATTCATAGTGCATACTTTTTAAGAACGACGCATACTACCGATGTTGGTGTGTAGGGTATAACAGAATGATGCCAGGTTTTTTGCTGTTTTTTGAGCCAATTGTTGACCATTTTCTATACTTAAAATCACACGTCCCGTTATTTCCTCTATCTTTCATGCAAATTAGGCGCCACTTTGATCAAAACTTATAGAGAAATAAGGATAACAAACGCACCCCTGCACACACTCACTGATTTGCACTATCCTCACCAAATTACACCGTGGTTTTGCCTTAAAGTTCCTCACCAATTACCCCGAATCCTGTCCACACATCCTTGCCACTTCAATGTATAAGCCCACCCTCTCAACTCTGCACTCTGATCCTATGCCACCCCCCCCCCCCCCCCCCCACCTCCCCACCCCACCAACACCCAAAAAGTACCACACCCCTATAGAAGGCATGGGAATTCCCAATTTTTAAAACAAAAAGCAGCCTGGGAATTCCCAAAAAATAAATTGCATGCCTCACACCCCTATAGAAGGCATGGGAATTCCCAATTTTTAAATCAAAAAGCAGCCTGGGAATTCCCAAAAAATAAATTGCATGCCTCACACCCCTATAGAAGGCATGGGAATTCCCAATTTTTAAATCAAAAAGCAGCCTGGGAATTCCCAAAAAATAAATTGCATGCCTCACACCCCTATAGAAGGCATGGGAATTCCCAATTTTAAAAACAAAAAACAACCTGGGAATTCCCAATTTTTGAAGCAGTTTTGGTCACACCCCTATAGAAGGCAGCACAATTTTGCAGTGGGAATTCCCAAAATTTTCAGTAAAAAAATGCTTGCCTTCTATAGGGGGTGTACCATTAATAAATGGAATAGCCCATTACCGGAGTAAATTTGGCAGCATTTACGTGTGCCGAAAATGAAGACAGGTTAAAACCATACAGGGTTACGGATGGTAGCATCGACATCCCTGTATTGACGTCATTTTGCAACGTTTACAAATGCAAAGAGTGTTTGTGGAAACAGGTTGAAATCATGGGATGATGGATGCTAATGTGAACCTTTCTAGTACCGGCAGAACGTTGCAGCATACATTTCATTGGGTGTATTAAATTGTGACGGATGCTGGAAACCGACTGAAAACAAGCTTTTTTGAGAAGAATAAAAAACCAAGTTAAATCACTTTAAATTTACTAGATTGTGGAAAATTGATTTCTAATGTAGCTTGAAACATCTATCAAATGAAGAAATATTGTATATCACAGGAGTTCTGATTGCAAAGTTATACGTCAGCATGTAAAAACATGTAAATATTACTCTCAAACATGCGTCACAAATCGTACACGTTGGTTTCACTTGCCGATGATTCATATGTAAGACAGCTCAAAATCGTCGAACTAAACAACTAGCAAAATTGCTCGAAATGGGCAGAGCGCAAAAAATTACATGCGCGAAAATATTATCTGTCGCACATCTGTCAGTATGTCACAAACAATAAGGTCAACCTTCCTCATCACAACAAAGCACTATAGTGCTTGGTGATCTCGTGGCGCGATCAGGCGGGCTATCACATGGTGAAAAAATGTATATATAAGATGTTCGAACTGACTCCAAGGCGCAATTAGGTTCGGGCTGAATTCACACCACTAAATGGTTCCCCTATGCGTTTACATGTAAAATGGTAGTTACAAAAAGCCCATTTTCTCGCTTATAAAGCGACTGGAATTTTTAATTTGACATTTTCCTTAAATTTCATAATATATTTGATCATTCAATCAAAACAAATATATATGGTATCCCCGAAAGTTCTGAGAAACAAGACCCCAAAGTTGGACAATTGGTGTAGGGCCCTCATTTATCAGAAAAAGTTGAGAAATGTTGCCAGATCATTTACAATCAAAATACATCCAAAAAACCTACAAAATGCATTGAAAATATTTCTTTTTGCACTTTAGTATTAGGTAATAGTTCAGAAATCAGGATTAAACTACAACTTTAATCATTTGGGAGAAATAGGTACCATTTATGATTAATTCTATAATCAATGGGCCACAGGATGAAAGCTACAAGGACTGAAATTATTTACTGGCGTGGAATCGGCTGGACTTCCGCGCGGGCGGCCCGAGTTTGATCTCCGGCGATGGCACAGCCTGATTTCCCCCACATATTTCACCCGTTTTCTCCCTTAAGATGACGCAAAAGCTATATTTTGATTCACTAATCGTATTAGAATCGGAAACTGAGTACGACCGATGATGAACGTCCGTGATACGATGATGGACGCGTATGTCCATGGTACGATGATGGACGCGTATGTCCATGATACGATGATAGACGCGTATGTCCATGGTACGATGATGGACGCGTACGTCTGTGATACGATGACTAACGCGTATGTCCGTGATACGATGATGAACGCGTATGTCCATGGTACGATGATGGACGAGTATTTCCATGGTACGACGATGGACGCGTATGTCCGTGATACGATGATGAACGCGTATGTCCATGGTACGATGATGGACGAGTATTTCCATGGTACGACGATGGACGCGTATGTCCATGGTACGATGATGGACGCGTATGTCCTTGGTACGATGATATACGTGTATATCCATGGTACGATGATGGACGCGTATGTCCATGGTACGATTATGGACGCGTATGTACGTGGTACGATGATGGATGCGTATGTCCGTGGTACGATGATAGACGCGTATGTCCGTGGTACGATGATGTACGCGTATGTCCATGGTACGATGATGGACGCGTACGTCCGTGATACGATGACTAACGCGTATGTCCGTGATACGATGATATACGTGTATATCCATGGTACGATGATGGACGCGTATGTCCATGGTACGATTATGGACGCGTATGTACGTGGTACGATGATGGACGCGTATGTCCGTGGTACGATGATGGACGCGTATGTCCATGGTACGATGATGGACGCATATGTCCGTGGTACGATGATGTACGCGTATGTCCATGGTACGATGATGGACGCATATGTCCGTGGTACGATGATGGACGCGTTATGTCCATGGTACGATGATGGACGCGTATATTCATGTTACGATATTGGACGTTTATGGTACGACGAACATTTACGGGCATGCTGGTAACGTATGCTTTAATCGATGGGTAATAGATGATCATATGATGGAAAATATCAGTTTGGCGTCACCAGAATCACCCAAATTAAACTTCTAAACTCTAAAATTTAACCTCTAAATAGAGCTAATTGGCCTTTTCACACTGACGATGGATCGTCCTTTTTGAAGTACAAAAACACAACATTCATGTGCTTTTTGTACTGTTTTGTGAACCCCAATGATCGATGATCGATTGCAAGTTCTGCGTCGTATTTGAAAAATGAAATGAACTGGGATCACGTAATTGATGAGTATACTGATATAATACCACAAGATACGACGAGCTATTATAACCGTGATGTAGCTTTCACTGGAGAGCTGTTCTCTTTGTGTTTCTTTACATTTCTATCACTACAATGTTTTGTAAATACTGTGATAAAAGCATTACGATACCGTTGATTTGTTACAAAGTAAACCAATGGATTAATTGATGCGTTAATACCAACAGAAAGATAAACAACATGACCCCAAGTAACGGAAGGACCTTCTGCCAATGTAGCCATTGAATAGATTCGTAATATATTAAATATTTGATTAACAAGGTGTATAGAACAACACAAAAAGAAGATCGTTCCATTGGCAATAACCATAACAGCAACTTGACGAAGTTGATTTTCATATCCTCTAGAAAGACCCAATTGTCTATTATGCGTTCTAGATTTCAATGCCTGGACTATCTTTATATACATGTAACAGTTACATATCGTCACAATTAACCAGAATAAAGCATATAGCAATTGATAAACAGTTAAAAGAGCGCCATGTACAGGTAGAGATTCATACAACGACGCGTGTCTTGGATAATATCTATATGGTTCATCTTCTGGCCATATGATGCATATCATGGTTCCCTGTGAATTAACGAATGCTGGTATTGCTGTGCATACATACGCTGAACTGGCGAGTGATACTAAACCAATTAGCCTAAACGTTCGCGTGGTACCCTTTAAAAGATGGTGCTTGATTGGGTAGCAGATCGCTAGGAATCGCTCTAACGAAACCAGTGTAACAAAACCTATCGATGTCAAAAATGCAAACATAAATATCATAGTAACAATGATTTCGACAACACCGATGTCATTGCGAATGGGGCTGTTAACATAGTCGCTGACATTTAAGCACCCAAAACCCAATAGATTGGTTAGATCTGCACATGCTAGACTCACAAGATAAAAGTATGTAGATGTATGAAGTGAAGATGTTCTCAAAACTGTCCAAACGAACGATAGGTTGCTTAACAATCCAAACATAATCACACATGGCCATATTACATAATAGACTATCCATTCCATAGGAAGATATACAAGCCATAGTGGTGGTAATGTTGAATTGCTAAAATCAAAAGTGTTATTAACAGTGCATGTTGTATTCATATTTGATGTATTGGTGTCTTCCATGTTCCCGAAAGGAATATCGTAATTCCGCGAGATACTTTAACAACGTTCAGCTCAGAAACTCGAACAACGGCGTGTGTTTTTGGAATAACGTACGTGTAACTGTAAAACTAATTGAAGTCACGTATAAAAAAAAAATATTGGGTCAAGTATGTTTGTGCTTAAATTACTGTGGTAGCAATATCCGGTCTGTGCTAATAATTGAAGAAAAAAACTACGTTGTTGCGTGTTTTCGGCAACTTTCGAAGCTTTGTTAATTTAGTAAAAACACGATACCGAACGATTGTAATCCCAATCTCGGTCTGTGTTGGTTGGCAGTTCTCTTGACTCAACATTTGTATAAACGGGAGGAGAATCTTTAACCTTAGCCTTAACTCCCAAGGCGTGGTTTTGGGAATAATGGGAGAAAAATGGGTCAAAGTAGGGGAAAAGACCGGCCATGCCGCCGCTGGCAATCGAACATGGGTAGCCTGCTTGGCAGTTCGCCCCTCTTTAAATGAGCAACGGGGTTAGCTTGAAAAACCTTTAGATTTTCCATACGCATTTGGTAGCTCGCCTGTTCCAGTATTATACGGTATCAGTTTCCACGTTCAGGGTCACATGCAATGAGAGGCCCAATTTTGTAAGGAGTTCCATAACATTGTCTTGTATAGACCAGACATATACATAGAAATTCAATGCTATCGTTTTTACTGATAGCAAGTCACATCTGTTTAGTGAGATTGCTATATCGTTGTTTCTAGCATATCCTTGGTTATAGTTGGTACACGTAATACAGTCATTGTTTGAGAGGAAGCTGTTGCCTAGCGTTGGTAATTTCAAGTGGGCAGGATTGTAGTAGTATACGTTTTTCATCGTTCTTCCTCCGTGGTCCTTCCGGGGAGTCAATGTTGTGTTCGCTGACAGAGCTATCGAACGCTTTGTTTTCAGGCACATCAACAATCTGAAAAAAGATGGATTGAATACAGACTGTCTCAAAGAAAAGAATAAACGCTGGAATTACATAATACTTCCGTGTGCAAAATAAATAAAATGTATTAGTTTCCAAAAGCAATTTAGTTGGGGTTTATAATTGCTTTTACTTGAAGGTAATGCCTATTTAAAGTGGCCAGTGTCAAACTTCAGGTAGTGACGTCCATGTAAATGTACAGCATATATTACATCTGAGCCTGAAATTGGACGATGTGCGATGTTCGTATTTAGCTTTGTACGCTAAGATAAGCACATTGAGTCACCGCAAGCGTATTGGAACTGATAAAAGTACGTTTGAACATTACTGCGTCAGTGAAGCGAGATACAAGTAAGATACATAAATTACTTACAAGTTTCTAGCAACTAATGTCGTTTCGCGAGCGTCTTCATGGTTTACTTTAATTACCAGTCAGTGTGCAGTAATAATACTTTCATTCCACCTACCTGATTTTAGTATAGATGGTTTAAAAGCTCTAACAGGGGGGAGTATATTTTTTTTCTTCAATTTTCAAACTCATTTGGTGTGATCTGGTGTATACTTTTGACCAATATTGAAAAGCCATCGCTTCATTTTCAATAAATATTTAGTTTTTTATCAATGCACGAAAGAAGTTGAGCATTTTTTTATACTGATATATTCTTGATTTTAGTATAGATGGTTTAAAAACTCCAACAGGGAGGAGTCTGAGGGGGATGTGCCCCCCTCAGAAGTAGATTTTTTCTTCTTCAATTTTCAAACTCATTTGGTGTGATCTGGTGTATACTTTTGTATATTGTATTGAAAAGCCATCGCTTCATTTTCAATAAATATTTTGTTTTTTATCAATGCAAGAAAGAAGTTGAGCATTTTTTTATACTGATATATTCTTGATTTTAGTATAGGTGGTTTAAAAGCTCGAACAGGGGGATTCTGAGGGGGGATGTGCCCCTCTGCTCAGAATTTGATTTTTTTTTAAATTTTCGAACCCATTTGGTGCGATTTGGTGTGTACCTTTGACCAATATTTTATTGAAAAGCAATCACTTTATTTCTGATCAATATTGGCTTTTTAAATAGGCAGATAGGCCTATGCCAGAAAAAATGTTAATTAGTTACCTCCCAAAGATGGATTCTAGTCAACGTACGTACGCGCGTGTATCCTGACCAACGTACAATAAACTCCAAACGTTCTTATGTCCCTCGCATGCCTCCCTGCCCGCCTTTCTTTCTCTTTTTCCTTTTTTCTCTCCTTTTTCCCCTTTTTTCTTTCTTTTTCCCCTTTCCCCCCCTTTTTTTCCTTTTTTTGGGTAGATGTTAAAAATCAGGGGGGGGGGGGATGGTTACATTGACCATCCCCCAGGTCAAAAAGTGGGGGGGGGGGGGGATATATCCCCCCATCCCCCCACCACCCGAGATTTCCGCCCTTGGTCTCAACGATGATTTCACACTCCGATGGATTTAAAAGCACGATATTTTACATACAAACATGCCACTTTTCAGCTAATATAGATAAACACAGCCGAAAAAATGGTTTTAAAATCAATAATTTATCAAACGAATCGAATGTTGTTGGTCACGAAATTGTTTATTTCTTATCTATAGTATCATATTTCAGGTGGAACGAAATATTTGACGTGTATTTTCAAACCACAACGCGCATACTTTACGTTGTTGAACTTGGCATATCCGTGACGAATATAAATAAGCGAGCATTTTTATTCGAACATGCGATTGATCATTGGAGTTTGCAAGGGTGCCATCGCACGTCAACACAGGGTAAGGTGAGTTTTGTGTACGGGCCTCATCGTAAACATTTAGTGACGTCAAAATAAAAGTGTAGACTGTATAATATTATATGTCCCCGTTTTAATTTCTGGATGTTCAACGAAATTCTTTCACTGCATGTCATTTATGATTTGTTGTGTTACGAAGAAAATAATGGAGTCCTTAATTATTATACTTGTCAATCACCTACCATCATTACAACTGTAAATAAGATAGCGAAGACTAGGCTAGCAATGGCGTAGATCCCAAACGTAGCAGAACCTCCGACGACTTCAATAAGGTACCCTGTTAACAGGTACCCCACACCGACTCCAATACAAAAATATAGAGAAGTACAAAGTCCAGATATAGTGACGAAAACATGTTCAGGAACAGATATACTCAGGTAAGATATAAGCACATTCCATGTTAAATTAAAGGCGACTCCTACAACGAATAACAAAGGTATATTTAGGTAAATATTATTAAATTGTAATAATATTCACAATTCAATGTATAATCTGTAAGAATTACAAAGTCGTCATTAACATGATTAAATCACTGTACATACACAAACAATTAACTTTACCACGTTGACTTGATTTGGATATGTATTGAATGGTACGTCAAGAAATATTTTGACATTATTGTATATACGAAAATCAAGTGTATATTATTGAAATAGTGCTCAGGAGAGTTTGAGTGTTTTGTGACTATTTCTGAATGAAGTACAATGCCGCGTCGATCAATATAATACACTCTGACGTCACTGCACAGAGTATAATGAAGCAAGCAATATTCTATTTCACCTCGAGTAGGGAGTGTCATTAGCGCATATTTTGTAATATCCACAGTATTTTCCCGCGAAAACCAACATCTTTCTTTGATCACGCATGTGTATTTGATTTACGCGCACAATGTCATGATGTGATCGCTTGAAAATGCGTTGATTTCACATTCCAACTTAGGGTGCCATGAAGTGTAGTTAAGCCATCATGGACAAAGCAGGTCTTGATCACCATAACATTAATCATACGCACACACCCCAAATACAACCCCAACCGCCACCCCTCTAAAAAACCCACAAAAACCCAGCAACAACCAAGGAAAAATCTCGCTAAACTCATGCAGCTGCAGGCCTATTATATAACGCATATGTTATTTATCACTCACCGTTTAAAGCTTCGATAGGAAGAACCCACAGTGGATTTCTAATGAGATAAAGCAAACCAAACCGTACGATATAAGCTAGAAATCCAAATCGAAGAGTGTGCCAGTATCCCATCCGCTTAATCATAAAGCTGCTAAGGTATCCCGTTGGAATTTCGAAGATGGCTTGGAACAATATAACAAAACTTAATAAACCATGAGTAGCCCCTGTAAAAAGATATAACAATACTCATTGAATGATTCCCCCTTCAAATATACACAGGTTATGCCCATCAAGAATTCGAATTATTTTGCTCCATTCAGATGGGCACATAATCCATGCCTAATATTAGCGTAAAAGACCAATGCTGCACCCCGTAAATAAATTCTTACCGTCGTACGCGAATGTTGATTACTACTGTTTAAAACAGACACTTGAGTTTTTAGGTTAATTAGATTTTGGTCTTCATTAGTTGTTGAATTTGTTCCCATGTTATGTATTTGTATGAAAACCTAGAATGACTTCATAAATCTGAGCCTATTCAGGTATATTTGTTTTGCGCTTTGATCTGTACATCATTTAGCATCCGATTTATTTAACAATTGTCCTAAGAATCCTTACTCCTTTCATTTGTGTATTGTCTTTATCCGTCAGATATGTTGCACCATGTACAAAACGAGAAGTCATCATGAACAAGGACGACGGCGTTTTGATCTCAATCACATCAATGATCCACATAAACAACTATATGGCTTTCTCAAGATTATA
This sequence comes from Ophiura sarsii, assembly GCA_035610835.1. NCBI lineage: Eukaryota > Metazoa > Echinodermata > Ophiuroidea > Amphilepidida > Ophiuridae > Ophiura > Ophiura sarsii. The sequence continues at coordinate 45,790,471 of CM069448.1, forward strand.
CTTGCAGTTTGTTGGAATCTCATTTTACCAGAATTCAGCTATATCATTCTGTCAGCGAAATTGTTTTGTTTTTAAGTGAGTCTACCACTTGTATTACATTTTACTGAACTTGTCAATGACTCTCAGTCCTACCTAAATTCTCTACATGCCACAATAAGAATCCCCAAACAGCTCCGTTACAAACTCCAAAGAATAATATGATAGTCATAACAACGAGGTAGTGGGGAGTAAGTAGGATCTTTAAATGCTTCCAGTCTAATTTGGGCTCCTTTTCCTGATCCTGTGAACGAAAAATCACATGATTATAGCAGAAATCTAGATAGGCTTACTTTTAAAGTTATGTTTTAAAGTAACCACACCTTATACAAAAAGTTGTAGCAAATAAGGTTTCCTATTGGTTATCATTGCTTATAGTGTACGAGAAGCATTGTGTGATACCCAATTCATCAACATGATCAGTACATGAATACCTTCGAGATAGTCTGGGGCCAGAGTCGAAAACCCAAAATTACCGTCCACACAAAATGTTTTTGTGGTTTCTATATCTTTGCGACCTGCAGATTCAGAAACTGCGTGATGCCATCTCTGAAACATTGAGCATTTTGAAAAATCCAAGATGGCCGCCGACTACTTAAAATGGCTGCCATGGCGATTAATTTAATTAGGTATAACGCTTTTAATGCTTTTAAAAAGCTTCCTACATGGTTAAAACAATTGTTTTAGTCACTATTTGCCCATATCAAGAATCAAGGATAATAAATATTCCAAAAGGGCTGCCATATTAACAAAATGGCTGCACTTGGACTTAGATTTTCGTGTTAGGGTTGTGACAAGGGGCGGGGGACGAGTCTTAGAATCGGAGATGTATTTTGAATTACATTTTAGAACATTTTAGACCGCGTGCCATACATATACGCAGAGTGTGTGTGTGTGTGTGTGTGTGGGGGGGGGGGGGGGGGTGTAAGTATGCAGATCTAATTCAACCTTAAATATATGGTAAAGATCGTTAGTGTCAATTACATGTGTCTTAGAATCGGAGATGACTTTTTAATTACAGTTTAGATCGTGTTAAACCCCGCGCCGTAGGGGGGGGGGGGGGGGGGGGGGGGGTGGAAGTAGGCAGAACTTGGTTCTTTTAAAAAAAATAAACCTTGAATTGCTTGAAATTATATTTTGTTATTTATTAGAATAAAATGTACTCAAAATTTAGTTCCTACTAGCGAAAATTAAACCCTCATATTTCTGCCATTTCGATAGATATACATGTTAAACTTTAAATCGTGTAAAGCAATCATTAACGTCTATGGCACGTGTCCGAAAAGTTTAAATGTCACAGGGTCTTGCATTAAAATACAGTGGGGTGAAGAAAATGAGCTTTTATACAGAGCTCAATGGAGATAAATTTACATAATCGTTGATATCTTGAAAAGAAAATCATTAATCAAAATGATTATTTTTAAGATTAACCTTTTGGGCAGCCTATATACGAATCTTTTCTTTAAAAAAAAAAAAAACCAAAAAAAGAAGAAGATATAAAGTATATATAATCATAATCCCCCAATAATTCCTACTTTGCTGAATGTCAAATTGACTTTCATGTCTCATCACACCCATCTCGATCCTAAAAACCACCATCCCCGCCATCTAAATGCGCTATACCTGATTAAAATTAAAGGCCAAGGCGACCATTTTGGATAGTCGGCGGCCATCTTGGATTTGTCAAAATGCTCAAGGTTTCAGAGATGGCATCACGCAGTTTCTGATTCTGCAGGTCTCAAAGATATAGAAACAGCAAAAACATTTTGTGTGGACGATAATTTTGGGTTATGGTCAAAATCGTGGTTTCGGCACCAGACTAATAGCGCAGTATACCATACAACTCAATGACCTTAATAGAAATGAAATTTGCTACAATCTTTTTTTCATTAGGTGGGGTTACTCAAATCTTCAAAAGTATCCACTCAAATGTTATGAATTTAATTGAAATAAAATTACGGAAGGGTTCAAGACATCCGGGATTAGAGCTATCAAAGACTTAGAAGAATACAACGATCAAATTATCATTATTTAGATCAATTTATACAGGGTGACTTATAGCTACGCTTTAACATCAAACTGCATTCAATCTATTTGTACAGGGTGTCCCTAAAAAGAATGCACGTGTTCCACATCATTGCCCACATTGATTACTCAGTATGTGTTTGAATATTTGTATAATAGATAATTTAGTTGACTTTCGAATTACGTTAGTTTGATTGTAATTGCTCTTCCCAATCCAAGCATATGATTGATCAATCATGAGTACTTAAAAACGTGTTGTGCCCACGCCCTCTACGACGGGTATCAGTAGGTATAAAAACCCAGTGAGCAGGAATCAGAGTTGCCAGTCTGATAAAGCTACCAGCGTGGTAGTGAAACGTCATTAAACAGTGAGTAACATCTTTCACTTCCTTTGGATTTGTACACAAAGAAATCTCAATATCATTGTGTTGTGCAACTTTTTAAGGAAAACAGATACTTGTGGAAATAGTAATTCGTCTCACTTAATAATCAGTATTTTATTAAGTTATGTTTATATGAGCTTCAAGACGTGTACATTACCTTTCAAATGCAGTTGTTTGTCTCATTTGCTTTATTCAATCTTAATAAATGTCAATTTTGATGTCCAATAAATCCCTAACCGCACTGAATCTCACTAAATCTCACTGCCAACTATCTCCAGGCACGTGCTGCTGCATTGCCGCGATATGCGCTAGGGAGTTAGCTCAGTTGGTAGAGGGACAGACTTGGGTGCGGATGGTCCCGCGATCGAATCCCGGGGGGTGCTGGGTGATTTTTCAGGTAAAAAAATAGCACTTTTTCCCCCTCCCCCCGATACGCACAAAAAACTAGCTTTACTGGTTAGGGTTAAAATATGCTTGATTGAAATTGATCACAGAAAGTCAAATGTGTGCTATTTTTAAAGAAGAAATGCTTCAAAGCGTTAAACATGTTAAAGAATACAGCAATTTTACGCAAGAAGGTTTTTTTTTCAAAAAACTGGCACAGTTTTGATATTGTTTGCTCTTGGTCAAACAAGCATATCTCTAGATAGTCTCGAGCAAATTCGACAAAACAAACTGCATTCGAAAGCTTACTTAGTTATCGTGAAGCACGTACAAACACCAAATCCAAATCCATCATTTTTAAAAATGAAAATGACACATTCCCCAAAAAGCACCTTTTTCTAAAAGTGGCACAAACCCGATTTTGATTGCAAGTTGTTGATAACATATTTTTTAAACTGAGAGAAGTAAACACAATCAAATAAAGAAGTTATCTTTTAGATTATATAAAGATTACAGCCAAATACTGAGCAATCAATGAGGACAATGATGTCGAATACGTGCACCCTTTTTATGGACACCCTGTATAGACGTTAATGTGCATAAGCATACTTACTGTAAACTTGAAACGCGTAACACACACTAAAGTACACATCATCAAGACACAAAATTGCACTAATACTATTCCGTAGTTTGCGTTGACTAGAGGCACACCGCATTGGACTATATTCGTTCGTGAAAACTGTAAAAGAATTCCCGCCAAAAATGCACTGACAATATAAAAGAGAGAAAGACAGTACGGTTTAAAATCCATCAGACGATAGCGGCATATTCAATGTTAAATGATGCACAAGAGGATACGTTATCAACAGAATACGAGGAATATATAATTATTTATATGAAAGAAATCATGCACTGGAGCTGATTTCTAAATTCAGAAGTTTAGGGTACGTTTGAACATATCGAGGGTTGAGCGCCAGACGGGCGTATATTCAATTGTTGGGAAAGCCATAATCTACAAATTTTCAGAACCAAAAAGAGATTACTATCCCATAAATACTCTTAATTTGAATAAAATCAGAGGTATTTCCACTGTTAATGATATGATGCACATATTTTTTTCATGCGCAACGGACTACAAAGTGGAATCGCTCCCTGCCTATTCTATATTCAATTGCATCGGTGCATGATGTCCAATTCCTTGCATGAACCGTGTTAACACATTGGCCTGCACATCATGAAACAGGTGTGTTTTATTTCTGAAAATTTGAACGCAGTTATTATTTCCAACAAGATGGCAGCTAACCCGATGCTACATCGAGTCTACTTCAAAGCGAAACAAGGGGTCTCGATGCTATATCCAGCATGTAGCATCAAGACCATGAGGTAGGGGAGAGTGGGGAGTGTACGCCCTATGGGCAGGTTCACCCACCACGTGATTCTCATCTTTGCGGACACTGGTTGAATTTGGCGAACACAATATAGATACAGTAGTATCATCCAAAACCAGTTTTGCCTCGCAAAAGTGAATTTTCTTCCATTTTCCATATTGATTTTTTTTCCAAAGATATTCGGAGAAAATGTTTTAATGTAAATTATCTTTAGGTAGGTATAGGTTTGATTATGGATTTGATGCTGCAGCAGTTAACAACCCATCAATGTATGTATCCGTGGTATAGGTCAATGCACTTATTGCTCAATATGGGTGGGGCACATACGCCCTATGATGATGGGGCAGGTTCGCCAATAGTGATTTATATAGTTATGATTTTGCATACTTTCAAAATTGGTAATTTCCTCTTACAGGATAATTGTAATTATGAAAATTGTTATCAGGAATGGAGTAACACTAATATTAGAGGAGAATATTTCAAAATGTAGTATTTCTTATTACTTGAACGAGTATGTTCCGCAAAAGTGTTCCACCCCTATATGGACCCTACATTTTATTTTGGAATAAAATAACAAAGAATAACGAATCTATATGTATTGGATATTATAGTACTTTGTGTAGCCTAATTCTGAGCCTAGGGCGAACTTGCCCCGGCCTATTGGCGAACTTGCCCCGGCCTATGGGCGAACCTACCCCGGCGTCGGGCAAGTTCGCCCTTTTGAGACACTTGTCTATATAATTTACTCTGGCCTTTACAGTAAGGCCTAGAGTACTGAGATCATGGTCGTATGTAGCCAAGATCAAATTACTTCAAAATGATGGTTTAAAGAGCGACAACTTATTTGTCACTCTAAATTCACTCTAAAACCATCATTTTGAAGTAATTAGGAATCGTATCGCTCTGTAACTCAGAATATATTCATGATTTATGATCCAAAATGTAAATCGGCAAGAAATCTACTTTCTAAAAAAAAAATCATGAATAGAGGGCGCTCCCTGAAAAAGATCACATAATATGCCTTTAAGAAACAAAGCTGAGTCTAAAGCACAAGTTTTAGTATTATATTGTTGTTTGTTGGCATTCCTTCTTTTATAAATCCGAAGTGTATCTCCGCTGAATACAGCAGTTAGAGATCATTTGCGACTAATAGAAATCCTTTGTACAGAACGGGATCATTTGCGACTATAGTAACCCGAAATTATAGCCATATTAATAGCCAATCTGGGAAAAAATTAGAAAGAAGCCGATTTCAACTGATAATGGTAGGTATGGGTGTCGTTATTCACCAACATAAAGTAAGGACAGATAGGGGTGGGGAAATTGTTTTTTCAGGGGTCATTGGAACTCGTAGGTCATTGACCCAGATGTTGTTCAAAGTATGTCGTGTTGGTATCAAATGAAAGGAAATTTAATTTCAAACGCTGATAATCATGTTCATTTTGTCATTTTATCATATTGTAAAAATGTTAAACTCGATTAGAGACATGGTGCTGGTTATTACAAGGAATCAGCGAGCTCATTACACTGTTTCCAATGTATTATTAGAAAACATGAAAACTATCATAATACGCTACTATGTTATGGATTATTGACCAAAAAGTACCAACAAATGTGATTTCTTACCTCCAAAATCATGAAAATCACATTTTTGGCACTTTTTGGCACTTTTTGATCTATAATTCCAAAAATAAAAAAACCTGTTCCTGGGGAATTCTATTAGGAATATAATAAAAGTAATACGACAAAATTTGACAAAATATATTTTGAGTTATAATTGCAGAACCCAAAATGGGTCAAAAAACGTCTTTTAAATAATTTTCTCCAAAATGGTCAATTTCATGATCATGGTTGGATTCATTGAACACTGTTCTGCAAAAAAATGTATACTTTTATATTGATTAAATGAATAATGCAGAAATTACGACAGTTTTACGGAGGCTATACCTGAGGGTTAACAGCCCCCTTAAGTGTGATTACTTGAACGTGACGTGATGTGACGTGACGCGCGTATTCGGTACAAGGCCACCAATGTATGTTTAATGTGTCATTGAAAGGAGTGTTTCAAAATCTAGTAATTAAAAACCTAAACATAGCGGGTATGTACCCAATTCTCTCCTCGATTTTGTAAAAAAGGAAGTAAAGTTGATGTAAAATCCTAGCAACCGGACTAATTATTGGTGTTTTTTCCTCTTTCAAAAGGGTCATATGTAGGATTCTAATATGGATCGCTTCGCTTATAGGCGAAGCGATCGCCAAAATATAGAATTATTCGCTTGATATTTCAGTTGGTTTCCGAAATATTGGATCGGTATTCATTTGTACGTGAATCCCCCACCCCCAATTATTTGTAACAATGGGTCGTACCGTTTTTCGTTGCCTTTATTTCATTCCAATTTCAGTTGAGCTTTGCCATAGTTTGTAGAATCCTTGTTGTCATGGTTGCCGGATTATCCTATTTGTAATCAATTGACTATATAGCAAACAATTTGTGGCTACATTTTATGAGCAACCTAATTATGATAGCTTTAGTGTAATTGGTCACATAATCCTATTTGCGGGCTTATTTGGTTAGCAATCCATCCACAATACATGTAGTACCATACAGCAATCAGTATTTTAACTAAAACTAGGTTGCCCGAGCCCAAATTTTGTTTAACAATCAATGTTGAGACATGAAGAACAAATGCGCTAAAAAGAGCGCCAAAATGTTCAGTATTTTATCCATAAAATTAGCGTCGCCAAGCCCACATTTTGTTTTACAATGTCGAAACATACATGTTGAACAGATGCGCTGAAGCGCAGAAAACAAAATCGTAAAACAAAAAATTAAGGTTTATTCTATTTTTTATTCTTTTTATTCAGATGTGCACGTGTTGCTGCTGATATATTCTGTAGTTATCAGGGACAGTTGATGTAAAGTGAATCTCATTATTTTGTAGACGCCAATTGGTATCAAACCACAAGCAACGTATAGCCCGTATTGCAAACATAAAATATTCAACAAATGAATAAAAGTGCTTATGGATTGACAATAAGGAAATTGTGTCTTTATACCGATAATTAGGCCTATATGAGGTGAGAATATGAACGGTTAACACTTTCCACGCGGATATTGGTTTTTCAGACACCTTTCGCAATTTTCAACAATTACCGAACCAATAGTAGGCATGTTTGTACTTATGTCAATGCATTTCTTATGGTAATTCCAAATATGGTAATGAAATTCAATAATTTCGACATTTTTGAAACATTATGTGACATTTTGGAATGTCGTCTGCAGACGCCTGCCGCGTGGAAAGTGTTAAATGTCTTCCCTATCTTTTCAAAGTAGAACAATATCCGAGATGATTCCGATTATCTGACTAACATTAGTGTGACAATGGTATTGGTGTTAAATGGTATCAATAATTAATATTAACTGCTGTCTGTTGATGAAATTTCGTAGAAAAGTCGTTTACAAATGCAATGAAATTCTATGATCTTGACTCACTTTTTCACACAATAGATGGTTTATCTCATTATTTAAAAGCACGGACAAATTTTGATGAGAAAAAATGATGAGAAAAAAATGAAAACGAATTTGATCAGGAATGACTATTTTTCCCAAAGAGACCATACTGAATTGACAAACTAATGAATCATATATTCAAAGTGAATATTCTTTCCCTCATATGGAAAAAAGAATCACTGACATTAGCCCAGCAGCTCCTAGCTTTATCAGGAGTTATGCCTGTTTTTAATTAAAGAACTAATTTTGGCAGCTGTCCACGGAATGTTATCTCCTTTGAAAGTATCCGTCTAAGTAAGGAGCAAAGAGTACAGATTCATTCAAATTAAAAATTAATTTATACCAGAGATGAATTACATTATGGATAAATCAATATTCAGTGAAATATTTCGAGCTGTCAATAATAGTTATAGTATGCGAATCAATGGCGTTACATGTATTACTTTAATACCCACCTCAAATCCCATGACAAATTGCCCCAACATCGGAGACTCCCATATTCACCGAGGTCTCTGCCCCCTGCCTTTAAATTGACCATAGTGGCCGCATCCGCCATAGAATACGTTGGCTGCAGTAGCATTTCAAATAAGCTCCCAACGAGAACGATTATGATGAAAATACGAAATAAATCTTGTTTGTCATACTGCCAACTTCTGTCACTGGAGAGAGCAGTTTGTTCTTCTAGATTCAGATAGTCCGATATGTTGCTTTTATTTAACGAATTTTGACGTATGAGAATGTCATGAATTCTCGGGCTGCAGCCGGCAATATGTGTTTCTAATTCTGGTCCTGTGTTTGCGCAAATATTCCTTTTGGATGTATCAAATGCCATGTACAGGTGAGATACTCGTTCATGAACAACATCACAAGTAACTTTCTTAGGACTAGGAATGTTGACAAGTCCAATGCCGCTTGCAATAAGTAACACGATGAAGGCCAACATCACTTCCCGACGCATTCCGAATCTCCCAGATAATGGCAAAACAATGGCAATTGTAACAACTCCAGCAAACGGTCTCATGGCACTCGCTATTCCTATTCTACTAGGCGATAGTCCCATCTGCTGCATTTGTAGTGGAAGAAATGTAATAATTGAAGATAATGCACCAGGGAAAACAATATAAAACATCTGGTAAGGTAACATTTTACGGTCAAAATGGAATACATCTTTCCAACTGGTCTCCTCGACAGTATCAGACGGGATATCAGATTTGATGACTGCTTTAGATTCACTCATATTGACAACTGATTTAATACCTGACAGTGTGTAAAATGATCGAAGCTCCAGCTCCTGTCAACCAAATCAGCTTTACCATATGTAATAAAATCAAACGTGAATACAATCAACCAGATGATTATACCTGAGACTAATATAACTTTACTAGTATCAGGTTCTACTCGGTTATTTCTCTGTTTATCATGTTTATATTATATTTTGCTGGTACAATCCATTGCTATATGATGTAAAAACACTAATTGCTGTAAACGATCGATGTACTTGATCTCACGCCAGCTGTGCGATCTATTGCGCGTACATAGATATTATTATAGTTGATTCAACCATGGAATGGTACAGTGTAAAACCCTGAGACTAGAATACCATAAGAGATAAGAAGCACTATTCATTCCTGTTATGTGCAGTGATCCAGGTCTAATCCGGACTAATACGGTATTGTTATAGTTGATGGCCAATCGATTATCATCATTCAGTTTAATTTGTAGCACAACCTCGTTATGTGAGTTACATCGCTATTTCAAATTCTAAATTGTAAACACAAACCATGAACTTTGAATATCATCATACATTGTTTATGCATGGAAGTATGGCACTAGTAGTTTTTAATTAGCATACTTGTTCTGAAATGCCATATAAAGAAAGACCCTTTTCAGGGTCAATTACACCAACTGAAAAGGAGGTTAAATTTTTACTTATTTTTAGTCATTTGTTTACGCTTTTTGTGTCACTTTCGTGGTCAATTGATCAAATATGGGTGGTTAAAAACAAGAAATTCAACTTTTTAGAAATGTAGTTGGTGTATAGTTGGCCATCATGGAAAGGGATTATTTTTGACGAGTGCATAAGACAGTCTTCATACACACGATGCACAATGATATAGACGAATTACTCTAGCTCCAGTTCGAGGCCCACCCATACAATTTATAACAAGGACGATAACCAGGGATCGAACAGGTTGTTCGATATCCTTCACAAGGCATACATTATGAATGTCGGTAAATAAACATAATGTATTTTAAATTTCTGTAAATATGTCGTTTACTCTCCTATCCCGACTGGTCCTTATTAAGTTTAGAAACTGTTGCACACCAATAACACCAATGATAGGTATTAATTCACGGTGTAGGTATTTGCTGTCTATATGGATATTATGTTCAGGTGAAGATATCAGTGTAATCATTAATGCATGCTATCTACTGAAGATAGCAATATAGCATGTTATCTGAAGATATCAATGTATATAATATATTAGTATGATATCTTCTGAAGATAGCAATATAACATACGGCTATCTAGTAAGGATAGCAATGATATATATGGGTACTATCTACTGAAGATAGAAATGTAACATGGGTGCTATCTACTGAAGAAAGCAATGTAATATTGGGCTATATCTAAGTAATGAATGCAATAATATATGGGTGCTATCTACTGTAGATAGCAGACATCCGAGTTGTAACGGTTTTTGTTTTTATTTGTTTGTTTGTGTTTGTTTGTGTTTTTTTTTTGTTGTTGTTGTTTATTCGCGAATTGCACTATTCACCTTAACCAGCTTTACCCATGCAAACAAAACCTTTCAGAGATTTTTGTTTCAAAAGAGCTATATATAATATATGAATTAACACTAACACTTTTGAGTACTACGAATTACTACGATGCGGTGTGCTTGTGTCACCCGGCTCGGCAGTTTTTCGATGAAATAATGGCCCCAGGGTATATACAGGGCGGAATATACTCCTCCATGTATGGTTTCCCCCCGTGGCCTAGCGGTAGATCGTCTGCCTCTGAACCCAGAGGTCCGGGGTTCGAGCCCCGGGGGAGTGGGGGCACTTTTTCCCCTCTCTATTTGACCGCGAAAAAAAATCTTTGGAAAAGGTGCCTCGGGGGTTAGGGTTATGAAGCGATTTTCCCCCATTTTTTCTTCTAATTTTGGTCTCATTAAAAAAACCAACTAACACTCTTGAGTACTACGAATTACTACGATGCGGTGTCACCCGGCTCGGCAGTTTTTCGATGAAAGAATGGCCCCAGGGTATATACAGGGCGGAATATACTCCGCCATGTATGGTTTCCCCCCGTGGCCTAGCGGTAGATCATCTGCCTCTGAACCCAGAGGTCCGGGGTTCGAGCCCTGGGGGAGTGGTGGCACTTTTCCCCCTCGCTATTTTGCCGCGAACAACATTTCTTTGGAAAAGGTGCCTCGGGGGTTAGGGTTAAAACAGCAACACCCTATTAAATTTCCTTTGGGTAACGATGCTGTTGATATATTAAGCGTCATTGTAATGATTGCAGGTTTTAATACGATTTCACTGAAAAAGTGTTCATCAAATATCCGTGATTCCAAACCTATGAAAGGGCAACCCATCGGCCAATTTCAATAGCGTATTTCCACTCAATAGACAACAGATAAAGCAATCGATTCACAAATGACGGTCATTTGAATGGACAGTGATGCTACAATGGCATATACGCTACACGCTAACAAAATTATATTCAAAATATGAACAGATTTCCTTTTCAAATTTTTTTTAGTAGAAAACTATTCAAAATGAAAAGAATCGTTTCATTTTGAATGACAAAATGCCGAAGGACGCTGTAATCGCTAATTTGCATATTTTACTTGGCCTTATCACAAGCCTTAGAGCAGGGACATTATCAAGAGCGCCATCGCTTGATGGCTAGTTTATCTAGTCTCAATTTATTTTTGATTGACAGGTAACATCTTTTGTTCCTCTCAAGTGATTGTCCTAGACAAAAGTCACACGAGTCGATGTACATACCCGAGTCATCAGGTACCCATCGTTTAAACCCCCATGATGCAACGATAGACTGTGGCTGCTAATCGACACATTGAAGTGTGTACGAACGAAATAGATGTCCTTAACTGTTAAGTGTCGTTTAAATCAAAATTAGATTCTTCAAGTGCAACAGCTTTTTAAATGCTTTTAGGCGAAAACGCTGTGTTAAAAACGCTTAAAATAGGAAATATAAAGCATTTTAAGCTTATGTTGAACTGTATAATGTTTTTTTCTTACTTAATTTACATCAAATAGATTTAGCTCAGCGGTAAGGTGTCGGATTTGAAATCAGCGGGTTACGGGTTCGAATCCTATCACAGCATGTAGTTTTGTCAATGTTATTTTATTTCGTATTTATCGAGATTTTTTATCCTGAGACAAGTATACCTAAAGGGATAAGCGCCCATTCATACCATTCATGCGCAGTGATCCAGGTCTGATACTGCATAATTGCTTTTCACTATCGAAGTGATTATGTAACTCCCTGGTAAATGGGTCACGCACCTTTATTAATGCTAGCACATCCCATTGGTTTTATGTAGCGATCTTTTCAATCAGTGTTCAGGACTTGTAAGCGTGATCCAATTGATATGGTAATACTTGGTTTACATTACACGTAACACTTCAATAGTAAATAGTGGCCAATCGATTATCATCATTCAATTTAATTTGTAGTACGACCTCGTTATTAGCGTCAGCGCGATATATTAATCCAGTCATTCAGTTTAGCGTCAACGATATTGTAATCCAATGTCATTTCAAATAACCTGAACACGCTTTTAGTATGGGCTGGTTACGACAGATTTTGAAATTATAATTAAAACAATGTATTATAAAATTGAAGTTAATAGTTTGTGTTTGCAAATACGAATTGAAACACCATGCGATCTTTTTATTTATGAAAAGATAAGTTTATGAGCTCGACCACATCGAAATATGTATTAATAATTAATTAATTAATGGGTAAATAAATAGATAAATAAATGAATATATTAATTCATTAATTAGGTAAGTTATTAAATCCTTAGACAAACAAATGAATAAATAAATATAATGTATAACATTAATGTTCAATTAATTGAAAATCAAATGAACACATAATTAATAAATAACCCATCAAGATAGAAGAAAGTTTAAAAAGAAGAAAATCAATATGAATAAATGTCAATTTTTAAAATAAAAAAATGTAAATAGATAATAATATTAAATAAATAAATAAATAAATAACGTAAAATAATATAAATAAATAACATTAAGAACTTCAATCAAGATTGGAATCTACGGCTTGTTGATTGAGAGTCTAAAGCTCTACCGACTGAGCTATTTCGAACCTCGTGATATCAATGTATTTTTACAATTTAATGTTTCGAATAACACATTACATCAATTTATAGAAATTGCGTGTGGTACAAATTATGTACGCAGCTTCAATTTTCTTCAGTGGGCATTCTGTTAAGAAAACAAACTCCCTTGTAGTAGAAAATAAGTTGAAAATGGATGCCCCTCCCCGAGAACCAACATGCAAAATGAACATATTTAGATAATATTTGTGTACATATTTTATCAAAGTCACATCATAGTTTATGTACCAAACTTTTTTTTAAACAGTAGATTTCATGCCGAATTACATTTCTGATAATAAATCATGAATATTTTCTGAGTTACAGGGCGATACGATTCATAATTACTTCAAAATCATAAGTAAAATAAAGACAAAACAGGTGATTCCAGTGAGATTCGAACTCACGCGCAAAAGTTTCCATTAGACCACCGCCTTAGACCACTCGGCCACAGTGACAGTTTCCGATTACAGTGGCAGATAATTAACAAATACCAAATACTTATTTGAATGTCGTTATTTCCCAATGACCATAAAATCTGTCCGAGCCGGGGATAGAATATTTTGAAACAACGTGTTATTGCACAAAGGCAACTGATTTTTCTTAATCCTTACAGTTGTAAGTTTGGGCTGATTTCCATTAAAATCCATAAAGGTCCCTTCCCGGTCAATCAATTGCACGAGAACATTATTAAATATATTATCCCAAAGCTCGCGGTAAACCAGACATTATGCAATTCAAATGTTAATCAGTAAATCAAACAGAAAAGTTTAATGTCTACTTCACGGAATTATAATTCCTAAATCGATAGCACTGTCAGACATCAATGACTTATCTCAATACTCCATGCAGTATTCGTAACATTATCTCAATCAATAACATTGAATAGAGACTGGCCTTGCGTTACATTGCATCACGGTGTATTTTGATGAGCACCGACAACTCGGGTAGAAAGTGAATCAAAAGAAATCAATCATGGGTCATTCATCGATGTTACAGACCATTCAGTTTATTCTTGGGATTGACGCGGGATATTTGAAAGGAGAGTAAACTCGCATGACTATGAAATGGGCTTTTTACTTCTGGTAGTTTTGGTGAACAAAGTTGAGTAATTCTAATATCACTACATTAGACGTTGTTTTACCTGGATTGTTTTCAAATGAGAATAAAATATAACTTGAGTATATAAGGAAGTACGGAATTCTAAAAATAAATATGATATGAACGTAATTCATTGAGAAAATAAGCTTTGAATCTTACCCGTACTTGTTTCATAGACTTTAAAACATCTTACCATCATGAAATAATAATTCCGTAATTGCTATTCCAATATTTTATCTAACACTCCTATAGATAGTGATATCTGATGGGCTATTTCTCTAATATTTCAACATTTTGGAACATAATGATCATTTAAATATAGCGACGATAGAGTAAATCCCCTGTTATTATACTTAAATATTAACATGAAGCAGACAAAGCAACGCCCTATAGCGTCACTAGGCGGCGTTGATATTGCAGTTTATATCCAGGAGGCGTGACCACAGTACATTTCCGGTTCATGATTATTCACAAACACACTGTTTGAACGTCGAAGAGGGCGCTCGTAATAATGTCCAATTTTTACCTTGTGTAAGGCTTGTGTTATATGAGCCAAGTAAAAGGTGCAAATAGCTCATTAGCATAATTGCAATGGTACACAAATTAGCACCGGTGCTCGTTTGTACCAATTATGCTAATGAGCTAATTTGTATCTTTTATTCATTCAAACCTATTATTATTTTATTTTAATTAAGTCGATGCATTAATTTAACACCATGGAATGTATATTAATATGTATGCATCTTCTCACTTGTTTTAAGAAAGTGAAGTTATTGTTCACACCATAAATGCTATTGTGCAAGAACATAAATATCAAAGAGTCAATGCCCCATGCAGCCCCCTCCCTGCCCCCACACACCACCACCATTCCCTGGTTGCCGAGAGATACAATTGTGCCACAAAAGCTTCACAAAGCCGGTACATATTTAGGAAGAAGTCAACACATTTTCTATCAATTTTGAATACTAGGATTCTATTCATTTTTGAATAGGAAAACCTAATTAACTTCTAATAGGGTACATATTCATTTATTTGAATAGATTTTCCTCTTCATTTGGAAGAGAACCTTGTAAGTGCCTATCGGAAGAGGTTTACTATTCAAATCTGAATAGATTCAATTCAAAAATGAAGAGGAAGTTTTAAGTGTGTATGACTAATTGTAGTTAACTGCTGTTTTGTTTTGCTTAATTGGGGGGTAATTAGCGCATGTTTTTAATTTAACAACAGCGGTATTCCTATCGGGGAGAACAAATACTACACGACTACATGAATCGCATGCTCCAATCCGATGGGGTCACGGAAATTATGTTAATGAGCTTTCTTTTTCTTTACCATGATCCATGAAGCGTTATGACCTCAGCGCACATGGACGGATTAAATCATATCATTGTCAAGAACCAGATTAAAGGCATATCATGTGATCTTTTCAATGGGACGCCCTATATCTGTGATTTTTTCCCTAGAAATGCAATTGTGTTGTCAAATAACAATTAAAACCATAAAAATAGGATATTTTGTAAGTTGCAGAGCAATATGTTTCCTAATTACTTCAAAACAGATTTTGAAATAAGTTGCCCTGGTACCAGGACAGTCTATTTTATGAGTGTTTTTTTCTCGTTCGTATGATAGAATGATGTGTAGAATGATGTTTTGAACTCACCACCCAAAAAGGGTGGTGGCGTTGCATTTCTGGTGACGAATCATCCATCTCTCTCTACTAACTCAACAAGTAAATGTGGTAGAGCTATGGTTGAGGTGTCATGTGTAAGCCTATTTATCTAGCTACATTGTGTGAATCAATCGGCAATTGTTGTTCCCATTCCTAAACAATTTCCCCCCTCCATTGATAAAATGAGACCAATATCACTGACAGATATATTTGCCAAAATTGCTGAAGGGTTTATTGCTAAATGGGTGGTGCAAGATATTCAAGATTCTATTGACATCAATCAGTTTGGTAACATTCAAGGTGTTTCAACTGCGCACTATCTTTTGAATCTTACTCATTTCTTGTTCCAGGGTGCTGACAAGCCAAAAAATATCGGAACAGTAGTCCTCACTGATTTTTCGAAGGCATTTGATCTAGTAAATCATTCTATTGCTATTCAGAAGTTAATTGCCTTGGGGGTCCGGGGGACTATTGTTCCATGGATATGTAGTTTTCTCAATGATCGTCGCCAATGCGTGCGCTATAACCAAACCGTGTCCAATTTTTTGCCCCTTTGTGCTGGTGTTCCTCAAGGAACTAAACTTGGACCCATAACCTTTCAGGCAGTTATCAATGATGCGGCTGAGAGTTGTTATTCCCACTATTGGAAATATGTGGACGATCTTACGTTCGCCGAAAATCGTTCCTCTAGTGAGAGTAGCAACTTGCAAGCTGATCTTGATGGCTTTGTGGATTGGTCTGTTACTAATCAACTCAAACTCAACCCTGCCAAATGCCAAGCCATGCAGATGTGTTTCATGCAAGACCCCCCTCCCCATCCTGACTTAAAGATTGGTCCATCGCAGCTTTCTTTTGCTAGCTCTGCCAACATTTTGGGCATTTGGTTACAGGATGATCTTAAATGGGACACACAAATTGACCACATGTGCAAGAATGCCAACAAAAGACTTTTTATGTTGCGATCTCTTAAACGTTTTGGTTTTCATACATCCGAGTTAGTGACGGTGTACAGGGGGTACATTCGCCCTCTGCTTGAATATTCTGACGTCATCTGGCATTGTGCCCTCACATCCAAACTAGCTCTAAAACTTGAGAGAGTCCAAAAGAGAGCTTTAAGAATTAACCTTGGTCCTAGTTTTATTTCCTATCGTAATGCTTTAGATGTATGTAATTTTGATTATTTGTCTGCCCGGAGGGAGCAACATTCTCTGAAGTTTGCTCAGTCACTAGCCGAATGCAGTAGGACTAAAAGGTTGCTCCCTGCATGCAGAGGTCAGGTTCATGGTAGACAATTGAGAAACAATGCCGAACTCACCCAGCCTCGTGCTCGCACAAACAGATATGCTGAAAGCCCCATTCCTTATTATGTGAAGTTGATCAACAATGATCTCCCATAATTTGCTTTGCGTGATCCGTCTTTCTTCATCATGCTCGCATATTCTGTATTTGGCCTTGTCCCTTGTTGTTTGCCATGTTCCTGCCCAGTATGTTGTCTATTTGTGTATTGAATTGTTTCATATGTATTCCTTGCTTTCCTGTACAATGTAATTCGGCCTTCGGGTCGCGATTTTGTGCCAATAAAATCATATCATATCATATTTCTATAGATATTTGGCTGAGATATGATTGATTATGTTGTGAAAGACAGGGGTGGCGGCGGTGGTGGAGGGGTGGCGGCGGCGCTGTGTACAATCTCTATGGGGAATATAAAATGTTCCCAATTCTACGTTCAATTTACTATAACTCCTCATCCCTGTATGGTACAAACACGATTTTGCTCTCATTTTATAGATTATTTTATATTCTATAAGATTCTGTTTCAACAAATGTGACAACTATTGTGTAACAATTATTGTAATCATGAATCGATTGCATTGCCCTTGGCTTTTTCCCTATTCGCTACACAGTGAACTTGCCCTAATTCATCGGTTTTACATACATGACTATAACAAACAAACATTTAAACGATGATAGCAAGATTATACATTTTTGGAAAGCTCTTAAATAGGGGAAATCAAAAATGCCGTTTAAATCAGGATAGGGTGCATACCCCCAAAAATATATTCTCGATATAGTATATTTCAACATGTTTACCATTAACAACTATTATGTTCTGATGGGTAATTGCATGAGGAACTTAAATAATTATGCACAGTAAAATTATGATTGGGATAGGTATACAAATATTATTGAACTTAAATCAAAATATGAAGAAAAAAAGAGAGAGAAAAAAAAAATCGATATTTTTTGAACATTCTTAATCACAACATGTTACCATTAGGTCTTATCTAAATTCCATTAGCATATTTAGATAGATTTCTTGTGAGATTACCGTTCAGAAAATATATACTTTTTATGGGGTAGAACAAATAGTTATTGCGATATGCTAATTCGAATCTCAGATTGCGTAAAATATAAAAATCTGGACATGCAACGGTAAGGCACGGCCTTGTGGAATGATGACCTTCTTGCATGAATCATAGCTAATAATACCATAACAAAACAAAACCTTTGTCCAATAAATTAAATATTTTTGGATTACTAAAATCCTTTCAATGACCGGTTGTTTTTGTTGCATTCGCTTTTGCCTAATTGAAAAGTCCAAGACATGACTTTTGAGGAAAAATTGTTCAAAATTTTATGACGTGACTGGGGAATAACTCACAAGGCGGAGAGGGGGATCAAAACACACAGAATAATCATAACGGACAAGCTTTTAAGTTTACTATATATATATAATGTTATTTATTTAAAACAGAATGTTTAACTTACTCGTAATCCATGTTAACAATCATGTCCGAGTTCCGAATGTTAAACTTACATATAGATAATAATACATCATCCAGCATCCTTTCCAAAGCATATTATATTGACATTAAACACACGCACCGATCTGAACCTCCGTGTATAACCAGAGAGTCACTCATTGTGAAAAGTATTTCCTGGCCTAAATTATAAACATGACTTATCAACGTGACGTGCAGATATTAACTGCCGACCACGTCCCCGAAATCGGTACTCGGAGCTCGCGGGAAAAGGTTGCCAGTGGCAATAACAATCACGGCATAAATGAAACATATGTAAATCTCTAGAATATAAATCAAAGGAAACCAACAGGTTCAACCTATATTAGAAAGGTGTATGTCGCAATATAAAATAAGCGCCACAACAAAAACACCAATGATATGAAATCATTTTAACGCATTGAGGATTTTTTGGGGTAATCTTTTTACGTATGTACTGTATAATCATTATCGAATTATATTCTATGTGATATTGATCATTATTTATATGGGCCTGATCATCCCAAACGGTACAATAAAATTGCGTATTGAATATTGTGCACTAATTTCCCGGATACGACACCAATATTAGTAACAAAATTGTACGGCGCTGAAGGTTTGCGCGTGATTATGTATGCAGATGAAACGCACATGTATCTTTTGAAGATCGGCGTTCAATTTCGCTGACATTTTCAGGCTCATTGATTTACTTTGATCAATACAGACTGTTATAAATAATAATAATAATGATATTGAATGTTTTGTTCTTGTGTAATACAAGAATATATTGCACTCGCTATAACAAATATTGCATTCATCTTCGACTCGTGCAATGTTGTTCATTCTCTTGATATAATCGTATCACACTGGAAGCCATTCAATATTATATATATATAACAACATGTTTGTATATAGAACAAGTGTTTCATCGTTAAGCTATAATTCGATAGCTATCGGCTAATTGATCGATTTAAAAAAACACGACCATATGTTGTTAGAGAAACACTCATTATGCGGATGGCAAATTACTAGTGAGATTTGGAAACATACTACGTTTGCTCTCACAGCTGTTGCATTGAATAATTTTAACTCATCTAATGTGACTATTGTTTATTTTTAAAAATCAACATGAGCATCAGGTCAGGGACAGTCTGCTGTTTGTTATTAATATTCGGTATTCGGTAAACTTCTATTTCGACAGTGGCGTAGCTAGGTACTTCATATTGGGGGGGGGGGGGGGGGGGGGCGAGAAATGTGAATGAACCGACAAAATGAGTCTGAGTGAAGTCATTTTTTTGAGTTTACACCTTGAGGATGGAAAAACAAGGTCAAACATAATTGTTTTGGATGTACTAGTACTAGCTTATGCTATTTACGGAACAAACCATATTTGTAAACTGTACATATATATAGCAGGTTAGTTAGGAGACCAGGTCGTATTAATCCGTACATTTATTTCTTTGTATCAAAGCGTCTTGGATCATCGACCGGTGCTGCGTCCAAAACTAGGGTCTGCGCAAAACCCGGGTTTTGCGCAGGCCCCTAGTTTTGCGCATACAAAAACGGGGCCTTGCACAAAACTGCACGTATTTCTGCGCAAAACCCGGTTTTTTCGCAGAAATACGTCGTGCAGTGCATGCATGGCATACTGGTTGTTTGTAATACGAGCGCTTGATTTGAAAATCGGGAATTACTTTTATGAGGCCGTGAATAGCGGGGAATATTAGTGATCTTGTTGCGACTGCCGTTTCTACGAATACTATTAGGCATTGGTTTTATTATATGAATTAATGAATGGTTCAATGGGCCGTGAGACACATTTTGCAATTGTTCCTGATGTGTGTGTTGAGTGAGTGTAAATATTAGGCCCTATTGCTGAATAACTTGTAGGCTACTTAAAATTAAAGTTAGGGTGGGGTGGCACTCAGATTAAAACGTGGATGTGTTTTTTTTATGACAACACGTGTTTGGAAACTTGACTTTCTACGGAAATAAACCCCGAATTTTCGATGTTTAGTCAATTGTCAATATTGGAGTGGGAGGAATGGGTATATCACTGGGGTTAAATATCCTCAGAGTCCAAAATATTCGCTACATGCAAATGGGTGTTGCCTAGGTAGGGCACTTGCCTGCATGTTGGAAGATTTACTCCCTCCCCCTCAGCTACACATTCGCGCAGTATACTGCGCTCACTATATAGGCTCGGTTGACTACGTCATCGAAAACCGACGGCGCATGCGTTTGGAGAGGGACTTAGGATTAGCATTTTTTTGCACTCAGGGGTGGGGGGGGGGGGGGGGGTGGGTTAGGGTTAGTATAATTGTTATAAATAAAATAGGGGAGTCTCTGTTGTATTCATACAACTCATTGTAATAAGAGTCCCTTCTCATTCATTGTAAAAATAAGAGGGAGTCCCTGTAATTCGCCTAATTGTTAGAGAAATGGTCCTCTGTCCTGTAATTCGTACAGCTATTGTAAGAGACGAGGGGTTCTCTGTGTAGTACAATGTTGAAGTGGGGGTCTAAGTGCGGGAGTCGAGTCCCTGTAATTTGTACAACTATATTCATAAGACGTGAGAGGCAGGAGAAAAAGGGAGTCCCTAATACATTTAGGGCGGAAATCCCGGTAGGGGGGTATCCCTCCCCTCCCCTTTTAAACCTGGAGTGGGGGTGGTCAATGTGATCATCCCCTCTGTTTTTTCATATAGTGTATGTGATGGCAACAGACAAAATGAAATAAAGTGATTGCTTTTCAATAAAATATGGTCAAAAGTACGCACCAAATCGCACCAACGGTTCGAAAACAGCTTTTCCCAGCACTCTCTGTAGTATGGGATAACTCAAGTTAGAGCCGATTGTTTGACCCCTCCTACTTTGCATGTATCGTCTATGGGGAGCGCATGGTGTATATCCTCCTGCACGCGGTATCATACACTCAAAACCGGCCACATGGGGAATTTTTCGAACAATTTCCTGTAAACTTCAATTAATTCAAATACATAAAGCAGACGACATAGATAACCATAGCTATAGGATTTTGATGGCAGACGATACAAACAGCGCCACCAACAATGGGACACCAGCTTCAGATCGGTAAGTTGAGTGGCACTGCCCTGAGTGTTGTTGCGCAAAACCCGGGTTTTGTCCAGTAATAGTGTTTACTCAAAACCCGGGTTTTTCGCACCCCGGTTTCTGGACGCTATACCGGGATCCGAGTATTATTTCAAGTGAATATTGTCCAGATATGCTTCAGTGGAAGGCAATTTGACGTGTATAGATTTGTAAGCAGTTTGCAGGGATCTTCGGGAAAACAGTGTTTAAATTGGTTTCAAAATAAAGGTAAACATGACACATGTTCAAACAAAATTCTATATATATGTAGGAAAAAAATAAGAGCTTAAAATGCATTACATTGTTTTGAGTCATTTGGCTATATAGCCCCACCAACGGTTCAAAGAATATCACTCCGCACCAAACATGCTGGACTGATCAAACGCATATTTGAATATAATTCTTAAGATGGAAGTGACGGTTGCAAATACTTTCCCGTTCACATGAAAAGCATTTTGCAGGCGATTTTGCTACATCAAGTCGGAAAAAGTGTACTTTAGGTCCCAGATACTGGTATACCAGTATCGTTCAATACTGGAACATAAAAATTGCCAGTATCGGTAGCTACTGGTACGATTTTACTGTTCCAGTATCGCTCGATACTGGTACACGTGATACCAGCGAAATTTGTCCCAGTATTGAACGATATTGAACGATACTGGTACATAATTATGTTTCAGTATCACCCGATACTGGAACATTTGGTATGTGCCAGTCTCGTCCTATACTGGAATGGAACACTGACTTTGTACCAGTATCGTACGATACTGGGTGTCCCAGTATCGGACAATACTAGTACAGTCCAGAATCTGGGATCTAAAGTAGGTCCTACACTTTTTCCCTAATGAGGTTTTAAATTGTATGTTTTTTTGTTTGTTACAGTCCTATATATGCACGTAACAATGTACACAATTTACAAAACTAGACACTTTTTTAAACGCTTTAAACAATCAGGGTTTGCTTCAACCTTCATCAGGCGGGAAATACTTTTTCATGCCAATACCGGTGTTGAGAGTTATGCATTGGTAAAAAATAATCCGAAGTAATTCAATGTGGGATGTCATTGGATAACAATTAACGATGACTTTAACTGACCGCTGCCGTATCAATGTATTTAACCATCGATATCCAAGTTCGGTACAGTTTCCTTAAAGAAGGTATAATGCATATAAATTGATTGATGAATAATATAATACCGAAAATCGTTTATAATTCAATGCAATTCTATGGCATTGTTTTCACTTTTTACATACAGTTAGAGAATAAAATATAGGCCCCTAGTTACTATATTTGGAGTCGTGTGTGTATGGTCGCCACAAAATATGGTACATCCTATACATTATGAGACCAAAATATGAAGCTAAACAGCTATGAACTATATTTCATTCTCATTCTTATTGAGTTTATTGGTTATTTTGATCTTTTAACATAAAAATAACGCTTTTTGTTAGATGTATTTAATTTAATCAAACAACAAACAAATTCCCCCAAATCCGGCGAGTTTACCGAATTCCTGCTTCGAATGATCTTGTTCTTTCGCACACGTACTCCAACTCTGCATTATACGTACGCACAACGAATACGCCGGCAACTTTGTGTGTAGGGCGCACTTGAACATCTAACGCAATGACCATACGCTCTTATAAGGTATGAATTAAGCCCGCCCAAAACTATAGGCCTATTATAGTATCTGTCTCACAAAGGGGTAAAAAAAAGTAAATAACTCCTAAAATTTGATCACGGTTGTTTACATAACTCTACACACAATTAAACGTTTTGAGAGGTTGAAACACTTATGAAAGACAAAACCACTTGGCTACCTATAGACAGTTTCTCCATTTCAATATCATTATTACTTTTCCCCAAATAGTCACACTTCAAAAAAAAAGATGTTTTAAAAAAAAGTGGCACTTTTCAAGATTCTATACGAGTTTGTATGCATGAATCCACCCATAAAAAGGCGTTTTGAGGAATTAAAACATTTACGAAAAGGAAAAACCCTTCGCTACCCACACAAAGTTTCCCCTTTTCAATATCATGTTTACTTTTCCCAAAACAATTACATTTCCCCAAAATGATGTTTTCCGAACGATACAGGGAAGTTATAATTGCAAACAGTACTGGAGACATTGTCGTAACTTTCTTGCATACGATTTGAAAAGTGCCACTTTATCTGAAAACATCATTTTGGAAAAATGTGATTGTTTCGGAAGAAGTGACCATGCCATTGAATAAACACACACTTTTGATGGGTAGCTAAGCGTTTCTCCTTTTCATAAACGTTTCAATTTTTCAAAACGTACATTTGTGTGTGGAGTTATGCAAACAAACGTGATCAAATTTTAGGGGGGGGGGGGGCTTACTTCTTTTACCCCTTTAGTATGTATTGCCTGAACATCCAAAACCACACCCATGTAAGAATAGATGGTACATCTTATTAGTCAAACGTAGATGCCGATAGCTTTTAATGGATAGTAGTCATAGCATGCGAATCAATGGCGTTACATGTATTACTTCCTTACCAACCTTAAATCCCATGACAAATTGCCCCAGCATCGGAGTTTTCCATATTCATCGAGGTCTCTGCTCTCTGCCTTTAAATTGACCATAGTGGCCGCATCCGCCAATGAATACGTTGGATGCATTAGCATTTCAAATAAACTTCCAATGAGAACGACCATTATAAAAATACGAAATAAATCTTGTTTGTCATACTGCCAACCTCTGTCACTGGAGAGAGCAGTTTGTTCGCCAGGACTCAGATAGTCCGATATGTTGGTAATATTTAACGAAAGAAATTGTGCCATTTACCAATTTGTATACAGAAAAAAAGTGGCACTAAATCGCACCGGCTATGGCTAGATTGTCCATACATCAATAAGCAGATCATAATCAATAAGCAGATCATAATCTTGTTTGTTAATTTTATGGACAAAACCAGCCATAGCCAGTGAGATTTAGTGCCACTTTTTTTTCTGTATAAAAATTGGTAAATGGCACAATCTCTTATCGTTGCATTGTCTCAAGGCCAACAAATTTGGTATCAAAATGTGCCTAACAATTGGGTTCATCTTTCTAGCTGACAATTATTTAAATCCATCAAATATTTTGGGAAATATTCTAGTATATGCTAGGGGGGAACTTACATATTTTGATGGGTGTATTAGATTCACACACATACGGCTTTAGTCCAGCTGTTACTAGGACGAACCTTGTTGTAGGTTCTCAAGTTCTGTTTTTGATTGATTTTGATTGCTTAGACCATGAACATCAAAAATCAACCTACTGGCTCTCTGTCAGTGGTGAGCAATTTTTATAATTAGCATAAAACAAAATGGCCACCAAAATGCAAATAATATGCCATATTATGGTGTATATTTGGTAACAATTGCCCCTTTTAAGTATTTATAAGGTATATATTGGTGTGCTGGGCACAACTGTACATGCCATTATAACAGAAAGTTTTAAATTAAATTAACAGCTCATTTACATAATCCAATATGGCTGCCAAAATCCGAAATGGCCACCATTTTGCAACATTTTTTCAGTATCAGTATTCAAATTTACTACCTTTCCTTTCCTTTATATCTATTGTCTTTCTATTGCTACATCTGCCCATTATTTTGTTGAAAGAGCTCACTAACCTAGTCACGGTTTATGCACCGTATCTAACCCAGAGACCATTATCAAATAAAGGATTTTGATAACGCTCTCTAGCTCAAATAACGGTCCGAGGCACCAAACCGTGTTTTAAGTAGTTCCAATGAGCAGAAGAACAACAAAAAGACAATAGAAACAATAAAAAGAGAAGTGGCTTTACACTATCACCAGCTATCAGGTAATTTGAAGTTAACACTTCCGAGTAAACATCTTATTTACAGACTTCAAGTAGGCCCTAGTAGAAGCAACAGTGAGCGGAATAGTCGGCATGTTTGTTTTGATTGGTAGACCGTTTTGGGGACTTATTGCATTGCGTAAAATGTAATCTACTGATTTTGTGTTGTAGTTTTTTTTAGTGACCAAAACTAGTGCTCAGTCAAATACTTAGCGCATTTTTGATATCTCACATTTTTTCAAGTTCAATGAAAAAATACTTTGTAAAATATTTTCAATTTCCATAGTCCAGTGCTCAGTCCAACACTTAGAGCATTTTTAATATTTCTCACATTTTTCATATTCAAGGCAATTTCCATATATTCCAATGTGTTTTTGGAAAAACACTTAGAAAGTTTTGAAGGTTCAAAATTGGTGTTTTTGGTTAAACACTTAGAAATTTTTGGAGGATCTAAATTTGTGTCTTGGGGAAAAACACTTAGAAATTTTTGAAGCGATTGAAATTTATCACTGGTCCAAAAATACTTTGCAGAATTTTGATTTCGATATTTTTCATGCTGTGTCAATACTATAGTACATTTTTGATTTCAACATTTTTCATGCTAAGTGGAAAATTTTCGAAATATTTTTGAATGTGAGATTTGGATGCTTGGTGAAAAATACTTGGCATGTTTTGACTATTAACTATCCTGTTACATGGTGACACTGTGTCATACTACACTATGTGAAGTACATTGGGGAGCATGCTGATTCATGGGTATTATTAACTGGGGTGAGGTCAACCTTGTTATTGTCCATTCACACATACAATTGTGAATGCCATGTATTGAGGTGCTTTTGGTACTCGGACACTTCAAATGAACGTAGACGGAGTTGTATTGATTCTGATGTTATGGGGATATGACTGTTGTAATAACTTAAATATTGAAAAGTGGTTGTCAATTGTTCCTATTGGAATGATATGTGCGCTCCAAACCATGGCTGAGTAATGAAGTTTGTGCAAATGTTGATTGTAGTTTAAGAAATAATAGACTTGTGATATTTTGTCAGGTTATGAACACATTTTACTTTGGTCACATACTGTAATGTTAAAATAAAGTTTAGAGACCTATGATAGCAAAAGTATACATTTTTGGAAAGCTTGGAACTAGAGGAATGCAGAAATGCAGTTGAGATCAGAGAAGGGTACATCCTTAAAAAATATATCTGAAAATTCTGAAAATAAATCAAATAAAAATGGGAGATATTCACTAGCCGGTATAATTACCTTTAACAATTATAATCATCCGATGGGTAATTTCATGAGGAATTCAAATATGTAAAGTAAAAATTGATAGGGTATGTATAAACATTATGGATCTCAAAACATTTTTAATCATACCATTTTAGTCTTTTGTCGTACTATAATTTCAATGGCATATTTGGTTTTCTCTTGCAATTTCCCTTCAGAAATGTATACTGTAGCCAAAATCCGTGTGTAACGCGAAAGGAGGCGACACATGACCATATACATTATTTAGCATGGAGTTATCCAAGCATCACATTTCTTACCCGTTGCTGATCCCCATACTTCTTTCAAAATTAAACAATGGAACGATTAGCATTTCAAACAATGGGAATTGTTCATTAGGACACCAGCCTCTTGTGGGTGCTGACAGGGGAATGAATCTCATATCTGCCCATTGTTGATTGTTGAGATTTGGTTTACAGTATAGCGCACATTATCAGTTCTTCACCGTAAACCGTCAATCATTCGTTGTGAATGAATATTCAACTATGACTATTCATGACCTCACACGATGTGATCGTCGCATTCCACCGTCCTTCCCAACTGATCGGATTACAATATTCATAAAATGCAAATAACGCCACGCCCTCCTCTATCACTGTCAGACGAAGCCATCCACAATTTAAAATTCGTATTTTGTTCCACGTAAACAATAATTTCAAATAACCAATTCGCCAGTTCACTCTGTCCTGCATTAGATCGCGTAGCTCTTGCTGGTTTGTTTGTTTGTTTGTTTGTTTGTATGTTTACACGGTCGGTCCGTGCTTAAAAAGCCTATATAAGCATGCTGGTTGATGCCAGCATCTTTACTAAGCAGCGTGGGGTATGTCAACCTTGGTCTCCCTTGAGTACGTTGGCCTTGAGTTGGGGTTCAGAAGACTAGTTGAGACACTGGTTCATTCATCCATCTTACACAGTGGGCAGCAAAATTGAGGCGTCGACGCCTAACAATTTCTGATATTTTTGGTAGCCCTGTCTAGATTTCCTCTCTTGTGGGATGATCCTTCCAGTTGAGGTTTAATACCATCATTAGTAGTCTGGTATAGCAGCCGTCAAATCTTGTATCAAGTCTGTTTGTTAATGTCCACCCTTCTGCGCCATAAAGTAGAATGCTTTCTACAGCAGCACGGACGAAGCTGATCTTCAAGGAGGCTGACAGATTAGATTTCCAGAGGGTGCGCATCTTGTTGCAAGCCTTCCAGGCAAGGGCCTTGCGGATTTTAAAATCTCTTTCAGATTCGTCTACCCATGAACCAAGGTACTGGAAGTCATTGACCTGAACTAGGTGGTTCCCATTAATGGTGTTCAGTGTAGCATTGCCTTTGATGTTGTAGGTCATGAATTTGGTTTTTGTTGCATTCATCTGGAGACCGACTGTTGCAGCAGCACTTTCCACACGAGAGAGCAAGTTCTGGGATTGTTGAAGCGTGTCAGATAGCAAGGCAATGTCGTCTGCGAAGTCTAGGTCTGTTAGGATTTTAGCAGGGTGTCTCCGGCTACGTCTGGGTGTTACTGTAAAGCCCAGCGTGTCTTTGTCTTCACCAATTGACATCCTCATGACATAGTCCAGGACAATTATGAACAGATATGGGCCAGTGTGTCTCCCTGGAGCACTCCTGCAAGAATTTCAAATGCATCAGTTGCGCCATCTGGTGATATAACTACAGCTTGTGTGTTGCTGTACATTATGTCAATCGCTTTAACAATGCCGTCTGGGATACCGTATGCTCTAAGGATCTTGAGCATTTTCCCTCTGTGTATTGAGTCAAAGGCCTTTTTGAAGTCAATGAAGGTGATGATACATTCAAGATGCTTGTCCTTAATACCCTCAATCAGTCTTCTTAAGGCCAGGATGTGTGAAGTTGTTGAGCGTTCAGCACGGAACCCATTTTGGTTTGGTCTTAGCAATTGTTCCATATGAGGACGAATGCGGATGAGTATCAAGCGATTGAAGATCTTAGCTGCTATGGATGTCAAACTTATACCTCTATAGTTGTTAGCTTTGCTCAGGTCACCTTTCTTGGGGATTGGGACAATACCACTGAGGGACCATTCACATGGTTTTTCACTTCTTAGTAGGGTACCATTACAGATTTTTAGTAGAATGTTGTTGAATCTACCAGATTTTTAGTAGGATGTTGTTGAATCTACCAGATTTCCATACCTCAGCTGGTATTTTGTCAAGCCCTGCAGCTTTTCCATTTGACATCTTCTGAAGTACTTTCTGCAGTTCCTCATTAGTGAAGGCTCCAGTCTCAATTGGCAAGGTGTTGTCAAAGATGTTAACAATCTCCTCATCTGGATTACTGGCTATAGGTGGTGAGCCAAGTAGTGTGGAATAGAAATCCTTCCATTCCTTACATCGTGCAGATGGGGTGTTTCCTCGCAATCGACCAGCTCCCCAGTGATTTCGTTCATTGTTGCCCATGCCAATCCACTCTGCATACTCTGAGATGCTGATGTGATGTTGGAAATCTTCTCCTGGAGATATTCCCCTTTAACCTTGGTATATGTGCTGTCCAGTTCCTTTTTAGCATGCTCAAACGTCTCTTTATTGAGTTCACTGCTTGTATCTGTGAATTGCTTGTGAGCATCTCTCAGACTCTTCCTGGCTCGACTTACTCTTTCATCCTCCCATGAGACTTTGTTGCGCGGTATTTTACTTTTCTTTGGTAGAGTTTCAGAAGCAGTGTTTTTGTGTGCCTCTCGATGAACAGAGAGTATTTCTTATCCGCTGTGATTTCATCTTCATCTTGTAAGGAGCACAGGACACTGAATTGGTTGTGCACCTCTACTGCATAAGCTTCTTGGAGTTTTACGTCAGTCCTGAACTTCTTCCAGTCATATTTGCTTGTTCTCTTGCTCACAGCCTTTGTGGCTCTCAGGCTCAGTCTAAGCTTGGCTGTGACGGTCCTGTGATCTGAACCAACACTGACAGTTCTTCGATGAAAAGATCAAGAAAATTCGTCTTGCACTGGATCTGGCTATTCCATCATCATTATCTGTCAATATAGTTGAGACACAATGTAAGAGCAATTTCCACTATTTCAAGCCGCTGTTAGGTGAAGATGTCCTCAAGATCATTAAGCATTCTCAGGTGAAGG
Organism: Ophiura sarsii; assembly: GCA_035610835.1. Taxonomy (NCBI): domain Eukaryota; kingdom Metazoa; phylum Echinodermata; class Ophiuroidea; order Amphilepidida; family Ophiuridae; genus Ophiura; species Ophiura sarsii. Next base: position 45,820,462 of record CM069448.1, read on the forward strand.
CATGCCCTCTTGATCCATTACCTACGCGTCTTACCAAGAATGTTCTGGTCGAATTGCTTTCTCCCATTACCACCGTAGTGAATACGTCTCTACAGACAGGAGTTTTCCCTGATTCGCTGAAACGGGCACTTGTCACCCCTTTGCTAAAAAAAGATGGACTTGATGTGGAAGTAATGAAAAATTTCCGCCCGGTGTCAAAACTACCTTTTCTGGGCAAAATAATTGAACGTGCTGCTGTTTCGCAATTTCAAGCGTACATGAGGGAGAATAACTTGTATACCAAGAATCAATCGGCATATAGAAGGTTTCACAGTGTTGAGACGGCGTTAGTCAATGTTAACGATGACTTGCTTAAAGCCGTTGATGAGCACGGCGAGGCTGTATTAGTTTTACTCGACATGTCAGCTGCATTCGATACCGTCGATCACAATATATTGCTCCGTCGACTTCAGGACAGATACGGTGTCAATGGAATTGCTCATCGGTGGTTTACTTCTTATCTGTCCAATAGACAACAATCGGTGCTTATTGACGGTGAACAATCTGATCTTATGACCATTTATTTTGGCATGCCACAAGGCTCAGTCGTTGGTCCCGAAATGTTCATTGCATATGCCGCTCCAATTGAAGATATTATCAATAGACATAATGTATGCAGCATGTCATACGCCGACGACACGCAGTTATATGTGCTCATCAACCCCTCTGACCGCGCTAACAGGCTTTCTAAGCTGGAAGACTGTATTTGTGATATTCGAACGTGGTTGACCAAGAACAAGCTCATGCTAAACGACACAAAAACAGAACTGCTTCACGTCAAATCCCGTTACGCTAGAGCTGAGCCTCGCGATGTGTCCCTTACCATCGGAAATACTGTTATTTCCCCCTCCCCAGAAGTTCGCGATCTAGGAGTTGTGTTTGATGATTATCTCAAGATGGTTAACCATGTAAATGCCATTTGCCGCCGAGCATCATATGCAATTTACAGAATTGGCAAACTTCGTCGCTACTTGGATTCTAGCAACGCGGAGAAATTAGTCCATGCTTTCATAAGCTCGAGATTTGACAATTGTAACAGCATTCTCGCGGGTCTCCCACACAAAGAACTGTCAAAACTGCAACGCGTCCAGAATATGGCTGCCCGTGTCGTTACTCTCTCGAGAAAATCTGAACATATCACCCCTGTTTTGTGCAAGCTCCACTGGCTTTCTATTCGTGAAAGAATTGTTTTCAAAATGCTTCTGTTGACTTTCAAAAATCTTGTCGGCGAAGCCCCTGCATATCTTTCTGATCTGGTATCTCGCTATAATCCGCCACGTACTTTGAGATCTGCGTCACGAACACTTCTCCGCGAAAAACCCAGCAAGACCTTAACATATGGGAGGGGTTTTTCTGTAATTGCACCCAAGCTGTGGAATGCACTCCCGGACAACATCAGGACATTACCAACAGTGACTAAATTCAAATCAGGACTTAAGACTCATCTTTTTAAAACTGCTTATGGCATCTGATTTTTTAATCATGTACTATAATATGCTTCAGTTGTGTTTTTAAAAAATATCTATATATTTGTGTTTTAATGCATTTTATTGTTTTACACACATATCAACGTAATTATATATTGTCATTTAGTGTATTATATTGCAAATTTGCTCGTTTACTTCTAGCCACCTGCTGGCAGTTGGGTTTTAAATCTTTAGCTGTCTATATTTATGTGTTTTTACATAGTTTTAAAATTGGTCTTTATAGTCGTTTGTTAGTTGTACAGCGCATAGATACCACTTGTTTAATGCGCTTTATAAATGATGATTATTATTATTATTATAGTAGGGTTGTCAGAATTGAGCGCGAAATGTCGGTAGTTTGGTGTTTAAAAATGGTTATAGGCCGAAATGCTATGCTATGCGGGAACTTGAAGATCATCGAGGCTGCTGTTAGGGTTACCTTAAATAAATTGTGTACTTCAAAGATCACAAAATGAGAGTTAAGTCGGAACATTTAATTTTCAGGTTTGTCCAGATTTAAAATGCTTAGAAAACTAGCTTTGAAACGGTATGCAACATGTCGTAATTGCTCAATGTTTTCCCCGTCAAAATTCAAATTGAAATTGCACATTTCCTTTGTTTTCTACTGATTTTTGGGATGTTTTTTGGACCATGTCTCCTAATACATACTGGCGACTTAACGCTGATTTTACGAACATATACAGTCGCTTTATAAGTACTAGTAGGTATAGCACCCAACAAATTCAAATGTACTGAAAGTGTACAAAATTAGTCTAGCTTTATAGATAATTGAAAAAGTAGAAATTTGATAAAGAAAACATGTAAATAGGTCGTACGGTTCTTAAAATATTGTCCATTGACTATTGAAAAATATGACCGGAAATCTGCCAAAAAGTGCCATTTATAGCCTAAACTGACATTTTAGCAAGTTTACACCCTTCTAATTATAAAACTATGTACATACAGTGGCTACAAAATCAGAGGCAAGATACTGGCCATAGTTTATCTATTTCTATCAAAATGAGACATGATATTTAATTCATCAGCCGACTCCAGATATGCCATTTTATTCAAAAGTCCAGCTAATTAATATGCGTAACGTCAATATGTGAAGTTCTACAAGCAGTAGAAAGATGAGCTTTGGTATACTGTTTACCTGTGACAAGACGTATATTAAAATGTAAAATTTAGTTAATTATCTCATTAAATATATAAATGAGCTCATTATGCAAATTAGTTCAGTTTGACTCGCATTTTTTAACATAAAATTATTTCTGATCATATTCGCTAGCCATTTTCAGTATGTGGCTATTGGCCATTGCTGTGGAGAGGTATGTAGTAAGCTAACCATAACAAGTTCACTCTGTGTTTCTGGGCCTTTTTCTGGTGTGATGCACTTAATGGATATACAAACTAAGCATATCAGCCAAAAGTAGAGAGTTTTTTTACTAGCATCTGGTACCTTCTTCATTTCAAATCGGGCATTCAAATTATATCAAAATTTAAGGAGTGCATCATAACAGAATGGTCAATTTTTTTGTAGGGGTGTTTTTCAATGCTGAGCCAAGCGTGTGACTTTCAGGCAAGGCATAAAAAGTACTTGTAAAGATTGTTTAAAAAAACCCCTTCCAGGTGTAGAATAATCACCAAACTTCAGATTCAGAAAAAAAAAATCAATCTAATTAATGGTGAAGAGTGTACATTTTTAAATCAAACCAGTCCATTAAGTGTTGCCTGAAAACAAGTAAATTCACCTCTAGTGTAGCGAATGTGCTATACCTAGTGCTAGTCATTTGAGACTAGAGATTAAACAGGTTGCTACGTTTACTGATATATACTGTTATAGTAGATTCATAACTATTGGTTCAATCGGTTATTGATTCGGACCTATTCCATTTAACAACAGAGGTGGTACCACAATGAACCAATCACGGCGATATCGGCATCGTTATCTTAAGATGTTTCGCTGCGATATAATGGATGGCTAAGCAACTTGAACCAGGGTCTTTGCTTGAATACCGCACAGTTGTTGTGCTGCTTGAATGAGCATACATTGACTGGAGGAAAACTTAATTTCAAAAGGTGAAAAATGTGGTGTTCAAGCAAAGACCTTGGTTCAAGACCGTGGTTCAAGCTGCTTAACCACCCTCCTTCAATACATCATTTAGCAACTTTTGAATTCAGGTATCTCTCATTTCAATGTGTGCTCATTAAACATTACAACACCTGCGTAGTTGTATCCCGTTCTAGTGTTGCTGTGCACACGTATGGTATGTGTGCCAAAATATCAGTCATAATCTAAAGAGGAACTTATTTTTGTTGAACTGTGACTAACATTTCGAGCTAAACACGTGACTAATTTAAAATTATCCGCCATGTTAAAGAACTGTTATTTAACTTGCAACATGAAAAGAAAGGACTCTTAGAATGGAATTGTTATTCGATGGGTATTCGCGATTACGTGTTAAACCAATACGAATTGCAAATTTAGGGAAATCGTGACCGGCATCGTTTGATTGAAACTTTTTTCTAAAACGCCCTCTATGTAATATCGTATGCAATTGAATCGAAAAGAAATATAGCTTAACGCTCACCATAAAATGCTGTCCGAGCCGGGGATGGAATATTTTGAAACGTCGTTTTATTGCACAAAGACAACTGATTTTTCTTAATCCTTAAGGCAAAAAAAAGGTTTGTCTCAAATGACGTGAGAGACTGAAAATATAATGCGGTCTGCGGATTTTTTCCTTCAATTAATACCTGATCGTCATTTGTTTGGCCAAAAAGGTGTGGATTTTTGCAAGATTTTTTTGAGAAAATAATATTGAAAAAAAAAAAAAATGGGAACAAAATGGAAAAAAACACACACACAATGAACCCCCCCCCCAAAAAAAAATGAAAAAAAAAAACCCACAAAAAAACCGCTATAAAAAAAGCTAACGCGGGCGGTTTCGGGAATGCGCGCAGGTCATCTGAGACGAACCTTTTTGTTGGCCTTACAGCTGTAAGTTTGTGATGTATTACAATCCCGGTATTTATAACACATCTCGTAGTATCCTTTTGACAAGTGTACACGTAATGCATTCATTGTTTGAGAGGAAGCTGTTGCCTTGCGTTGGTAGTTTCAACTGGGCAGGATGGTAGTAGTATATGTTTTTCTTCGTTCTTATGAGGTGGTTCAGCCGGGGAGTCACAGTTGTGTTCGATGACAGAGCTGTCGAACACGTTGTTTTCAGGCACATCAACAATCTGAAAATGAAGGATCGAATATGAATTTGATTTACAACCGTACTGTAGTGACGTCTATAAAATATTTAAAGTATGTTAAATAATCCTGAACTGGATTGGATGTTCGACGTATGTGTTTAGTTTTATATTCTGAGATAAGGACATTGAGTCACTGCAAGCGCATTGTTCCTATACATATGATACATGTATCGAGTTTTAAAAGTTACTGTCTCAGTTGAAGCGAGAAATGTAAGATACATAAATTTGCTCAGAGTTTTGTCATGGCTTATATGCTTTTAATTACTAGATTACGAGGTTGCATGGCGCGGCAGCCGTATGCCAAAACCCAAAACACGGCATGAATACAACCGCGAGCCTCAGCTTACCTTAACATTTTAATGTTTTTGTGTCATTAAAATAATACAAGTCCCATGTTCAATTCTTGGTTGGTCAGAGAAAATGTTCAAAAGCTGTTATTTATATGTTTTGTAAAGAAGAATCTCTCTTACTCTGTAAATACCATTAGTTACTTACCATCAATACAACCGTAAATATGACAGCGAAAACTAAGCTAGCAATGGCGTAGAGCCCAAACGTAGAAGAACCTCCGACGACTTCAATCAGGTACCCTGTTAACAAGTACCCCACACCGACTCCAATACAAAAATATAGAGAAGTACAAAGTCCAGATATAGTGACGAAAAATTGTTCAGGAACAGAAATGCTCATGTAAGATATAAGTACATTCCATGTTAAATTGAAGGCGACCCCTGCAAAAAAAAATCAGATTATTTGGTTGAAGATTAGGTACGTTGTAATAATATTCAAAATCTAATGTTATATAATCTTTAAGAAAAACATTCAATTTGTCACTCTACCATGTTTATTTATCTGTGCATAAACGCACACTTGTAGAATTAGGTTGGTATAACAGCTATCTCTGTTGTCAAAGTACAGATTATCGTTTTCCAAAATGTAAAACTGCGCTTTAATATAAACGCATATAATAATGAGCTTAATAAAGTGAAGGGATCGAGAGAGAGGAAGAGATAATGAAGAGAAAAAAGGTTGTCCACGATGATTATTTTTAATTTCAGATTAAAATAATCTTTTTATATGAACCAAATTAATATGCACACAATGTAATAAGTGGAAGCTCTTTTGAAAAACATGAATGTAAGGAACACACAATATGTGATTACAGCGACGTACATCATGAGGCCTTCAATTTGAACAATTGTATGGCATTGTGACCAAACCTTTCAGCAAGGTTTTAGGGGTCTCTCACAAGGGGACAGACAAGTTAGGTATCAAAATAATTCTACAAGTTTTCTATATCTAATATGTTTTCTTGTTAATACTGTGAATTGTTTTCAGAGCTATTAAAAGGTATCCACATTTTTGTAACACCCTGTACATACTTGAACACAGATTCATATTATTCCACGTTCGTATATACCATCCCATAGTTGGACTGAAAACCCTGTATAATTGAGGAATTTCCTAAGTCTACCAAAAAAAATGTCTTCTTAATTTCTTTAGCATTTTAGCATTTTAGCATACCGTTTCAATTATTAGAGATGAATAAACAATTATTTTTCAGTAAACAGGTTCCAATTAAGTAATTTGTTCTATCTTGTTTTACAAGACCTTTGATAACAAATAATAATCTCATACCTAACATTCAATTATAAACGTGTGTAGAGGTAACATAAATAGCAGTGTAGCTATACATGTAGCTGTTCGTAACTAAATGGTCTATGTGTAGCTATAACTGTTCATAACTTAATGGTCTATGTGTAGCTATACGTGTTCATAACTTAATAGTCTATGTGTAGCTATAACTGCTCATAACCAATAGTCTATGTGTAGCTATAAATGTTCATAACTAAATGGTCAATGTGTAGCTATAATGTTCATAGCTATGGTCTATGTGTAGCTATAACTGTTCATAACTAAATGGTTTATGTGTAGCTATAATTGTTCATAACTAAATGGTTTATGTGTAGTTATAAATGTTCATAACTAAATGGTCTAGTTGCAGCTATATCTATTCATAACACATTGTTCTGACAGGTTGTGGATGATCCAGGTTCTATGTCCATTTACTTTCTTAGTTTTTCTAGTATCGCTTCCCATTCAACAAATGGCATCAAATTGATAACTCAGTCAGTTTTCCACAATTTTCCACAATCATGACAATAATTTATTTTAAAATTGAAAATATCATAAAATAACATGGAACTATTATATAGTGATCTTATTCGTTCGTGTAAAACATTGTATGTTCATTTAAACTTATTATTTATCCATGTAGACTCACTCATCTAGTATGCTAAAACTACTGTTTTCAATTAAGACATTTGCAAGCCATCAAAACTCGAAACAGATATTCTACGGGAGATATTTTTAATATTTTTTCTGACTTAAGACATTCTACATTCAATTAGGTTGCCACCACCACCACCACCGCTGCCGCCGCCACCACCGCCGCCGCCACCGCCGCCGCCGCCCCGCCGCCCCGCCGCGCCACTTCCCCTGACTTTCGAAATAATTATAATCAATCATATATATATTATATATAAACAAAGGAGCTGCGTAGGTTCGATTAAAATAGATAATAATGTCCAGAGAATACGTAATATGGTTCAAACCTCATGATTTTATTAAAATTCCGATATTTCGGCCATAGGCCTTTATCAAGGTAGAAATTAGCGATGTGACTTGGCGAAGCTAAATAAACAGAAGAACGCGGGTGCAATTTTGGGCGAGTGCGTGCGAGCGTACAAAACGGCGCGGAAAACTAAAACGCGGCAAAAGCGGACAAGAACGCGGGCGTGTATAAGGAAAACGAAAACGCGGCAAATGCGGGCCGGGCAACGCGGCTTACCAAGTCACATCATAAAGGTGCAGAAGAAAGTGGGGGGGGGGGGGGGGGCTAGTTAATCAATGAAGATTAAAGATATCAAATTGAATGTTCATGCCAAAGGGTTGGAGGGTGCCTAACTTGAAGATAATCCGTTGTTCAGTAGTCTTGCGTTCATGTTTGTTGTGAACATGGGTCAAGGCGGTTACAAAAACGTCGGAAATGTTGTGGTTATCCGTGACGAAGTGCAATGGCACGGGCTTCGATGTATCACGAATCAAGATATCACGACGATGTTCAGTAAACCTATCAGCTAGTCGGCGTTCAGTCTCTCCGATGTACAGAATATGTGGGTGACGCTTGCATCCTATGGCATATATCACATGCGTTGACGTGCACGTAAAGTTACTGTTGATGTTGTAAGTGCCAGAAGTGCCAGTTACTGAACTTGTGAGTAACGCGTGGTTACAAGTGTTGCATCGTCGACGGTTACATGGAGTAGTCCCAACTGACGAATCACGGGTTGAGGCCAACGATGAATGAACTAGAGTGTCCTTGATGTTCTTGTCCCGACGGTAGGAGGCCATTGGTGTATCATCGAAGATATCCTTAGTCGATTGGTGTTCTTGAAGTATCTTCCAGTTGCGGGTAATGATGTCAGCAACAGGTATAGTGCGCGGATGGTATGTGAGTACAATCACTGGTCTGTTGGATTGGCTTGCAGGTTGTTTGGGTTCAAGACTTTCCTCCCTGGTGATAGTCTGGCATCGTTGGAGGGCGGTTGAGACGGCATGATGTGGATACTCTCTGTCGGAGAAGAAGGTAGCCATCAGTGCTGCCTGTTTATTAAAGTCGACATCACTGCTGCAAAGGCGTCTGAGACGAAGCATCTGAGAGAAGGGGATGGCATTCTTACATGTCTTCGGATGAGAAGAAGAGTATGTCAAGTAAGAATGAGAGTCTGTAGTTTTGTAGTGTACAGATGTCGACAAAGACCCGTTGTGTAAGCTAATAGTAATGTCCAGAAATATGGTAATGAAATTCAATAAAATCATGAGGTTTGAACCATATTACGTATTCTCTGGACATTAATATATATTATATATATATATAATCATATCTCAGCCAAACAGTTACTTGATTTATTCACACAATATAGCTAGAATAATAGGCTTTCAAATGACACCTAAACCATAGCTCTACCACATTTAGTTGTTGAGTTATTAAAGAGAGATGGATGATTCGTCACCAAAAATGCAACGCCGCCACCCTTTTTGTGTGGTGAGTTCAAAACACATGGCCTTATCACTCACCGTTTAAAATTTCTATAGGAAGAACCCATAGTGGATTTCGGATGAGATAGAGCCCACCAAATCGTACGATATAAGCCAGAAATCCAAATCGAAGAGTGTGCCAGTATCCCAACCGCTTAATCATAACGCTGCTAAGGTATCCGGTTGGTATTTCGAAGCTGGCTTGGAACAATATAACAAAACTGAGTAAACCATGACTAGCCCCTGTCAAGAGAGATACAATAATGTTCAGTAAATGCGAATCCCACTGTTACTTGGATCCTGGACATATCCAGACTTTGAATGATTACTTTTGGTCGGTTTGGATATGTTTATAAGTATAACACTAACATAATATGCAGGACGTGTCAAATAAGTGGCCAAATGTGAAACATTATTTTTTTGGCCATGAAAAACATAACAAATTTGAACGTGAAGTACTAATAATTATGTTTCGCAATCTTTAACACTTTCCACGCGGCTATTGGTTTTATAATATACAAAACAGATTAAACAGAATCCTTTCCCAACTTTCAAGGTCTACCACAAGGATTACTGAACCAATACCAGGCATGTTTGTACTTATTCCAATGCATTTCTAATGGTGATTCCAAATATGGTAATGAAATTCAATAATTTTGACATTTTTGAAACATTTTGTAAACATTTTTGAATGTCGTCTGCAGCCGCATGGAAAGCGTTAATGCGTCATAAGAAATGTTTCTTTCCATTTTGGATCTTTCGTTATCATATTATGGCAAATCTCCTAAAATGTCAAATTCAGCTTTGGCCACTGTTCATGTGCAGATAACTCTTCTATTAGAATCATCATTCAATGTGTAATTGAACATAATCAATTAATCAATAATAATCTACCTACTTAATGTTAATAGTTGATTTTCGAGCAGAAAAACATATTTTCATCCATATTATTCATGAACCAAAGAATATTTGATGCATTTTAAACAATACATTGACATATCCTATAGTCATCATTGGGATCAAAAATGTATTTTCTTTAGTTGCAAGTCCAATTATTGTTCAAAAGTTACCAAAATGGGATTGGCACTCTTTTTACTGAATTGATCATATCTCGGGTATTAGGTGGTAAAATTTGATAGAAAACACAAGTTTGACGTATTTTGGTCGATTCTCGGCAGTTTGTTGAAACTTCACTCACCAAAAAAAGAAGAAAAAAAGATCAACGTCATTATTGAGACGATAATTTGAGACGAATTCGACATCAGTGACTATTGATCCCAGTCCTACCTAAATTCTCTACATGCCACAGTAAGAATCCCCAAACAGCTCCGTTACAAACTCCAAAGAATAATATTGTAGTTATGACGACGAGGAAGTGAGGAGTGAGTAGGATCTTCAAATGCTTCCAATCGGTTTTTGACTCCTTTTCCTGGTCCTGCGGACGGATACACCCAACAATACAATAATTACAGCGGGAAATGTATGTCGATGTAACTACATGTAGTCATATCGGTAGACCTACTTTATTAACGGGCATAAGAAGCATTAGATTGCATTAAACTACAGGGTGTCCCTAAAAAGGTGCACGTGTTCCACTTCATTGCCCTCATTGGTGACTCAGTGTTTGGTTGTAATCTTATATAATCTTAACAATAATTCAGTTGGCTTTGAAATGCCGTTGGTATTTGCTATTCCCGATCCAACGGTATGCTTGTTCAACAGGGCTCTTTAAACCGGGTTGTGCCACTTTTTAGGGACAAAAGATTATTGTGGAAAGAGTCATTTGACTCTGTTGATAATCGGTATTAATTGATATTAATATAAGCTTCAAGATGACCGTCCAAATTACCTTTCAAATACCATTTGTTTTGTCTCATTTGCTTCATCCTATCAAAAAATATGCTTGATTAAAGTTGATCACTAAAAGTCTAGTTAGTACTATTTTAATGAAAAAAATGCTTCAAAGTTGCAAAACATTTGTTTAAAGAAATCATTCATATGTTTAAAAACATAACAGCAATTTTACACGTGAATTAAAGAAATCATTCATGTGTAAAATGGCTGTTATGAATGATTTCTTTAATTCTTGTGTACAATTATGTTTAAAAACATAACAGCAATTTTACACATGAATGATTTCTTTCAAAAATGGTATGCAACCTTGATTTTGGATAGACTCAATCAATTTTGACTAAACAAACTGCATACAAAAGGCCATTTAGTTATGTTGAAGCTCGTACACACAGCAATTCCAAATACGAAATGTTCGAAGATGCAAATGACACATTAAAAAACACCCATGTTTGTCTAGTGGCACAAGTCCGATTTTTGAGAGCTCGTTGTTGATCACACATATTTTAGAAGAGTAAACACACAATATAACATGAACTGAATTTGAAAGCCAACTGCATTATCTTTCAGATATTATTGGGTTTGTGGGCTACTGGGATGTAAAAACACTCCTACATAAATAATGTTATGTTCCAATGTTGGTAGTTTGACTTCGCATTGTTTAGATTGATTTGAGCCGGTCGGCGCTCAGATGTGAATAACCGTTAGCCAATCACAGCTGAACGCCGTATTGACGAGCGAGCTTGTAAAAATACATTCCCTCTCTTCTCGTGTTGTACCTCGTAGTCTGCAGACGTCTTGTATTGTCTCTCGTCATTTTCATTGTAACATTTTGTATAATTTGGAGCAACGTTTAGGCCTACTTTAATAAAGAGCCAGAACATGGCGACGAAATGTAATAAGTTTTGTTATAGACTACACTTCATTTCATACTGTAAGAAACCAGCAATACTTGACTCTTACAGGTTTGTCCTGGCTCTTCAGCCTATTTGTTATAAATATAAATATAAATAAATAAATATTTAGCAAAACACTGAGTAATCAGTGAGAGCTTGACCACCGTTAGTTGTGCACTAAGTTATCGTTTCCAGTCAGATATATATTCATGCGCGTACTCACCGTAAACTTAAACCGCGTGACACACACAAAAGTACAAATCATCAAAATACAAAAAGGCACCAATACTATTCCGTAGTTAGCATTGACCAGTGGCACACCGCATTGGATTATATTCGTACGGGAAAACTGTAAAAGAAGTCCTGCCAAAAAGGCGCTGTCAATGTAAAGAAAAAGAGAATATTTAAAAGCAACGGTAAAGTTAAACGACGGCGGATTCAGTCTTCGATACGTATTGTAAGTCTACGTTAGGGAGCAGTTCCATTTGTACGCGATAACAATTGCGAGAATGTTCCGGGCCCCGATGAGTTTTTTTATCAGGCCCCGATGAGATTTTTATCGCGAACAGTTGCGAGTAGCAAAGGATTATTTATCGAGTAGCGTATTACCGCTTGTTTAAATATAACGAAAGATAAGTGGTCGGTATGTAAATAGAGCTTCGGGTTATTTATTCTAGTTGTAAGGTACAAATTCAGCATTTCATGTTTTTAGAGATAATGTTATTGATTATGGATGTTTAACGTAAATTGTATTATCCTCGTGTATTTGCTAAACAATGTCCCGCTCTATTTGCTAAACATACCCCAGGGTATGGCAGAGGCCTCGTATCGGGCCCCGATGTCTATTTTATCGGGGCCTGATGACTATTTTATCGCGGATCAACTTGAAAAACATCGGGTCCAAAACATATCAGGCCCCGATACAGTCGCAATAAATTTATCGCGTATAAATGGAACTGTTCCCTTATCAACATATTTTGAATAACGTCGAAATTAATTTAATAAACCCAAACACTTACACACCGGGTTTAGGATTAAGCTTTTTAGTTTCAACATATTATGTATTTTTTAATTTTTAAATTAAAATTCTGCATATTACATTTTATAAACAAATAAGAATTCAAAATGTCAGGGTATTCGTTTCAACTTTTTTTCATTTCATAGGAAGACAAGTAAAGATCCAATAATAGATCCTCTTGACTACCCCAATCTCTGACTACCCCAATCTCTGACTACCCCAATTCTGTGTCCGTCCGAGGCAGCTTGCTGCTAGGAGATCTAAAAGAATAGGCAGACATGTGTTAAGATTCCATCTATCTCTACGCTCAGTGATCAAGTCATATATAACAACAAGACTAGGCACGCCTAGAAGAGCTGGTCGGATATTTGAATGCTAAAAAAAAAATTGTCTTGTAATATGGCAGAATATAGCTATGTAATTTGGAAAGTGGTGTTATGGTACTAATTTGGAAAATATGATTGACTTTATTTGTTCACACAAAGTTACTAACAAATATGTTATTCTTACATGGTTTGAAAAGGTACAAAATTTCATTTTGGTTTGGAAAACATAATGGGCCTCTTTTGACTAGAAGTAAGTACATGTAGTACAGTATTTTTACTCTGGGGAGACTTATCCAGTAAACGAAATACTAATATATGAAACGGAACACCGCTTTCGCCATGTATTCTATCCCCATGCAATCAGGCATGTGTCAGCCTGTACACACTAAGGCATAGGGAAAAATAAGCTTATTAAAAAGTTAGCGTTAATTTTGGAGTTTGGTGTTGACACTCTCACTGATTGTCAAGAACGTGTTATCATATATAAATATGAAATTTGGGATCATTTGATAACATATTGTTGTTGTTATGAACCAATAAAGTTACCGAGATTTGTGTTGAACATGATTTTAGACGAAGTGTTGTGGACAATGTTGACCGATTAGATCGCGTAATTCAACTTTATAATCTCACTATAGGCTGATCGTGTACGACCAGCAAAAAAATTAACATTAATTTGTATGTGATTTGTTTATGAACATTGAACAACACCATTGTTTTTAACACATCCAAAGTTACAAGTAAATATCATTCGCATGTCACGAATTTCATTACAACAACAAGAGCAAAATTACATTACAAACAGTGACAGCAATCTCTAATCCAAATCCATCCTCATGATGCAATAGTACAGTATAGGATAATGCAAGCCATTTCTTAGGCTTGTCAGTGGTGTATGAATACGTCTTAGGAAGATAATACTTTGCATAATGGTTATGTGCATGCAGAATGCGTATTTGCTTGCAAATGAAGGCGAACATAAAATGTTGGATATCAAATCTTATTTTGACTGGTATGATTGTCATGTTTTATGCAGGGGGCGACCGCCCCCCCCAATATTAGAGTCGTGTCGGTTGAGACTCGACACTGTCGGTCGAGATTGGTACTGTCGAGCAGTTGCCCCACCTGACAGAAAAAAAATAGTAAAATAGTCGTCAAATGTATGCAGCAGTAGGCTAAATAAAGGAAAATGTTATTAAGAAAACTGATGAAAACCCGGAGAATTGGTCATTAGTTGCTGACGGTGCTACTTTTTGAACTGTGCGATTTTTTTGTGACCGTGCGAAATGTTTTGACCGTGCGAATTTGTTTGACCTCAACCCCTCACACACACCCCCACACCTACGTGAAATTCACGAGGTGACTGGAACAAAATGTGGGGCAACCTTTTACGAAAATGTCACTGCACCGTCGGTTCACTTTCATTTTTCGCCCCTCCAATATGAAATACCTGGCTACGCCACTGGTTTTATGTGTTTTATTTCAGCTGTTCATGATAATAATGCATTGACACTGATTTGTCATGAACAATGACACAATAGTTTGCTTGAAAATATTGCGTGGCGGCCCCATTAAGTTTTTTGAACATCCACCGTGTAGCTCAGTCGGAAGAGCATCACCGCGGCGCGTGCGGAGACTGATTTTCCCGTCATATTTGACCAGTTTTTCTCTCCTGATAGTTTAATTCACAAAAACACACCAGGTGAGTTACGGTGAAGGCGACAAAGGTTAGGTTTTGGATAGAGTAAAAACCGGTCACGTTTTGATATAATTTCACTTTTAACTCACCCTTTTTCTCGTTTTACGTGTTGTTTGATTAACAGTCGGAATTGAACAATGGAAACATGAATCAGGACCCAGTAGGTAATTTTTTTTTTTATAATTTGAATCCAGTATTATCATCACTTGTAATTTGTTTGAATAAATTAAACATACTTTAGTATATTTGCAAGTGAATGTAGGCCTATATATTCATCCAAGGTTATGAAGACAGTAAAACGTGTAGATTACGTGAAAATGTCAATAACAGAAATGTTGCATTCTGATTAATCTAAATATTTCTCTTAATATGAATTCCAACAGAAGGCCCAAATTCAGCAAGGAAAACGGAAAATTGGTTTCAGGATCATACTATAGCCTAATGTAACTTTTATTTTTGGTCACTTCTTAAGCAAGGTAGATTTATATACTAATGCATACGATTTTCTAAGATGAAGATATAAATATGAATTGTCTATGGAAACCCTTTTTTTTGGAGAGAGGGGGGGGGGGGGGGGGGGGGGGGGTTGTATATTTTACTCACCCCAAATCGTACGACATGTTGCCCCAACATCGAAAAGTACCATAGTCGGATAGATCTCGACCACATTGTTTTAAATTGGCCATTACCACACCATCAGCGCATACAAATATAGGCAATAATGCCATTTCAAATGCGCTAGCTACAATTATGAAAATGATGAATATATGAAATAAGTCTTGTGTATTGTACTGCCAACTTCTATCAGCGGTTAATGCGCTATATTTGCCACCACAGAATTCTGCCGATGCGTTTATAATTTGTGGCACATTATGACCTCGAAATAAAGTTATGTCAATGTCTTTGGCATCTTTTTCTTCTGTACCATTATTGCCCGTGCCCAGATTACATATTCTTTCATAAGCCACATCACAAGTTACATCATCGGGACTACGAATGGTAAACTGTGCGACTCCAACTACCGTCATTAGCGCGAGTAAGGCCAGCATGAATCCACGACGCATTCCTAATCGACTGGATATTGGCACAATAATAAGAACAGCAAAGAAAGCAGAAAACGGTCGCATAGCACTTGTTATTCCAATCCTACTTGCTGAAAACCCTGATTGCTTCATCTGTATAGGAAGGAACGTTGTGATCATGGTAAAAGCACCGGGATATAGGATATAAAACAACCTGTATGGCAGCATTCCACGGTCAATACGACATGCATTTTCCCACCAGTGTTTGTCCCCGTTACTAGATCCACTATCAGCACCATCGAGAAGGGCCATATCATCGTCTGTTTCGCCCGTTGAGTTGTTGGCATTATTCTCATCGATATCTGTATGTAATCCGTCACACGTTTCATCGTGCATTAATGCCATTTTCGATATAATAATCAGGTCATCGTCTACCAGGATCCTTTTCTGTGCAATTTTCTGTGCAACTATAGCGTATACTGCAGAACGTCGTTTGTGTATTAAAGAATTATTCAACTGTTGTTGACAGTTGACTGTTGAAGCAATGACCTTACAATTATTATTATTTACTTAAAGCTATGACCCGTATAGCTAAGGCCGAGAAAAAAAAATCTGTCTCCCATACCCCGCGCGCAAAAGTAGAGTTACTTTTGTCACATAATCCTACGCGATGAGCCCAATTGCTTGCTTTTTTTAGTTATCCGAAGAAAAAAATGAGAACAGATTAGCTCTGAAAGGTGGGCAAAAAACACAATAATAATTCAAAACAAAGAATTTCCGCACTTAGCATTACTATTTTTTTGTAAAATACACACAAAAAACAAACACATTTCGCATAGCTAATTTGCTAAATGTATGTGAGAAAGACCTTTTTGTGTGACTTATCGGTAACATTTTATATTCTGCACGTGTACAACTGGATTAATAAAGGCCTGCACCCACTAAAACGAGCACATTTAAAAAAAAATCCCTCGTCGCGCACACATTTCAGTTGCAATAAATCACTTTTATTCAGAGTCACTATGTCTGAAAATGATGGCATTCGTATACAAATATTTTCGGATTTTTTTGCGAAATCCAAGTGTCGTCAATCACAAAAGTGGTATATTTTTTGTTTTTTGAAATGACGGCTGTCATTAGTGTTAACTTGTTATCTAAAAGTATAGCCGCATGCACACAAGAGACTAAGGGTAGCAATATTTTGGAACTCTGACAGTGAAATGTTTTACATTTGAAAGGGGTTGCAAACGTCAGTGTAACATACAACATACGGTATAGTCCCAACTCCATCCTATCCTATATCGTCTTTCTATAATTTAAATGTTAGTTTTCTTCGTAATGCTATTTTACCGGTAATGAATCTATACTCATCACAAAGAGTATCGAGACACTTAACAAATAAGCCAATAATTAACGGCCCGATAGGGTATGGATTAATCCATCGAAGCAAATAATTTGTTCTGCATACTTTGACACCTCGATTGTTGAGATACGATGTTGCGGAGTGGAGTTATTGCTATTTCAATGGTCGTAGGTCCAGTTTCAAAAGTGACAATCATCCCTATAGAAGCAATATTGTACACGTGTGTAGAGCATAAACCTGATCATTCTCTAGTAGGGATGATTGTCACTTTTGAAACTATAGACCTACGATCATTGAAATGACATTATATAGATATTTGACTAAATTGGCTAAACAGCGGATCAAACGTAACCGCAAAAACGAACAATCGTAATGAAATGGAAATTGCACCAGTAGAACGGCTACAAAAACCATTCTACGACATTGCGTTTTTTAAAATACGCTGCGGCGGAATAATCTGATTGGCCGCTTCCTGGTTACCATGGCAACCATGACAAATCTGTCTTCATGGTTTTGTGCGTATTGTCCATTACGTACCCATTCGCCATATGTAGCAATTAAACGATATTATTTTTTCAGTTACGTTTGTTCCGCTAGGGGTCATACCCGTCACTTGGTATAACATGTCTTGGTTGAAATTAGGGAAAGTTGTGAAAATGTAGACATTACTCCTATAGGTTTACCACGTTTCTCAAAATTACACATTAAGCACACGATATTGAGATACTTGGCTGATATAAACATGGTAAGTTCAGGTACCATTACACAAGTTACATATTTTATGTTCATCGGTGTACATGTAGGGGAGAGCGGGGATTGTACACCCTCGGAGCAGGTTCGTCCACCACGTGATTCTCATCATTGCGGCCACTTGTTGAATTTCACGTACACGTAATATTGTTTGTTGCGAGCTTTTCATAGTAACATGGCAGATCTCCGTATAATGTTTGTCAAATTATCATCTTAAAACCAGTTTTACATCACAAAAGTGTATTTTCTTCCATTTTTGATACAGATTTTTTTCTACAAATATTCGTACAGAAGATTTTTGTAAATCATTATTAGGTAGGTATGGGAATGGTTATGGATTTGATGCAGTTATAAACCCGTCATTGATGTGGGACACGCGTGGATATCGGGTCAATGCACTTACTGTGCATAATTTCAAAATTGTAATTCACCTCGTATAGCCTATTTGTAATTATGAAAATAGTTATCTGGATAGCACTAGAATTAGATGTTTTAAAATGTGGTATTTATTGTCATTTTAAAACATCTAAACGAGGATATTCCGCCAAAATGACCCCATCCTTAAATGTTGAACTCCTACCGTTTATTTTGGAAGAAAATCACATTGCATAACAAATGTGTATATCGATTTCAAACATACTATTTTATGAAGCCTAAATATGGAGCCATGACGAACTTGCCCCGTCCTATGAACGAACCTCCACGGGGTGGGGCAAATTTACCATTTTGAGACACCTGTCTTTATCCTTTACTCCTATGGTACTGAAATTGTGGTCGTATTTAGCCAAGATATCAATCTTTCATTTAATGTCAATATAGGTCCATTAAATCTTTAACATTTACGTCTCTAGGCCATTTCAATTGAAAATTGGGCGAGCACTCCCCTCTTTTCCCTACATTCTTATACTTGTGGAATATAAGGAAATGGTAAATGTAATGTACGTTACCAACATTATCCGTCACATTTAACAACTAATACAAACTTAAAATTTCGTATACAGTATAAATTTAGCCGGGATGCGATATTTTTTACCGTAAACAACATTTGGATTGAAACTGATATACATGTATGTACGTGTTTTGCACTTGTACTTACATTACATTATTTATATCCTATGTCGAAAAAAATATCAGACAAGGTTTAACGCAAAAGTCTACGATACCGAGATTCGAACCAGTAACCTTTCGTTCATAAGACCTGTTCGATAGCCATTAGACCACGAGGAGTTGGCTGACAGCGTTGGAATTTCAATCGATATGATTTTTACGGAATAAAGCTATAGGCCTATAATACAATAGAACGTGCGTAAGTCGAATATGTATAGCGTACAGCGAGCTTTCTGTGAACTACGCCCACGATACGATGTTATTATTACGCATTTTAACTAGGGTATCCAAATGTTGGTTACGGTAAAGAATTTCGCAGCCGAGATCTAAGTACATAATTATTGATTTATGCACCGTAGAATGCATCGGAATGGGATATTTTCCCGATATTTTGACATAATTTTCTTACATATGTATTTGTTTATATTGTATGAAAGACTCCTTTTTGTTGGTAAAGTAGACTAGTTGATAGCATCATTTCCCCTAATCTGTGACTGGGCCAACGTTATTCTACATGGGTGGGGTTAGCCTTGGTTCCAGGCTGATCACTCACCCCCTTTATGCTACAGTTGAAACTGCTGTACTTATCATTTCCTCCCACAGAACAATTGTGCTAACTGGATACAGGTCTAATAAGCAGACTGGGTCCCAGTCTACATATCTACAAATCCACTAGCCCGATCAGCCTTGGAACTTCTTTAATTGAGTCCCACAGTATTTCAAGTGATGCTGTAGGAAAATGTGTGAGCCAATCTACAGACCATTTCTCTAGGGTCTGTGGCCAATGAAATTCACCGTTCGAAATCAGTGGATTAGATTACCGTGAGTGACCGATTCTAGTTATAATCTACCCCAGTCACTGATCTACCCCAGTCACTGATCTACCCCAGTCACTGATCTACCCCAGTCACCAATCTACCCAGCCACCGAGACTTGAAACGTCTGTTATTAATGCCCGATGTCCAGCTCTAGAGGCGTGTCTTCTGATGTGCCACTCAAAATGTTGAAATCATATTCCATTATTCAATGGGTTGTGTGTCAGTTTTGGTTTCCTTTCAAAATAACCTTCGCAATTGTTCACTCAATTAAAACTAATCCCAAAATTGTCCCTATAGTCTTATCACTATGAGATATGGAGAAATCAGCTCTTTATTCATATAAAACAGAATATTTTAGAGGGAATGCTATAAGTTTTATTTTAGCACCATTAAACCCCATATTATAAATGGAAACCATCCAAATTCGCTATACTGTCTCATTGCAACCACCTCAGACCTAGACATACTACAAATTGATTTTCATTTCATCACTTCTTAGTTATTGTCAAGCTAATTTTACTCTTAACTGAATATTGTTATCCCTATAAAGTAATGATGTCCCAAAAATATTTCAAATTTGTTTAAACAAACTTATATGGACCAATTTGTAAACCCAAAATACCAAAAGGTATCACTGTAGTTCAATGGGTAGGCCCTATCCAGCGTTTTCTCTCAATTTGTAGCATGCGTAGTAAACGAAGCAATGGCTTTACATTAGGGACGCATTATTTAATATCCAGGGGGGCCATGGAAGTTTTTTTGAGAACCAAAACTAGACCCACTGATGAGCAAAAAAAAAAAAAAAATCTCCAGCTCAAAATAAAGGAAAACATAAAACATTGGAGAAAAAACAACTCAGCCGTCTTTGGCGGCGAAAAAAAATGTCGCCGCCCTGGGCGGCCATATAAAAAATTCTGGTCGACCCAAACTTCCATGCACCCACCCTGGATATTATGGTGCGTCCTTTACCCACCTTAAATCCCATGACAACTGGCCCCAACATCGGAGACTCCCATATTCACCGAGGTCTCTGCCCCCTGCCTTTAAATTGACCATAGTGGCCGCATCCGCCAATGAATACGTTGGCTGCAGTAGCATTTCAAATAAGCTCCCAACGAGCATGACCATGATGAAGATACGAAATAGATCTTGTGTGTCATACTGCCACCTTCTATTACTGGAGAGGGCAGATATTTCGTCTGGACTCAGATAGTCCGAGATGTTGGTAATATTTAACGAATGTTGACGTAAGAGAATATCATGAATTGTCTCGCTGCAGCCAGCAGTATGCCTAACTGATTCTGGTCCTGTTGTTGTTGCACAAATATTACTGGCTGTATTATCGGCCATTGGCAGATTAAGTATTCGTCCATAAACAACATCACAAGTAACTTCCTTGGGACTAGGAATGTTAACAAGTCCAATGCCGGTTGCAATAAGCAGCACAATGAAGGCCAACATCACTTCCCGACGTATTCCTAACCGGCTAGACAATGGCGCAACGCAGGCAATTGCTACCACTCCAGCAAATGGTCTCATGGCACTCGCTATTCCTATTCTACTAGGCGTTAGTCCCAACTGCTCCATTTGAAGTGGAAGAAATGTAATAATTGAAGAAAATGCACCGGGGTAAAACATATAAAACATCTGGTAGGGTAACATTCTACGGTCAAAATGGAATACATCTTTCCAACTGGTCTTCTTGACAGTATCAGACGGGATGTCAGATTTGATGACTGATGATGTAGATTCATCCATATTAATCACTGTTACTTTAATAATTCACCGAAACTCCTATATTTTATCAACAAGAAAGGCTTAACCAATGCTTGTAGAAATATGTATCATCTGATGATGCAATAATAAAATCAACCGTTTAAGCAATCAACGTGATAGTTCCGCCCGGTTATTTCTCTTTCAGTCTTTTGTTTTATATATAAATGGTTGGTACAATCCATTGCTTTGCTATGCACTTTGCACTGACTACCATTAGCATGCTTAGATGGTACAGCCGATGAGAGTGATAATTGTCTCAGTGCAATGCTAGTCCTTTCATCCTTGAACTGTTAGTAGCTGTGCGCTCTTGCGTGATCTACATACTAGTATACCATACATATAGGTTATTCAAATTCCCTTACTTTTTCAAGCAAAACGTAATTGTTGTAAACTAACTTATGAAGCGAACTAAATCTATTGTGAACAGGTCAACCATCACTGACCATGTCTGCAATTCACCGACCTGGTCAGTGATGGCGCTATGAAATATAAAGGGTTCAACAAAAGAAAGTATACCACTTTGTTTATGTCATTTTGAGTAACATTAATGTTGACCAAACAGGCTAGATAGGCATTTAGATGAATATTTTAGGCATAATTTGATAATACCAAGTTTACCCCTTAACATTTTTAATGTCTTGTCTACCCGTTCCTGAAAACTTCACGAATGAAGTGAACTCAATTATTTTCAATTTCTTATGGAATAAAAAACCGGAGAAAATAAAGAGAAAAGACTCTCATTCGAAATTACAATATGGGAGGAATAAAAATGTGTGATTTTAAATCTCAGTGTTACGATAGCTTTGAAATGTATATGGTTAAAACGTTATATGTATGATGATGATAGTAAATGGAAATGCCTTTTTAAACGCTATTTAAATGCTCATGGTCCAAACCTTTTAATCTTAAATATGAATTTTGTGGAAGCAAAGAATGCCCCATCGTTAATTGGTCTACCAGCATTTTATTCAGATCTGGTAAAAGCATGGCATAATCTAGATAATGATTATAGAAACTTACCAATCAACGACTCATTAAGGGTCAAAAGTCATATTATATGGGGAAATGACCTGATCATGCACAATGGTAAGACCTTGTATTTCAAACACTGGATTGATAGTGATATAATATATATCAATGATCTTATAAATAATGATGGTATCATTTCCATTACATATATACTTGACAAGCTTAAAAATAAGCACAACTGGATTGCAGAGCTTTTTATTATTTTCAAATCAATTCCAAAGAATTGGTTGGCTTTATTAAACGCCAACAATATGCCTATTGAAATAAGTACTCGTTTAAGAACCTTGTGTATATATGTAAATAAAAAACGTGTAAATATAATGTATTGGCAATCAAGGTATATTTACGTTTATGTAGTTAAAAAGTTTACAGTCGTGCCAATTATTCAGAAAAGATGGGCACAAGAACTGTCTACGTCACCAAAATGGGACGATATTTGGACTATGAAAACTATTCTTGAAAAAGAGAGAAAATTGGCAGAGTTCAATTACAAATTATTATATAGAATCATCGCTACCAAAGCTAACTTATATAAATGGAACAAGGCGAACTCACCCAATTGTTTTGAGTGCATTTTAGTTTTTTATATTCTTCTTGTAAAACACATGTACATATGACAGCCCATATTATATATTGCTTTGTTTGTCAACTCAACTGCGAAGGTCATGTGCCATTGATGATCATTAGCCATCTATCTTCATGCAAATGGTAATTTTTGGTACATGCTGTTCGCTGGTAGTCATGTTTTTTCATATTTGTAACGTTTTTCATATATGATACCAGTATGTTTGATATATTGTTATTATGTTATATGACTATGTATAGAATATAGACGAATGAAAAATAAAATGAATGAATGAATGAAAAAAAAAAAAAAAAAAAAAAAAAAAAGTTCCTGTAAGTTTCAAAACTCGATGAAAACAGTTGGCACAATCATTCGAGATTTAACGCTATTTCATAAATAGACAATACAAATAAGAACATAGTTTAATGTAGGCCTTTTTCATTAATAACAATTTCATTCCATTTTCAAAATTACCAAATTAACATAATAATCAAGTTCCTGTAAGTTTCAAAACTCGATGAAAACAGTTGGCACAATCATTCGAAAAACAACACACACTGCGGCTGAGATCGCGTATCGCGTGGAAACATATCCGCGTGGTGCGGATCCATCGGCGCGCTGGTTGCTCATAGCAGCGTTGTTTAAGTGCACAAGATAGTCTTTAAATCCAGGCAATTTGGGTTGTAAAAATTGGTTTGTTTAGCATTTGATGTGAGATTTGTTTACCATTTGATGCTAGATTTATATTTTGAAAATAAATTAATGTAATAATTTCAAAAAACAAACAAAAACAAAAACAAAAAAACAAAAAAAACAAAAAAACAAAACAAAAACAAAGATAAACCATGATTAGCACCATTTAGAAAAAATTCCTATTTTCAAAAGTCTCATTTCCAATACACAGCACGAGAAAAGGACCAGTTGTTAACACACACATATGCCGTATTTACTGCCATGCACTTTAATGTCAGAATTAAATATCCCGCATTTGCACTGTGCGATTGATAGCCCCGTCAATCCTGGCTATACACACACACACCCCGACCCCAATCAATGCCAATTGGTCCGTGCTGTGTATTGGAAATAAGACTTTTGAACCCTTTATGCTGTTGATATGGAATAGCTGAAAGTGGTCACTCAGATACTTTTTTGGTAGGAATTTGCCGCCAACAAAATGAAAATTAACCCAATTATTTGTTTACTAAATTTGTGGGGAAAATGAACCCATATGTTTACCAGAGACCCATAATGTTCCTACATATCTGACAGATTTGGTTGAAATTTCAAAATTTCAGGATTTTAGACTCATTAATTTACCAAAAATGTCTATGAAAAGGGGTCAAAATGGCTATGAAAAGGGGACCCCAATCAATGCCAATTGGTCCTTTCTTCTCGTGCTGTGTATTGGAAATAAGACTTTTGAACCCTTTATGCTGTTGATATGGAATAGCTGAAAGTGGTCACTCAGATACTCTTTTAGTAGGAATTTGCCGCCAGCAAAATGAAAATTAACCCAATTATTTGTTTACTAAATTTGTGGGGAAATGAACCCATATGTTTACCAGAGACCCATAATGTTCCTACATATCTGACAGATTTGGTTGAAATTTCAAAATGTCAGGATTTTAGACTCATTAATTTACCAAAAATGGCTATGAAAAGGGGTCATTCATTTAGGGTCCATATCCAAACTCTCAGTGCTTTTAAATTGTTTTTCTAGCGATTTAAAAGCGCTTTTCCAACGGTATTTCGTTGGAAAAGCGCTTTGAAATCGCTAGAAAAACAATTTAAAAGCACTCAGAGTTTGGATATGGACCCTTACCAGATGGTGAAAAATGAGACACTATTTGGTGGCACATCCCGTGACCTCATATCCACTAAGTGCCCCCGGGCCCCCGGGATGAAGAGGCAGAACAAAATCAGTTCCAACCGTATCAGCAAGGGGCATCAAGGATGGGTTCAAATGGATTTGACAGCACTACACCAACAATATGAAGAAAATAACTAAAAAGATGTGAAATGACAACATCCAAGGATGAGACATTTAAAAGGCAAAATAAGCAACGCATTAAAATGAGTACCGACGTTTCGAAATGGTAAAACAATTCCTTTAGCCGCAGTGTCATTTCAGTAAATTTGCCTAACTGAGTCTTAAAATCACCTCGTACTAAAAAATAGTTCATATCCAGAATAGTGAAAGAGATCTTTCTCGTGCGGTCATCTGAACTGATTTTGTTTCTAATGGGATCCTTATTTATTATTTTTTTAATACTGTAAGGACTTTACCTGCGTTTACCAACAGGCTATTTTTGTAACACAACTTACCTGGGAAGGAGTTGTTCCAACACCCTATACATTTTGTTATCATACGCCCTATGCCATAGTGGTAGATACCACTGTGTAGTCATTGGTTTCCTCATACTCGTATTAATGATATCAAGGCCTGGTCTAATGCTAATGATTTAAAATTGAATGAGGACAAAACTGAAGTTATTCATATTACATCTCGTTTCAGAAATTCCTCTCATTTATCACCAGTTGAAATTGCCAATGTTCCCATACACCCTGTAAAAGGTGCACGTAACCTCGGAGTAATTTTCGAGAGTGATCTTAAAATGAATGACTATGTAAATAATATTTGTCGTTCAGCTTCGTTTGCTTTATACAAGATAGGTCATATTCGGAATTTTCTCAATCAAAAATCTACAGAAATACTTATTCATGCTTTTATCACGAGTCGCCTTGATCAATGTAACAGCCTCCCTTATGGGAAAATTGCAAGAGAATACAAAACTCTGCTGCAAGGCTTGTTACACGCACTCGTTATTATGATCACCTTGGTATTCATCACATTACACCACAGTATTTCAGAAGCTTCATTGGTTGCCGGTATCCTATCGTATTATGTACAAAATCATTGTTTTAACTTAGAAATGCATCCATAATCTGGCACCGGTTTATCTATACAAGAACTCATACAGGAATACAAACCATCTCGAAATTTACGATCGGTTTCAAAACAACAACTTATCATTGCCTCTGTGTCAACTTAAACTTATGGTCATCGTTCATTTCGTCATGCTTCAGCTGAACTTTGGAATCAACTTTCTCTTCACATCAAGAACTGCAAAACTCTTAGCCATTTCAAATCGTCTCTAAAGACACACTTATTCACAATTGCTTTTGATTATCGATTTTCCCTGTTTCCCTGTTTTTGCATGTTCATCCACATATTGTATTTTTCGTATATTGTAATGTTATTTAAGTGTTGTTATGTTATCTGTTAAGCGCTTAGAGACTTCGGTGGGAGGCGCTTTAAGAAGCACCGTTTTATTATTATTATTATTATACTATTACCAAACATAGTTATGACAAAACGGGTCGAACTCATTTCATTAAAATGTATAATAGTAATTACTATTCATACAATCGTTTCCTCGGGGCTACGCCCCTCGTGCAATTCCTCGGTTCCAAAGTGAAAATGTTTTGATTCTTCATTACCTCTAAACAACTGATACGCAGTCATTTGAAATTTGTTTTCACAAATCCAAGATGTACTCACTGTTTGTCGACGTTTCACAACCGACTTGTCTGGTTGTTTCTTCAGGAATGGTGTTTTCCATCCATGATCACTTCCGGTCACTTCCGGTGTTTCTAGAAAGTTTCTGGATCAGCTGATCGTGTGTATGACTAAGTTGATAAGCCTCGTCCCGTCATTGTTCATGCCTATTTCTCCTCTTCTGCTCTCGATCAGCTGATACAGAAACCTTCTAGACACATTGGAAGTGATCATAACAATCGAGCGGATATTTTTGAAGGACAGTTCCAATGACCACAACTACCAACAAAATAATTGCACTAACATTCGGTTTCAATGGGATATCATTGTTTATAGTGTGTGATTACGCACTATGAAGGGGTGTGTGTACAGACTCCCTGTAGATGCGTGTTACCCATTCATCCAGATACCTGACTGGTTGAGATAACACACAGTGCACAACACAAATCAATGATATTCCATAGGAAACCAATTCTAGTGCAACTTTGTTGTCGTTACTCGTGGTTATTGAAATCATCAAGTACCCATTCGATTTTTATGAATGAGGTATCAAACCACGGAGAAGAAATTTGCTCATATAATGTATATCTCATAATTTTAGTACCGATTATTGGTTTTGGATTAGCCATCATCAAAGCGCCTGGTCAGGGAATGTGTGTGTTAGGGATGCATGTATGTATAATCGCGGGCGTACGCTTGGATTACTTTTTTTTGCGCGCGGAGAGATAAAAACCGAATATTTCTCGACAATTTGGAACTGATTGAACTATAGCTACCGTTGGATTGTTACGCAAGTGCGATAATAATAATGTTGAACACAGCTTAACGAGGGACTCCATATGAGTAATACAAATAAAATCGAACTACTATATTGTAAATATCGGTGTTGACGTGTGCATTCACGTGTATAACCAATATATTGATATTAATTTTAAAGACACCCCAACATGTTTTAGTGTGTTGTATTTGTGTTACGCAGGCTTTTTACCATTATGCACCGAGTATTTTTGCATGAATTACGAATACCGAGAATTAAGCCACCATGGAATTTATTTTGAACAACAGGGTTGACTATCGAATGGTCCACCCGCTGAAAATTGTCTATATCATTTTGGAGGGGTGCATGTATTGCACAATTAATAAAGATCCGATTTAGGTTCGAATCTTTTCGAAACGACTCAACGTTGGAAAGGATTACAAAAGACACAAAACACCAATTTTGAAAATTAGGGTGCTTCTCTATGTCAAACGTCTACATGAACCTTAAAACATTTTCCACGCGTCAGGCGCAAGCGTCTGCAGATCTCAATCCAAAATTTCACAAAATGTTTTAAAAATGTCAACATTATTGAATTTCATTACCATATTATTCGGAATCACCATGAGAAATGCATTGAAATACGTACAAACATTGATTGATAGTACTGGTTCAGTAATCCTTGAGATGAGAAAATTAGGAAAAGTTTCTGAAAATCTGTTTTGTATATGGTAAAACCAATAGCCGCGTGGAAAGTGTTAACTTACACATCTCGTTACAAATGACACGGCATATCTTAGGTGTAGAATATGTGATGCTTGTAACTCCAGGAAGTAAACAAAATCATCTGTCAACTTCCGTTTAGACATCTGGCTGGCAAAGTACAACGCAATGCAATTAGCAACTTAAACAGAGGTTTACTCCATCAGCTATTTCAATGAATCTAATTGGAATAGCAAAGCGTATCGAGGATTTTGGTATATAAAGGTAGACGGTATTCAGACACGTCCACTATTCTTGTAGATCTTCCAACAGCGCATTCTATACACACAACAGAGGAAACAAAGGTAATGTAATTATGTTATATTCTATATATATTAAATAGTAATAAGCTGATACCTTGCCACGTTACGAAATGTGTTACTGGCGTCTATACAAGGATGGTTCAGTTTACGAAAAGTAGGATTTATGTAACATAGGAACACTTTGTACAGTAAGAAGATCTGCATCGTACAGTTGTTGAGCAAAACTTCAAACACCCAAACAATCAAGGTTAAATTATTTTACTCTCAGACTTGAAAAAATGATAGGGAGGAGGGGCCGGTTAAGATTCTCAGAGTGGTACGCAACTATGATAGTCATTGAGCGACAGCAGTATTTGATGCCGACAGTTTTATTTGGTAGTTTAATTCCTCTTAAGGCGTCTGCAGACGACATTCCAAAAGTTCACAAAATGTGTCAAAAATGTCAAGATTATTGAATTTCATTACTATATTTGGAATCACATTGAAAAATGCATTGAAATAAGTACAAACATGCCTAGTATTTGTTCAGTAATCCTTCACAGATCAGTCTTGAAAATTGGGAAAGGTTTCGAACAAATCTGTTTTGTGTATACGGTATGGTAAAACCAATAGCCGCATAAAAAGTGTTAAAGATTGAACCTCCTATCTACCTATGTTGAAGTACTTAGAGCAGTGTGTCATGAGACCGATTAGTAGTGTGCAAAGTGTCACAGAGTTGTGTCTAGTATTGTAAGTTAGCTCTCGAACCAAACACGCTGACATACGTACACAATTACGAATATGGACAGTACGGTGGCTATAAATATCGTACGTTTATCGAAATAAATTGAAAATGACTAAATGAGCACTGTATTTTATCCAAATTTTCCAGCTCGAAAAATGGCGTCCAAAACACTTATCATCATCCTCGCCATGGCACTGATTGCTGTAACATTCGCGGCAAGCTTTGAAGATGAAAATCTTGAACTGGAAGATTTGCAGGAATATTTCGAAGCACAGCAAATGGAGAAGAGAGGAAGTAAAGTTGGAAGTGAGTAAATGTGATACCGAGTCCTTGAGCGTGTGACGGTCCATCCTTCTATTAATAATATCACCTTTACACACGAAGGGAAGCCTATGATTCATTGCCTATTTGATAAACTGTTTCGAATATGAACATTTTGAAGAAAAAGGTTATCAGCGTTCAACGTTTCTGACCCGGGGGGGGGGGGGGGGGACTCATGTATAAAAGTTAGATACTCATCCGTGTGAATCCACTCTGAAAAACCAAACCACACTTAACACGGATTCTCAAAGAAGGAAAAAGTGACCCTTAACACGGATTACAACTCGAAGAATCATACTCATACAAAGGATATAGGCCATAAAGACAGAGTTTAGACTGACATGAACGTATGAAATTGTCGATTTTGATACCCTTAGCACGGGTCCGCGCGGATCCACGTTGTGGTCGAAAAGAGCACCCATATTCCGCGTTTTCGTTCACACAGATGATTACGACATCATACCTGACTGCCCCCGGGGTTTCTGACCTTTATTAAATGACTACATTGACATTTGCAATGCATTTGATTGTATATAATTTATTATTTACGGAATATATACCATTACGTTCGGTGAAAAACAAAATTTATTTGATTTGGATGCTGTCATTAGGGGAATGGCAAGTATAAAGAATACGTTCCCGCTCAAAATATTTTCCTTGTTTCGAAAAAACCAAGACACTTCCCATTCAATAGGTTTAATTAAAAAACTGGTCACAAATAAGATAGTTCAAAGTGTTTCATGTGCAACCTGAAAGTCAGACGTGAGATAATTTAATTTCAAAATATCAATTGAGTCCTTCTCTCTTACTGCATTCTTTTATATGTCTCTTTCCTTTAGGCTGTACCAAACCCGATGGCAAACCATGTGCTCTATGCAACCTGAAAGTAAGGAACAAGATGGACATGAGACGTTACATCGCCTGTGGATCAGCAGTAAGTATTCTTAATTTTCTAAAAACATTCAATAAATGTGTGTGATCTTTGTCATGGCTAGATAACAAAACAAAAAGTTTAAGATTAATTTGTCTTTGCTCGATAAAAAAACACGTTTCAGATGCTTCATATGTTTCAGTGTTCTGTCTGTAAGCCATATGAAAGACGTAAACAACCGATCCTATATAGTGAGCACGGTATACTGCGCGAACGAGTAGTAGAGGGCCGTTGGTAAGTGGGTGTTTGGACGACGGGCCGATCTCCGGAGGGCCCCCGGATCGATTCGCGGCCGGGTCCCGGCGATTTAGTTAGTGTTTTTCTTCAAAAATTGTGATCCCGGTTAAAAATCCTAAGCCGTGGTTAGGGCTAAAAGGCGTCTTTCAAAAGTCCACCGTAAAAGCAAATATATGTATATACTTTCTAGACGTTCTAAAAGAAATAATTTCTGTAATAACTGGCTCTGATCTCCCAGTTTCGCCTGTTTTATATACACGTTCGTATGGAAATAATCTTTGCGATTTAGTCGCGCCATAATTATACGTTAGTTGTGTTAATTTTGAACGAATATTCAATCTAACTAGGTGCACCTTAGACCTCAATATTACGAGGTACGGTTTAAAAGTCGTTTCGTAATATCCAATGAAGTTGATCTGTTTCTTCTTTAATAAGAGTCAATCTAATGATACATCTTTAAAAGACTTATTCTTCTTAAGTTACAACTTTTCTTAGGAAAATTGTTTAGGAATGTGTGAGTTGATCTTCATGATGTAGACCCTACATGTCGGTGAAACCTTAGCCCTTGGCCGTTCTGCTTAAAACTCAACTCAGGTAGAATTCTGATATATGCTTCGTAAACAGGCTTAAAAAGAATTAATAAATAACTCTTCCCTACTTCACTGAACTTTTATGCCAGAGGCCCAGAGAGTCCTTCATGAACTACACTACTGTATTGTAAAAAAATAAAATAAAGTAAATTGACAGAAAATTTTGCCAAATGTGACACGTTTTGTAACGTAACCACATTTTTACTAACGTGTAACATTTTGCTATCATTTTACAAATAAGTTATATTATATTAACAACATTTCCTTATTTGTGTGTATTAAAGGGCAAGGGAAGGAAGATCTAAATGACGTCATCACTAAATGCTCTATGATACTGCTGACAACGGAACTCGACGGATATGTTCAACGACTATGGACTATGCGTGTACAAAAGATAATTTTTTTATAACAATAACTTTGTGACTGCGAAGGAAAAATAGGAAATGTTAGAAACATGACTCCACGAAGTTTCGATGATGATTTCAAACGACGTACATGCATGTTACTGATTTGATCAGAAACAGCTCTGTTACCTCGAATGTTTATTTTTGGAAGAGACGTTACCTTATCATTTAATATCAGGCAATTATGATCACAATATTCGTATTACAATTTATACACACAAAATAACACTTTATGTCGTCTGTGAGAGATCCCGGTTTGATATGTGTTCGAAAGTCAAAATAGATATATCAGAAGAATGAATTAGTCACTCGTGGTTGTAAATATTGATGAATTAAAATGCAAAGCAATTACCTGCGAAATTGTCCGTGATAACTTATTGTCCTAATAATGCTCACTTAAAACTAAGGATACGATGAATCTAACATTGACCCCGAGTGTGGATCACTTCCGCAAAGCCGTATGGAAGGTCCCCGATAATGATATCTTTTCTGTTTGAAAGTTTGGTGTCGGAGCCTTCATTGCGGTTGTGCAGAAGTTTTAAACGCTCTGCGACAATCACTATTCAATGAAAGAATACAGTTTCTAATGGACAGGTCAGTTTCTCCACTATTAAATAACCACGTAAATCGGGATAACCAGTCAATCTGGCTGTAGAATTCATTATATCCTTAGTTTGACCTCTTCTCAGATGACTGAGAGTATACAAAGATCAAGCTCAGTTTAGGCCACACTACGAAACAAGTACGTATGGCTCATACGTATAAATGACTTGTACGTAAGAGACCAATGGAAATATTTCTATATTATAATAAAATATATATATTTGCATTGGTCTTAGTTCAATCTGTATGGTTGCTTGTACATAGTGATGTTTACGTACATGTCATTTATACGTATTCATTTTGTAGTGCGGCCTTTTTACTGAGTGAAGGAAAACTGTACTACGTCAATACTGTGTTTTTAAAAAAGGTAAAGAATCTTGTAGAGACTATGAGGATTATATCACAAAGTTATGAGGCTGAATACGGGATTGGTGGTATGAGGAAAATTGTACTTACTGACAATTTGCTTTATTTAAGCGGAGATGCAAAATGAGTATTGTGAGTTGGTATATAAACAGTTACTTTTACTCCAAACTTTCACGGTGACCAAAATAAAAGTGACAATCAGTGGCGGCATCCCGTAGCTTTTTGGGGGGTGGGGCTGGGGGGGGGGGGGGGGCGGTGGCTGGAAAACATCTGGGGGGCAGGACCAAAATATTGGGAAAATGTTGACTCTATTGTAAAAAGAGCAATTTTAAGTAGTTTTTACATTATAAGTCAACATTCTTTTTTTTTTTTTTTTTTGGGGGGGGGGGTGGAGGACAAAATGGGCTGGGCCTTAAACTGACTAGGGAAGGGGGAAAGAGGGTGAAATTTCCACCACCTACACCCCCGCTGGTATCGCCACTAGTGACAATCACCATACAAATGTCCACACTGAATCTTTTTCTGACTACAAGATTTGCATTGGTGTAATGATTAATCTTTCCTTCGTGGTGGTCGAGAAATGAAAAATAATTTCTTCGACAGGTATTCGACTCAACGGATCTCTAGACTATCCCTCTACCAACTAAGCTAAAGTCCCTTGGTGATACGGACAGCTATAAAAATGAGACGAGACAAATTGTAATTCAATGAGTAGGCCTAAGGTGTGCGTTTCAAACCGATTCACTTTTCCCCATCAAAATCTAGATTTTTGTATCCGAAGAAAGCCCACATTTTATTTATGACCCCTGCAAATTTTAGATCTTAGAATTGGTCTCAAAAGAAGTATACACTCTAATGGTTTGTATACTGATGTAATCAATATATTTTTCTTGTTTAACTCGATGCACCCAACATATGCACTGCTAGTGGTGGGAAAGCACGACGTGCACTTGGTGCAAATGTTAGTTAAACGCAAGTTAAACAATCCCCATACCTATGTTTAAATTTAAATACGTTCAGCAAGTTAGACTCGTGTTTGAAATATATTTAGTTAAAACGATGTGTTTAAAGTCAAAGTTAGCTTAAAACGCGTTTAAATACGTACAAGTATACGACCCTTAGTGTTTTGATTGATTGGTTTTGTTGGTGAAAGTATTTAAGAACGAATAATTTTCAGTAGAAATACGATGCAAATTAACGATTACAACCCATCCTTTCAATTTGTAAAAGTATCAGAAGAAGAAAATGGGGTGGTTTGATTAATTGTGTTTGGAAAAAGGACACAAAAATAATTATTAATTAAAGGTAGATGTTCTGCTTGCTGGCCCGATTTTCAACTTGATGTTTTCTAATTTACATGAAAGGTCATCCTTAAATTGTCGCATTCCAAAGTTTGAGTTGCATAACTCCAATGGTTCTTATTTTAGAAGCACAAGGTCACAAGAAATTGGCCCATTGAGTAATACACACACACTGGTGGGTGGTTAACCACTTTGGCAGTATTTCAGCACATTTAAGCCTTATAATGTCGTAATTTTTTTAATTTTTTTATCTTTTATTGTTTATTTCTATCATAATTTTCACATTTCACATAGTTTCATCATTGCATTATCGATACATGTATAACACATTTTCATATGATTTTCATCATGTTTACATTGCATATCATATACATGTTTAGCACATTTTCATATTTTTATATGCTTTTCGGCATGTTTACATTCATAATTTTCACATTTTATGTATAGCACATTTTCATATACTAGTACATTTTCATATGCTTTTCATCATGTTTACATTTCATATCATGTATAGCACATTTTCATATACTAGAAGTACATTTTCATATGCTTTTCAGCATGTTTACACATTTCAATTACATATAACACATTTTCAGGTGCTTTTCATGTTTACATTTTCAGCATTTTTATATTTTTATATGCTTTTCGGCATGTTTACACATTTGTATATGCTTTTCAGCATGTTTACATTGCATGTCATGTTTAACACATTTTCATATGCTTTTCATCACGTTTACACATTTTCATGCTTTTCAGCACGTTTACACATTTTCATATGCTTTTCGGCTTGTTTACATTCATGTTCACATTTCAATAACACATTTTCATGTGCTTTTCGTGTTTACATTGGATATCATTACGTAACGGCATGTTTACATAATTTTCAACATTACAATATATACATCATGTATCCAGTTATTTGTATATAAACTCATATTTAATTTTATTATAAGTTTTACATCAAATCATGTTTATAATATTTAATTTGAACCCCATTCATACAAATATCTTTGTTATGCCGGTATACATAGACAAACAAACAATAAACAATTACATTTTTAACATCGTTTTATAAATCTCTGATTTGCAGCTCAAACAATAATAAGCTGATTAAATGTGGGTGGTTCCCGTAACGGAACTTGCTGATAACTAATTTACCAACACTTATTATTTTATTTATAGAATTGTTTATGTCTTCATCTTCTTTATTATAACCAAATAATACATCTGTAACTGATACTTTAATTAAACTATTGTGTTGTTGCGATAAAATATTGTTGACTTCAGTCCATACACTTTTTATTTTCTTACAATAATAAAAGAAATGTTCAATATAATCTATTTCATTACACACGTCACATATAGTATCATGCTCTTTACCTATTTTGTGGAGAAATATCTTCGTCGGGTAAATGTTACTAATTATTTTCCAGTTTAATGTCATGAGTCGTGGTTCCTTAATTTGCTTAATATGATTGCCCCAAATTTCGCTCCACTCAAAATTGTTATACTCGAATTTTTTTTCCCAAAACAATTAATTGGTTTTGTATTTATTTTATCTATCATTGCATTTCGATATATTTTTGTTGTACAAAGTTCTAATGAAGTGTTACCATTATTATACTTGAACGTTATACCATCCGATCTAGTACCTGTTCTTTCATTCTTCCACAAAGTAGGTATTGCTTGTTTTACAGCTATGTATTGTATACAAGCATTTGCTGGATGAACAAATCTGTCCTTTATTTCATCAAATGTATACATTTCCCCATCGTCTTTGAATAAGTCTAACACATAAACAAAACCTATTTTTATCCATCCCTTAAAGTACAATGTATTACCTTTGCTCGTTATACAATCATTATTCCATATTACTTGATTATCCCAGTTTCCTATTTCGTTTATAGTTTCAGTATTTTTGATTTTAAACCAAACTTTGATTAGGTTGTGGTAAAAGGATGGTATTTCTTTTAAAATACCTTTTACGGCTTTATTCATAGTTTCAAAACTACAATTGCATTTGAAGATATTTAGGTCTAAGCATGTATTTTTCAATAAAGAAATAGGAATATTTTTCCACGTGCTGATTTCTGAATCTGCGAGCTTTTTGATCCATGTCAACTTAAGCGAATCCAAAAAATGTGGTAAGTTGAGCATTTTCAGCCCACCTTTTTCATATTCATTTATTAATGTTGTACGTTTAACTTTTTCTGATCCACCCCACACAAATTTAAAAAACATCCTATTTAAACGATTTACAAATTCAGAGGGTAAGTCAATTATTGAACCGATAAATGATAGCTTTGATGCTAAAAGGCTTTTTACTATCAGTACCTTGCCGACCATTGTAAGGTTTCTCATGGTCCAAGCTCTGATAGATCGTTCTATCAATTCCATCTTTGACTCCCAATTTACAGACAACTCTTCTATTTTAGTACATGGGTTTACTACTACCCCTAGAATTTTTACATTATTATTTGGTACACATTTCCAATTAATCCCCCCAATTTCTTTCGTTGATTCTCTGCAAGCACCAATCCAGACAGCGTCGCTCTTTAATTTATTAATATATAAGCCTGAAATTTGTGAAAATAGTTCGAATGTTTTTAGCACGTTTTTTATTGATTCCTCATCTTTAACAAATATAGTTGTGTCGTCCGCAAATTGCGTAATTTTTACTTCATTTTTGTCGTACTCAAGGAAGGGCAATTTTATGCCATGTATATATTTTGACTGTCTGATTTGGTTTGCCATTACCTCGGCTGCCACGACATATAATAATGGGGACAAATTGCAACCTTGTCTTAGACCATTCATCTGTGCAAAAAAAGAAGACATATGTCCATTATGTAATACACAACTGACAGTGTTATTAAATATAGTCTTAATCCAATTGATTATTTTTTCACCAAAGTTAAATAGTTTAAGGGAATACAATATGAAGTCCCTTTTAATCGTATCGAAAGCTTTTTTAAAATCAATACAGATCATAGCCCCCTTAATATTATTTGTTTCGGTGTATCTCAAAACATCTTCAATTAAACGTATGTTTAAGTTTGCACCCCGCTTTTCAAGGAAACCGTTTTGATCGGTATCAATGATCGTCGGAAGTACTTATTCTCGATGCAAGTGCTTTTGCCGCAATTTTGTAATCTATATTTAAAAGTGTTATTGGCCTCCAATTGTCCAATTTGTTTCTTGGTAGTAATTTACCTTTATGTAATAAAGTAATAATCCCACGCTTGTGGGATGAAGAAAGCTCTCCATGTTCGTATGCCTCGTTGAACGAGTCTACGATCAATGTACCGACCAATTGCCAATGAACTTTGTAAAATTCTGCAGTAAGTCCATCACACCCCGGACTTTTGTTATTTGACATTTTTTTAAGTGCAGTTAAACATTCTTCATTGTCAATCGTACCTTCACATTTCATTCTATTTTCTTCAGATAACTTCGGTACATTAATATTTTTCATAAATTCATTAACATCATCTATACGGGTTATACTCTTTGTTTTGTACAGATCTTCATAGAAACCCACCTGCATTTTGATGAGGTCATCATCGTTTGTCACATTTACCCCCTCGCTATCTAGGAGGCTGGTTATTACCTTATTATTAACATTTCTTTTTTCAAGGTTCATAAAATATTTGGTACATTTTTCTCCTTCTTGGGACCACTGAGCCTTACTTCTAATAATTAGCCCTTGCATATGATGATGGTAAAGTAGCTCATATTCTAATTTAGTCTTATCGTACTCTTGTAAATATTCAGTGTTATTTAGTTCTGTTACTATCTTATCGTACACCTTTTTCAGATTTTCTTCTAACATTTTTAACCGTAAGTTGTTTTCTTTAGTACTCCCCTTTGAAAAATCTATAGAATATTTTCTAATTTTGTTTTTGCATAAATCCCACAATTGTCGTTTATTTAACACATCGCCATATTCGGATATTCGGATATAATGTCGTAATGGAACATTTCTGGCCCTAAAATGTTACAGACATAATGAGAAAAGTATGGGGATTCTTCTGATATAAAAATAAAAAATGTCTTGATGTGAAAAAAAGTGATCGGAACGTACACCTTTAATAAACGAAAGTTCGGTTACCAAGCTGTAGGCCGAAAAAATGTGTACGTACTGGTTGAAATCCAATGATCAATCAAACTCGATAGGTGGATGTGATTTGGTACATAGTGTGGGAAGAATCCGTTCAGAATTGTTATAAATTTGGATAGATTGAGGCTATATGTAATGGTAGAGCTATAAATTGTAATAAACATTTAGAGAGACGAAGTCGAGCCCAAGTTTTGAAAAATCACAGCGAATCCAATAACGTACGTTTCAATGTTCAAACACGACTCCTAAAGATCACTTAATAACGTGCGTTTCCCTGTTTCAGCACTTCTTTTAACCATCACTTAATAATAACGTACGTTTCCCTGTTCCAACACTACTTCTAACTATCAATTTAAAACGTAAGTTTCTTTGTTCGGGAACTATCTTAAGATTCCACAC
Source organism: Ophiura sarsii (assembly GCA_035610835.1). Taxonomy (NCBI): domain Eukaryota; kingdom Metazoa; phylum Echinodermata; class Ophiuroidea; order Amphilepidida; family Ophiuridae; genus Ophiura; species Ophiura sarsii. The sequence continues at coordinate 45,858,892 of CM069448.1, forward strand.
CGGTAAATAATTTCAGTCCTTATAGACGACAATCAAAACTTTTGTTATCAGCTGGGCAGCCTGTGGCCCAATGATTAAAGTTGTAGTTTAATCCTGATTTTGGACTATAACCTAATACTACAGTGCAAAAAGAAATATTTTCAATGCATTTGGTAGGTTTTTTGGGTGTATTTTGATTGTAAATGTTCTGGTAACATTTCTCAACTTTTTCTGATAAATGATTAAAGTTGTAGTTTAATCCTGATTTTGGACTATAACCTAATACTACAGTGCAAATAGAAATATTTTCAATGCATTTGGTAGGTTTTTTGGGTGTATTTTGATTGTAAATGTTCTGGTAACATTTCTCAACTTTTTCTGATAAATGAGGGCGCTAAACCAATTGTCCAACTTTGGGGGCCAATTTCGCAGAACTTTCAGGGATATCATATATAATTGTTTTGATTTAATGATCAAAGATATCATGAAATTTAATGAAATTACCAAATTGAAAAATCCAGTTGCTTTATAAGCGAGAAATTGGGCATTTTGTAACACTCCTTTAGCATGTAAACGTATAGGCGAACCATTTGGTGGTGTGAATTCTGAAGATATTGGTCTTTGCTGGAGTGCTATGATATCGCCTGCATAATATCGGCTGTTTTGATGATATTTTGAATGAGTCTTCTACCACAAAAGTTCAATTTACTTGAAATTCACTGCGATCGGGTTCAATTTGACATTTCCACTACTAAACAATGGTAAGATAGGGCAAAATATTCGATTTCATAAGCAAATTATACAGGCAAATTACTCGATGAAAAAATAGCCCACCGAATTCAGCAGTCTTGTCATCATCGACAACAGTGTAAAAAAAGGGAAATCATTGATAAGCTTACTACATCATGCCATTCACCTACTATGTTACGGTCATTAGAAGCTCAAATTATAATAAATAGCTGCCTTGAAGTACACTCGCCTTGCAAACAAGGTAAATCTGAGTGTTGGTGGAAAGTGAAATTAAGATTATAAAGGTGGGTGTCTTTTTTATATTGAAATCAGTCTTAAAAAAAATTAGTCTAGATCCCTATGCCAGAGACCGGAGATCCAGTCTACTTTCTAGCAGCTATTTAATAACTCAGGTTAGTTTTGTGCTGAATCAAGGCATACAATATCGGCTAGTTGAATTGATAAAGCTTCAAAATTCAACAGTGTGGGAAGGATACATTGCCTAGCTATTGGATTTTGAAGCTTACTTTGAATTATAGCCTAAATTAGTGTTATGTGTGCAAATTGGGGACAGATTTTCAATTACTAATAGATTCACTTGCCAGTCATAAATTATCCCCCGATCAAATCTCCATGTATAAAAAAAAATAAAAAAAATAAAAAAAGTTTTTAAAATTAAGGGGTCTTAAGGGTTTAAGTATCCAAGATTAAAAAGTGTTTAAAAAATACATTGATTAGATCAGTTCACATGACCAGGTTTTATGTGATTCAGCATAATTTGCATGTAGGGCAGGCCAAATATTCAGCCTAATCATATTCAATGATGTTTCACACTAAACTAACACAGTGCTCCACTTTGTTGTAAAAATACAAAAGCAAGTGAAAAGATGTAAATTAACATTATAATGACTAAAATGGTCACTGCTACTTTTTCTTTCCACATTCAGTCCTAAAATATTAATTGATGTGATCCAAAAAGCCCAGGTTATATTTTGACAATTTGCTGTCTTCAGTAGATAGTACATGTTTAAGGGGTAGGCCAAGATTGGCTCTGATTTGAAATAGTAAAAAAATCATGTGTAGCTCATTGTTTTTGCAAAAGAATAGTTTTTATATCATTATGAGGATTGAAATTGAAAGTAAAAACAATAAAAATTAAAACAATTGTCCCTTTAGATTCCACGCCAGTAAATAATCTCAGTCCTTGTAGACGACAATCAAAACTTTTTTATCAGCTTTTTATAGAATTAATCAGAAATGGTACTTATTGCTCCCAAATGATTAAAGTTGTAGTTTAATCCTGATTTAAGGACTATTACCTAATACTACAGTGCAAACAAAATATTGTCAATGCATTTTGTAGGTTTTTTGGGTGTATTTTGATTGTATATTATGTTCTGGTAACATTTCTCAACTTGTTCTGATAAATGATGGCGCTACACCAATTGTCCAACTTTGGGGGCCAACTTCTCAGAACTGTCGGGGATATCATATATAATTGTTTGATTTAATGATCAAAGATATCATGAAATTTAAGGAAAATGTCAAATTGAAAAATCCAGTCGCTTTATAAGCGATAAAATGGGCATTTTGTTACACTCCTTTAGCATGTAAACGTACAGGCGAACCATTTGGTGGTGTGCATTCTTAACCATCACTTAATAATGTACGTTTCACTGTTCTAACACGACTCCTAAACATCACTTAATAACGTACGTTTCCCCGTTCTAACATTTATCTTAACCATCAATTTATAACGTAAGTTTCTTTGTTCGAACACTTTTCCTAACTATCACTTAATAACGTACGTGTCACTGTTTCAACACTTCTCCTAACCATCACTTAATAACGTACGTTTTCCCGTTCTAACACGTCTCCTAACTATCACCTAATAACGTACGTTTCACTGTTCAAACACGTCTCCTAAACATCACTTAATAACGTACGTTTCCCCGTTCCAACACTTCTCCTAACCATCACTTATTAACGTACGTCTCCATGTTCCAACACGTCTCCTAACCATCACTTAAATAACGTGCGTTTCCATGTTTTCAGCACTTCTCCTAACCATCACTTAATCACGTACGTTTACTTGTTCGAACATGTCTCCTAAGCATCGCTTAATAACGTACGTTTCCCCGTTCCAACACTTCTCCTAACCATCACTTAATAACGTACGTTTCCATGTTCCAACACGTCTCCTAACCATCACTTAATAAGTTGCGTTTCAATGTTTTCAGCACTCCTCCTAACCATCACTAAATAACGTACGTTTTCTTGTTCCAACACTTCTCCTAACCATCAATTTATAACGTACGTTTCTCTTGGTTCGAACACGTCTCCTAAGCAACACTTAATAACGTACGTTTCCCCGTTCCAGCACTTCTCCTTAAGTAAGTAAGTAGTACGTTTCCATGTTCCAACACGTCTCCTAACCATCACTTAATAACGTGCGTTTCCATGTTCTCCTAACCATCCCTTAATAACGAACTTTTTGCTGTTCCAACACTTCTCCTAACCATCAATTTATAACGTACGTTGCTTTGTTCGAACACTTTCCCTAACCATAACTTAATAACGTACGTTTCCCTGTTCCAACAAGTCTCCTAACCATCACTTAATAACATACGTTTCTTTGTTCAAACAATTCTCCTCACCATCACTTAATAACGTACGTTTCACTGTTCCAACACCTCTCCTAACCATCTCTTAATAACGGACGTTTCTCTATTCCGACACTTCCCTTTTTCAACACAAATCCCGATAGTATATCGTGGAATTCAGGTATGCTGATAAAACAGTCCAGAAAAGGTAGGGTTGGTTTAATAATTTCAACAAACAACTTGAGGGGTTAAATATATATTTTTATTTTCTTATTTGCTTCTATATTAGCATCCTAAATGATAAATGTTGGAATCGACTCCTGGTTTCAGGACTGCTACCTAATTCCACGGTGCAAAAAAGAAATATATTCAGTTGATTAGGAGGGTTTTGAGGGGATTATGATAGCGTAACACCTAGCTGTCCAATTTCAGAGGCTCATTTCCCGCTTAACCTGTAAAGTGTTGTACTTCAAGGATCACACACATCGTCAACTTTAAGAACAAAATGTAAACTTGAAAAATCAAGTAGCTTTGTTTTAAGCGCAAAAATTAACTTTTTAAACACCCATTCAACATATAAAATACAGTGTGTATTTTGCTACCAGATATTGTTCATAATGTTTACACATTCTAGAAACCTTTGGTTTTCAAATTACGCGTGCACAAGGAGAGGTAAATCTGAAACTTGTTCAACCGATTTGACGGGAAATGGCATTGCTTGCAGCCGTGCGTCGCGTTTAATCACTCCATATCGTATCAGCACGGTATCGCACTGTTAATTATGTGCAATATGAAACATGAAATATTTGTTAAATTTTTATTGAAATTCAAAATAAATATGACAATAATAATAGTTCGCGAAGCAACGCACCATATTCCATATAATCGGTTGAACTGGTTTGTAACATGCCTATCAGTGATCACAAGTAAAAGTTCGATTAGATTTATTAGTCGTATTTATTTATATTTAAGGATATAACTAAAAACATAAATATGGTTGAATTACATTGACTGATCAGTCAGATCTGTTCAACTGTTTTTCGATCTATTTCTCTTTAGTCGCATATTATTGCAAAAGTGATTTAACAATTGTATATTATTTTTCAATGAATATTATGCAATTCTAGGGTTTCCAAAATATACGAGTATTACGTGATTGCAATCCATAATGTAAACCCGAAATAGGAGCGCCGTCAAAATAAGTTGCCGGTCCTTGTATATGGAAGCGATTTACCGGTGTACACGCATGAGCTCTGTGATGAAGCATCTGAATCGCTCCGAGTTGGTACTGATTCGAGTGATTACATTGAAACTCAGTACCAGAGCTAATCAGGGTCCAAGTAACTGATATGGTCAAAGTACAAAGGACAGATATATCCGTTAATGATGTCCCCGGCGCACTAAAGGGGCACTTTCGATAACAACCGTGTAAAGGTGTGCTTCAAGTCTACACAGAGTCAAGAAAGTTGGGCGGGCGGGCGGGTCTTATTTCCACCCCTGAATGTCAGTGTGTTAGTTTAAATTCTATCAGCCCAGATGAACTGATAGCCTAGGACATGTACGGTTTGACCTAGGCAAAATTGCAACGTAAATGTTTTTTGTTGTAATTGTTTCAAAATGCCCTTCCGAACATTATATTAAAAATCGATAAAATCTGAAGTTGGGGAAAAATGCTAATTTGCATAACAATATATGGATACATTTAGTCATATTAGTCGGGTATACACAGGGGTTACCGTGCTTCCCCACCACCTAGGACTCCCCCAAACCAACTTAACGAAAACCGGAAGAAAAAAAGAAGAAAAATTATTAAAATTTTGACAGAGCGTCCGTCTAGAGATTTCCCGGGTTCAAATCCTGCTCGAGGAAATGAATCTCGATTATTTTATCATCACCCCCACCTCGTGAACTTGGTAAAACCGATTTTTAATTTAATCGATATTATTTCGTCATCATGCCGCTTGTCGCTAGAGATGCGTGAGAAATCAAAAAAATTACACCTAAGCCTTTTAGATGCTTTTCTAAACCCTTTATACCAATTATTCTTGTTTGCGCAGTTGGTTGCGCGCTTGTCTAGAAATTCGGAGGTCTCGTGTTCAAATCCCTGTCGAAGAAATGAATTTGTAATTTCTCGTTTCTCGACCCCTCGACGTGAGAAAGATAAATTATTATCGTTATCATCCATTCCACCGTGTGATCTACGAAACGTTAATTGTAATTCGATATAACTAATATCATTCCTCCAACATACTTGCGCCAGAGTAGCGGGAGAAATAACGTAATTTCAATACAAATTATCGGGAGGTTCACATTCCGGTTGAAGAAATGAATTGTTCAGTTCTTGTCCACAACGAGAGAAGGTTTAATTATTATCCCCAATGCAAATCTTGCACCGTTGGCAATTTGTTGGTGATTGTGACAACGTTGTGATATAAAGTACGAGGTCATGTACAGTTTCTTTTTACTTCATATAAGACCGCACTGCCAAACGAGAACGTAGACTTTAACGATAGTCGTCAAAGTAATATCGTACATCATCATGTACCACCACCCATACAGATTGAAATAAGACCAATGCAAACATATCTATATTATTATAGAAATATTTCCCTTGGTCTCTTACGTACAAGTCGCTTTGGGCTCTTGCCCAAACACAAGTAGAGGAAAGCTCGAGCAAAGAGCGAGGGAAGCGCGATCCTTTTTTCTATATTATTAAAAGGAGTGACAAAGAATAATGGGTACTTCATTCAGTGAGGTGTTTATCACCGATCCTTTGTCAGTCCTTTTAACAATATAGGAAAAAGGATCGCGCTTTCCCCGCTCTTTACTCGAGCTTTCCTGACTATTTGTGTTCAGGCAAGAGCCCTTATACGTATAAGCCATACGTACTTGTTTCGCAGTGAGGCCCAAAGTGAGCTTGACCTTTGCATGGTCTCAGTCATCTGAGAAGAGGTCAAACTAAGGATATAATGTATTCTACATCCAGATTTACTTGCGTTTTTGTATAGTGGAGCAACCAACCTGTCCATAAGAAACTGTGGTCTTTCATTGAGTAGTGATTGAAGCAGAACATTGAACACTTCTGTGCAACCGCAAAGAATGCTCCGATACCACCTTTTCAAACATAAAAGACAGGATCATCGGAGACCTTCGGTACGGCTTTGCGGAAGTGATCCACACTCGGGGTCAATGTTAGATTCATCATATACTTAGTTTTAAGTGAGTATAATTAAGACAATAAGTTTTAACGGACAATTTCGCAGGTAATTGCTTTCCATTTTAATTCATCAATATTTACAACCACGAGTGACTAATTCTTTCTTTTGATATTTCTATTCAAATTTTAGAACACATATCGAACCAGGATCGATCACAGACGACACAAAGTGTTATTTTGTGTGTATAAAATGTAATACGAATATTATGATCATAATTGACTGGTATTAAATGATAAGGTACCTTCGCTTCCAAAAATATGAATTCGAGGTAACAGAGATGATCAAAACAGTAACGTGTACGTACGTTTAAAATCATCATCGAAACTTCATGGAATCATATTTCTAACATTTCACATTTTTCCTTCGCAGTCACAAAGTTATTGTTATAAAAAAGTTATCTTTTGTACACGCATGCTCCATAGTCGTTGATTATATCCGTCGAGTTCCGTTGTCAGCCATAGCAGAGAGCATTTACTGATGACGTCATTTAGATCTTCCTTCCCTTGCCCTTTAAAACACACAAGTAAGACAATGTGTTTAGTATAATATAACTTATTCGTAAACAATAGGAAAATGTTTTAGTGAAAATGTGGTCACGTTAAAAAACGTGTCTTATTTTGCAAAATTGACAGTCAATTTCCTTGGTATATTTATTTTACAATAGTGTACAGCAGTGTAGCTTATGAAGGCCTCTGGCATAAAAGTTAAGTTTAATTAGGTGAAGTTTTAATAACTCTTCTTAAGCCTGGTTACGAAGATTATATAATAATTAATCATGCGTTGAGCTTTAAGCAGAAGGGCCAAGACCTAAGGTTTCACCTAGGGTCTACATCATGAAGATCAATTCACAAATTCCTAAAGAATCTTCCTAAGGAGAGAAGTAACTTAAGAAGAATAAGTATTTTAAAGATGAATCTTAAGTTCTAAGCAGATATATCATTGTTTATTACGAAAAGATTTTTAAACAGGGCCTCATAATATTGAGGTCTAAAGTGCACGTTAGTAGGAATATTTGTTCAAAATTAACTTAACACAAATAACGTATAATAATGTCGCGAATAAATTGCTAAGATTATTTCCATACGAACGTGTATTTAAAACAGGCGAAACTGGGAGATCAGAGCCAGCTTACAGATATTATTTCTTTCTGAACATCTAGAAAATTCATAAATGTATTTGATTTTTCGGCGGACTTTTGAAAGAGGCCTCTAAGCCCTAACCCCGGTTTAGGGTTTTTAAGCGGGACCACAATTTTCGAAGAGAAAAGACCAACTATATAAATCGCCGGGGACCTGGCCGGAAATCGATTCGAGGACCCTCTGGATATCAGCTCGTCGTGCCACACCCATTTATATCCCTGTCAAACATACAGCAATCGGGCCAGCGATTGCACTGCGCTGTAAAAAGTATCAACATATGTATAACACGCAGTGAGAGCGCGGAAAACTGTCCGGAATTGTCCATTTTTAAATCACGGTCTCTAAAATACTTTCACATTCTGCTGCGATCAGGCCGGTGCTTAGGTTACGCTGAAACAATATCAAAAAGCCAAGCCAAACGCATCAAGATCTACATGTACACGAACCACGCGGTGGCGCAGTGAGAACTGGCTGGGACGTGGGAGGGTCGTGAGAGGGTCCCCCTTGTCGCCCTTGAGCACCAGTGCACCGCGCGAAGGTTCGGCGCCTTCAGACCGCTGTCCTGTTCTGTCGCTTTATGTATATGTATGTTGTTCCCTTGTCTAACACCGATAACAGACTGAGCAGGCAGGAGGCTTTCTTTATTATGGTGATTGCACGAGGGTCATTAGTTCAAATAATCATTAAGGCAAAGACATGCATGGATGGAATCCAATCACTTGGAATATTAAGTTTAACAGGTGGTTGGTATTGTAGTGATGATTTGAAACATGGAAATAGTAGAGGGAGAAGGAATAACAACGAGATAACCTAATCCAATTATCTATTCAACTTTACATTAATGATTGGACATTGCTACGTACCCTATGTGTTAAATCATATTGCTGACTATAGCAATTCGAAAGTTGTGCATGCATAATGTTGCTGTATACATTTCTATGTCAAATACATGCTCAAATCGTACGAGACGCACCGACACATGGCAATTGCAAATGTTTATTTTTTAATGTAACATAAACAAATGACAACAAATATAGTTCCTTGAATAACACAATACCGATAATATTGAATATTATGAAATTTCAATAATTAATAATATTAAATATTCCGCTTACACGTGGGTAATTAAATTGCTATATCATTTTAATGTATTCAGATTCAACAATATCATTGATACACCTGTTCAAAACTCCCACCAATAGAAGACACGCTACTAACATACATGTATATTTCCATGGCTATAATGTACAAAAGTGGCATTATCGCATTACGTTAAGGTAGGATAATGCTCTCTTTTATGATTTTAAATAACAATCAATGTTAAAGTTTAGGGTAAGTACAGGTAGTAGAGTCATTATTTGGATTTCGTGACCACTTCTTGATACCTTAGTTTCTTAGTGAATTTGTCAACTAGAACCATTTTAAGAGAAAATGAGCTCCCATGCACCTCTCAAAAGTGACGGGAATGTTCTTTTATAGCGCAAATTCCAAAATGGCCGCCATACAGGGGCCCAAAAATTCAAATGGCTTTAATTAAGCTGAAAAGCACACCAAATTGTTCGGCTGAGCACAAGGATTCCGAAAAAGTAGAGTTTGCCCTACTTTCGATAGGTTTTTTTTCACCACCGGGAATATTTTGTGTAGGTCAAAAGTGCAAAGTGCAAAAAAGATGTTTTTAAACAGCTTGTTTGAAAGAAACTAATACATTCTCTTAATCTCTTGTCTGCTAATACTTTTGGTTCCTTTCTATTTTAAACTGCTGTTGTATCATATTGTTGTTCAAAACATTAATACTTCTTCATTTTGATTGAATTTGAAGAGTAAAAATTGATCGTCACGCATGAGCGACCCCACGCTTTGTTTCTATAATGAGCTAGTTTTGAGGCTAAACTTGAGGGACATTCAAACAGGTAAAGACGTGGTCATGGGTAATTAGAAGGGGCTTAGACTGCTTTTTCATATTGGGGATGCAATTTCTTACAAACTTGGTAAAAATGATATAGTCCCATAGTGTTTTACCTCACGATATCCATTCACCAATATGAAAATTAAATCTAAGCCACTGGTGATTCACCAAATACCACCTCATTAAGAAGTCCCTAAATGCATGCGGTCACTCAAGTGTGACAAAAGTCTTTTACCCGTTAAATTGAATTAAGGAGAAGAATTATTAATTATTTGAACACCCATAACTAATAACAGTTACAACAACAGAAAGACACCAACGATTATATTGCGTAGACAAGAGATTATGAGAATATACAAGTTTCTTTCAAACAAGCTGTAATAGCACACACATTTTTAGCACTTTGTCAAAAAGGTGAAATCACCATGTTTTACATAATGGAGTGTATCGTGAGTTTGATAAATCCGATATTCATGATCTAAAATTCTAATGAAATAGTACAGTATGACAAAGATGATGTAAAAACGGGCCTAATCCAATCGATTTTGATGATGACAACAATTATAATGGGTACTAATCATTTTGGGACAGCCTGTATAACGATGGCTTACAGACTGAACACTCAAACATATGAAGCATCTGAACCGTGTTTTGTTGTCGAGCAAAGACAAATGCATCTTAAACTTTTTGATTTGTTATCATCTAGTCATGATAAAGATCACACACATTTATTGAATGTTTTTAGAAAATTAAGAATACTTACTGCTGATCCACAGGCGATGTAACGTCTCATGTCCATCTTGTTCCTTACTTTCAGGTTGCATAGAGCACATGGGCTGCCATTGGGCTTGGTACAGCCTAAAGGGAAATAGAAAAAAGACATAATAATAATAATGATAACAATAATAATAATACTGAACATTTATAACGCGCGCAAATCTGCCAAAGCACTCATCGATTAAGCAAAAGAAACAATGAAACCAGAGCAGAGAACAATAATACAAAAAAATGCATAAATGGCAACAATTATACAATGCAATAAATCACAAAATTATATGGAACTATCTTGTTTGTGACCAACTTTTGAATTATACTTATTAACAGAGGGGATATTTTTAAAAATAAAATCAAGCAAGGGAAGTGTTCCCCATACTGACCACCCATAATAACAGCTACCAAATGAAATTAAAGCAGTTCACACCTAATGTAAAGGTATAGGCCTACATTCGGTAAATAATACACTTATTTCGATATATTCCGAATTTTAATTTAGTCATTTAATAAAGCTAAGGTCAGCAACGTTATACGTCGATAACCTGTTTCTTTATCAAACAGGCAATGGTCCATATGCTTCGCTTCATATCTACAGTCGGTACACCATCATAAAGATTGTTGTCCGCAATGGTAAAGATAATGTTATTAATGAAAGGATGGACTTAACCCGCTCACGGACATTGTACGTATCAAATTTACTTACTTCCGACCTTGCTTCCTCTCTTCTCCATTTGCTGTGCTTGGAAGTATTCCTGCAAATCTTCTAGTGCAAGATCTTCATCTTCGAATTCTAAACTTGCTGCGAATGTTACAGCAATCAGTGCCATGGCAAGGATGATGATAAGTGTTTTGGACGCCATTGTTGAGCTGGAAAAGAAGAATTACTGATTTCAATAATTGTTCGTTTGTGAAACTTTATGATAAATCATAGGCTTAGATTCTAAAGATACTTTGGTATTTATGAACTTGAACATATGGATCAGGTAGAGAAAGTCTTTAGAGGTATGAAGCAACCAAATAAAACTTCGTGGGTTTTTTAGTATCGTCCAGTAGTTGTTGTAAATCCTCAATCATGTCCATGGAATGTGCCAATACAAATCCAACTTAGTCCCTAATATTATAGTATACACCGGTTCTTCCTCACTATGTTTTTTAAACAATGGACTGACCACTATAATAATGTAAGCATTTCTGTGTAACATCTCTTCAACCGCAACTCAAACGGAAGTGTCATTGCCCAATTCCTCACATTTCTATGATAGCTCAGAGTCAAATATTGCCCCCATAAAGAAAATATCTTTTTGCAGATCACTTGAAATGAAATATACAAATAAAGACTTACCTTTATTCCCTATGAGCTGAAAGATATTATTTAGAACTCAAAAATAGTGAACGTGTTTGAAATTCGTCTGGGTATATATACTAAAATCTTCGTTCCACTTTACTGGTCTGTTTACGGATGCAGTAACACATTTAATTAGTTTTATTACTATTTATAAATTGCGATAACATAACACATTTGAGAACATTACATAGATGCTTACGCATAACTGTATGTGATAACAGTTTACCAGATGTCTAAAGGGGATCTTTAAAAGTTAAAGGGGTACTGAGAGATACGAATGGGAGTGTGCTTTCAATTCTGGACGTCAGGTTTTGTGTAAGTAAAGTAAAGACTTGTGCCGAGCAAAGCTCGCGCGCGGAGTGCCCATCTCTCTTTCCTCAGCATTTGGGCCAGACTCCTCCATGTTTTATTTCCCAACATGAATTAATGCCGTTACCCATTTATACACCTGGGTGAAGAGAGGTTTTGTGTAATAGTATGCCGTAATATTTAGGCATACTAACCACCAGCTGAATATTGGGTACCTTAATTCACCGTGTAACGTGTATACTATGTCACGATGTAGGTCTCATCATTACATTTCAGGCTTTCCTACATACCTTATCTTTAATTCATTTTTTCAAAATTATGTTTTGCTCGGCAACTCTCGGTGCCCCTGTAAGGACGCAAATATGTTGATAAGCATAACTCAGTTCATGTTCTAATGAAATTTGATGTTGAACAATATAGGCCCGTATTCTCGTACGTAGTTAAACACGGTTTTAAGCTAAACACGCGTCTAACTTTGACTTTAGACACAGCGTTGAACTAAACGCGATTCTCGTACATTTGTTTTACTTAAACACGCGTCTAACTCACTGAAAAGTGTCTAACTTTAAACATGGGTATGGGGGTAGTTTAAGGCGCGTTTAACTAAACAAATACACGAACTGTATGCCTTGAATGATTACTCAACCGTGCCCGCTGTAAGCTGCCGAGCATATTGTGTAGTATTAAAAATACACGTGCGTTTGAGGTATTCAGTCGATATCTATTGTAACCTATTAGGGCCACAACAAAAATAAATACCTGTATACATACTATACAGTAACGCACAACCACCCTGGGAACGAGATTCGCCGAGTTTCAAACCGTGTTTAGTTAAACATGTTGTTTAAAATATAAACTCGTGTTTTAGTTAAACAGAAGTTTAGTTAGAAACGGTTTTAAGCTAAAACCGTGTTTAGTACGAGAATACGGCCCTATACTTCTAACAAATAATAAAAATATATTTTTACATTCTTATCCTCGAATTAGTCTTATCTGGGAATCCACGTTTATATTCATGGTGCGGTCAAATGTAGGTGAAATTTGTTAAGAACATATTTTAAACCTTGTTCTTCTACGCTAATGATCGTCCAAGCTACTAGATCTATCAAACTATCAATATATCTATCTATCAATCTATCAATCTATCAGTTTATCAATTATAATCTATCAATATATCAATCTCTAAATCTATCAGTCTATCAATCTATCAATCTATCAATCTATCAATCTATCAATCTATCAATCTATCAATCTATCAATCTATATCAATCTATCAATCTATCAATATATCAATCAATCTATCAATTTATTAATCTATCAATCTATCAATCTATCAATCTATCAATCTATTAATCTATCAATCTATCATATCTATCAATCTATCAATCTATTAATTTATCAATCAATCAATCTATCAATCTATCAATCTATCAATCTATTAATCTATCAATCTATCATATCTATCAATCTATCAATCTATTAATTAATCAATCAATCAATCAATCAATCAATCAATCAATCAATCAATCAATATATTTATCTATCTATCAATCGATCTATCACTCAATATATCAATCAATATATCAATCTATCAATAATAATGAATATTGAGTGGATTTTTTTTTTACCTGTTACTCATTTTGCATTATTCAATGGATGGCTATGTATATGTGGAATGTGGCTTGTATTGTTGGTGCCTCAATTGACGTGCATGGATGCACTAATTAAAGTCATGAAGACAGCCATACAATAATTTGATTAACTCAATTATGCAAAATGAGTAACATGTAGGAGTGGTCTGTAAGCCCTTATGCAAAAAAGCTCTTCATATAATGTATGCAGCTCTACTTTGAAAAACACCCCTATATAAAATTGTTTATCTTCACACTGTGCACTCCCTATAGGGCAGTGAACTTGCCATATATGGTAGGCATGACCTTACACTATATAACCTTGATTCAGGTATAAATAGTTATTATATGGTTTTTTAGTTAGGACTGTTTTTACCAATTTTCGAAATTTGCTCTAAACTTGTATATATTTGGCCGATTTAAATAAACCTAACCTGAGATATTGTACTAAACACTTCAGTTCATTTAGTGATATGATAATATTTTGCATCCCTTGAGTGCACAGTGTGAGTAAAAGACTGAGGGCCGTATTCTCGTACTAAACACGGTTTTAGCTTAAAATCGTGTTTAACTAAACGCGTCTCTAACTTCAACGTGAATTTATCTTCTGAACGACGTGTTAAACAAAACACGATTTTAAACTCTGCAAATCTCGTTCTCAGAGTGGGCCTGCGTTGATTGTTTACAGGTATTTAATTCATTGTGTCCCTAATGGGTTACAATAGATATCGACCGAATGCCTTAAATGCACGGTACTTTTAAAGACTACATAATCCGCACGTCAGCTTGCACCGGACACGGTCGAGTGATCATTCAGGGCATACAGTTGGTGCTCTAGCTTAGTTAAACGCGCACTAGACTACCTGTACCCATGTTTAAAGTTAAAGGCCCTGTCACACCATAACGTATCGCCTGAACGTATGCCAACGTATGCGAAATATCGAAAAATACGTTGGTGTACGTTGGCGTACGCTGATATAAGTTAGGGGTACGTTGGGGATACGTCGTTTACGTTAAGAGCACGCTGTGATACGCTGTGACAATTTGGACCACGAACAAATATTGAGCATGCTCAAAATTTCTCGACGTACTCAACGTGTGCTTAATACGTTGTGCGTAAGTTCCCGGTGTCACGACCCGAGTTAGCTCGGACTTTACAATTAAACAATTTTCTATACACAGACTTTATAAACAACAAAATTTAATATATATAAACAGAAATCATGAATAAACAATGCAACACATTTCACGCGCTCAGTGATCACTGATTTAGTTGGCTAATAAGTGCACTTATCGTTTGTATAATGTTCCGCCAGAAGTTCCGTTGTCGTGGGCTCGAGAGTCTTATTGAAGGTCTTCAATATCTTGGGCAACACACAGAAGTCACTTCCTCAGCAGCGATGTTCCGCACTGGACCGGAAGTTCACAAGTCTGCCATAGTATCGTATCTCTTATTAATGTTCTCCGGTTCTCATTCAACAGGAATGATCTCGACTGATTATTGTCCTGTCATAGACAACGGACGATCCTCGTAATGCCGTATCTTTATTTATGTTCTCCGGCCTCATCCAACATGTAACAGGGATGGGCTATAATTATAGTCTAGCCAAAGATACCAGAAGATTCACGCAGAGCCGTATCATTCTTTTGAGTTTTCCGGCCTGGCCTTCCTGGCCTTCAGGGCATCCGCCCTTCCGTCCCGTTTTCCAGCGTCCTTCCTTCTGCCTTTTCTGTTTGTTTTGTTTTGCTTTCTCCCGCGTGGTTCCGTCGCCACGACGCCCGCGTATTGTCGCATTGCGTATAGTGTTGCGTATTGTCGCATTGCGTATAGTGTTGCGTATTATAGCCTTGGACCCTGACACTACCCCCCTCTTTTGGCGAATGCTATTTTTAAAATAGCATTTGTCTATCCTAAGCGTATTTTATTCGTCATAAATATACAAAATAATATCTCACTGAACTAAAATATTTCGTCATTCGATAATCATTACAACTTTCAATCGAAACCCTCGTGTTTTAAAATATTATAGAGTTTATAATCTAAATGGAATATCTTTTAATTTTAATTGAGATCCCATAGCTTTTGGTGGTTAGAATATCGAGTTATTACGCCCTGCTTGGCATTTACTAATTACACATGGTATATTTACAAACTTTTTTCTGCGCCTCCAGTCGCATGGCATGCGCGCGCCAAATCCTAAGCGCACCGGATACGCGCCCAAATACTTGTCCCCTTTCCTTTTATTCCATTGAGCCCAACGCCTTAAATTGGACTTCAGCTCGACTCGCCTGACAACCCTGACCTCTGTAACAATGACAGACCTCAACCTTTTACCCACTCTTATCTGTGACCTATCAAGTCCTGAAGGTTTCTTCTTCTCTAGTATCTGACTACCTATCCAAGGAACTACATTTACCACCGCCCTTTCCAAACCATATCCAGTCCTCACGCAACCGTCCCTCACAACTTTATTACCCAGACATTTCACCACTGGAATTCCACACAAAGCGTTTCTAATCGTTTCGCTTTCTTCGACAGTCTCTGACACCACATAAGACACTTCATCTCCGGCAATCTTTACACCTATTTCAGAACCATGAAACTTCGTCCTTACGTTCCCAGAATCCACAACATCTTCCAGAATCCCTACTTGGTTTATTTGACTTTCAGTCTTCCCTTTCACAGAAATATGACTACAATCAACCACTGATTTTTCCGCATTTCCAGATTCCTGCCCAGCAACATCATGACACCCCATGACATTATCCAACTGTGACTCTGGAAAATGCACCTTGACATCCACATCATGCTGTTTCCCACTTGCATCACCATCACCATCAATTATTCCCAAGTCATTCACACAAGTCATTTCCTCCAAAACATTTACCTGTGACTCTCCAATTGTCCCATTAACCAACCGTTCCCGACTTTTCACAGTCACCTGCATATCCATGGCAACATTTTCACTCACAACCTTTTCCGAACACATACTCTCTGATAGATCATTGCCCAAATATTCTTTATTAACAACATCAACAACATCCTTAGGGGAGACGTCAAAACTCGACCGCCCGTTGACTGCCGGTTACGGGCGGTTCCGCCCGGTTCTTTCAGGTCAAATGTTTTACTGGTATATGAATATTCGCGCATGCAACACTGAACAACCGCCGGTTGACTTAATGCTGTAATCTGACCAATTTACACTATCAATCTGTTACTTTGCGGTCATAATAGCTCTCTCTATAATCGTTCTATAAAAAACAAACATTCATAGACTTTCGGTATTGATTTTAAAAAGTTAATTGAGCTATAAACAGATTGAAAAAGCCAACCCCAGCGAAAATCAATAGATGTATTGTACTGGTTGTCAACTGAGACTTTTAAGTCTTAAAAGAGCCCATTACTTCAAGATGTTATTGCTCACGTGTGTGACGAGGCACTTTCAACCGGTCGTGTTCACCAGAGTGTTACTATTTGACCTCATTATGTGTGTATATTATAACAGACGACACGTTTTGTGAGAACCGAACGGAACCGGCCGTAACCGGCGGTTGCCGGGCGGTCGAGTTTTGACGTGATACCATCAAATCTCCCGGTTTTAGGATCTTCTTCATGTACAATCTGTACCTTAAACTCATTACATAAAGTAGCATACCTATCATCATCCATCAGCTTTTTATTAGCTTCCCGACCTTTCGTCATTCTATAACAATTCCTGGCATTTGCCTGACTAAGCAACACAATTTCTCTTGTATCAACATTGAAATCAGGACGACTTGAATTCACGAAAACCCCTGCGTTTGTTGTGGAGCGCTTTCCACATTTCGCTGGCCTTATTTTATTCGGCCGCTGTTTGCCGCCCTTATTTCCGTCTACCCGAAATCTTTCACACAACGCAATTTTCAGCGCAGAATAGCTTACTTTCTCGTCAGTATTCAACTGAGCATAAATATCAAAAGCCTCACCGTTTAGACATTCCACTAGTTTTGGCAAATACGCTTCTTGCGGCCATTTGCGATACTGCGCTAGACGTTCAAATCTGATCAAGTATGCCCCAATATCATCGCGATTATCATCAAAACTCGGCGCTGTAATAATGCATTCCGATATTTTAAGTTGACGCTTAATATTGGCTAGTTCGAACCTAGCCGCCTCGATAGATTTATCCAATTCCACCAAATGCTCAACTGATCTCATCGTTCCAAATATTTCAACCAAAATTAATAATCCAAATATATTCCACTACACAAAATTTATCTCTTCCAAATAAAGAGATTTCCCGGACGAGCCCCCAATTGTCACGACCCGAGTTAGCTCGGACTTTACAATTAAACAATTTTCTATACACAGACTTTATAAACAACAAAATTTAATATATATAAACAGAAATCATGAATAAACAATGCAACACATTTCACGCGCTCAGTGATCACTGATTTAGTTGGCTAATAAGTGCACTTATCGTTTGTATAATGTTCCGCCAGAAGTTCCGTTGTCGTGGGCTCGAGAGTCTTATTGAAGGTCTTCAATATCTTGGGCAACACACAGAAGTCACTTCCTCAGCAGCGATGTTCCGCACTGGACCGGAAGTTCACAAGTCTGCCATAGTATCGTATCTCTTATTAATGTTCTCCGGTTCTCATTCAACAGGAATGATCTCGACTGATTATTGTCCTGTCATAGACAACGGACGATCCTCGTAATGCCGTATCTTTATTTATGTTCTCCGGCCTCATCCAACATGTAACAGGGATGGGCTATAATTATAGTCTAGCCAAAGATACCAGAAGATTCACGCAGAGCCGTATCATTCTTTTGAGTTTTCCGGCCTGGCCTTCCTGGCCTTCAGGGCATCCGCCCTTCCGTCCCGTTTTCCAGCGTCCTTCCTTCTGCCTTTTCTGTTTGTTTTGTTTTGCTTTCTCCCGCGTGGTTCCGTCGCCACAACGCCCGCGTATTGTCGCATTGCGTATAGTGTTGCGTATTGTCGCATTGCGTATAGTGTTGCGTATTATAGCCTTGGACCCTGACACCCGGTAAGTTTGTGGTACGTTAAATATACGTTGACATACGCTTACATACGTTAGTGGTACGTTACTCGTACGTTACTCGTAAGTTGGTATACGTTGATGAACGTAGGCTGGGGGAAACGTACAGCCAACGTAGTGATAACGAGTTGATAACGTATATGTGCCGTATGTCTAACGTATGCCTGACGTATTTCCAACGAGTTTCGACGTATTCTCATGTATTCATCTTATGCCGGGCGATCGTGTAAGGCCCTGTCACGTATCCATAGCGTATCCATAGCGTATTGAACGTATACATAGCGTATGACTAACGTATTGATAGCGTATCACTAACTTATAACATACTTATGACAGCGTATCACAGCGTATGCGAGCGTATGACTAACGTATGCTTAACGTATACTTAACGTATTCGTAGCGTATGTCTGCCGTGTTCGACGTATCGTCAGCGTATCCTCGACGTACAATGAACACGTGGCTTATTATGCCGCTGTAGCACGTAGAAATACCGCGCCGATCTCACATTACATCATTCCCGCCGATGTCATCAAGCAGTTAACATGCCTCCCAAGAAGAAGCAAGCAACCAGGGGCCGAGGCCGAGGAGGAGGAAAAAGCAAGAAGGCCAAGACAGACCATGAAGAAGTGAGGATGAGATACTCAAGGGACCCATTTATATACTCAAACCCTACATAAGTTCCCAAAACGCCGAATGCGCGCTAGCTGTACGGTAGCCCTGTCACACCATGGCGTATCGCCTGAACGTATAACAACGTATGCGAAATATCGAAAAATACGTTGGCGTACGTTGGCGTACGTTGGTGTACGCTGATACAAGTTAGGGGTAAGTTTGGAATACGTCGTATACGTTAAGAGCACGCTGTGATACGTTGTGAAAATTTGGAACACGTCGAGCCCGCGAAAAATTATTGAGCATGTTCAAAATTTCTCGACGTACTCAACGTGTGCTTAACTTATGTTCTGCATAAGTTCCCGATAGGTTCGTGGTACGTTAGACATACGTTTACAAACGCTGACATACGTTAGACATACGCTGACATACGTTAGAGAGGTACGTTAATCGTCTTAAGGGCAGTGTCAACCCGGCACTTGTTTCAAAAATTGAATTTCATATTTCTCTATTATTTTATACTTTTATATGTATTCTATCATTACCATCATAAGTTACTAATCAGAAGCGATTATTTCCCGTTCTTTTGGGTGATATTAAATTGTTGTTTTGGTAAGTTTTTGAGTCAGGAAAAGGCGCATGGTTATTTGGCGGGAATTTAAGCGGAGCCCGCGCTTTTCAAATGCTGCGACAGCTGTTCGATCATTGCGTCGCGCGCTGAAACTTCCCGCGCATAATACTAGACGCGCCGCTTAATATCCGCGACGTAGACGCGAAAAACAAAAGAGCGCAAAACAATGTCTAAAAATGTAAACAAAGGCCAATCTTACGATCATTTAAATTTCAGTTTTCTTCCAATTTCTTCAGATGGTGACAATATAAATTGAATCTGATATTTTATTTTGATTGTTCATAATAGTATACTCGCTTTTTAGGTCACACGCCCGTGAATTCCGTGAACATTTAGCTTTAAATGGTGGAAAATGTCAATATTTTTACTAAATCGATGTTTTCTAGAAGTTCAAATTTGAAGGAATTTTACGAATTTTCAGACAACATAACTAAAAAAATATCAAACTATCAGGTAAGCTTTTACTACCATTGTGTAGAGGACTTTCAGCGCTAGGAGGCAATTTTTTATTTTTTCGATTATGGATTTTAAACTCGAGATATGCATCCATTTCTAGCGAAATGTATGCAAAAAAACACGACTTTTACACTTTTCCGATGTTTTTAGCAATATTTCCAAAACCAAGCCTTATTTTGGAAAAAGAAAAAATTGCCTCCTAGACAAAATTGTCTTGTTTACAAAAATGTATATTAGAACAAATAACCATTTTTTATTTTATAGTTATGCTGTCTGAAAAATACATACCAAAACAAGTACAAACATCCCACGCATGACGTCACAATGACGTCACTAAACATGGCCGACCTCAAAATCACGTCGCATTCGCTGTACATTGAAATATAGTCCAAAATTGAAATTTTCGCAAAAAAAGTGCCAAATATCGGAATTGTAACCGGTTTCACCCCCTACTATCGAACTTTGACAGCTTACCCTACCCCCGGGTAAGTGTTCGTCAAATTGAGCGCAAGGGATGTAAAAGCTATCACCTAGACGCCCTAGGTCACTGCTCTTTGCGTTTTAGCGCAATCGGCGAAAATTCTTAGGGGGGAGGGGGGTGGTAACCCCCCGTAGAAGAATGATGGTTAAGGTAAAGATTCAGCATTCTAAAATATGAAATTATCTCATATGCTTACTAAATTAAAAAAACACTGATTCCTACATAAATAGGTAACAGGAATAAAATCGAAACACAACGTGTGCACATTCTAACTTAAAAAACATCCAAACCAATAACATGACTGTATAGATTATTTTACTTCATTTTATTTTCATTTGTCTTTTTTGTATTCATACTCAATATTAGGGACGGCGGAACCAACAATATTCAGGGTGTAATTAGGGTGAGACCCATTGTGGTGTTGAAACCTGTAGAGAAAATGTGCGCGAAGCGCGTAAACGTTTTCAGTTTTGTAACTAAAATGATGCAGAAAAATGACGTTTTTAACGTCATACTGGATTTTTTTGGGAGTCGTCTCTCACCTATTTTTGTTTGTTTTTGATGCTACCCCGTAACCTCCCCCATTTTCGCTGCCTATGCTCCTTATCCTTCCTCCGTCTCCTCTTCCTCCTTCTCTTTTTCTTTCTTCTTCTGCTCTTTCTCCTTTTAATAAAACTCTTTTGTCAATGGGGTGGGGGGGGGGGGGTGGGGGGGGGGAGGGGGGGGGGGGGAGGCTACGTCACTAGACCAGGTACTCAAGATTGGGAAAGACTCCGCAACAGAATCATATTAAAGGGACGACGAGGACCAGCAGCAGCAGGGAAGTAACTTTAACATAATCTCATGTTACAACCTGGATTTTAATGACAAATTAACGTGATAAGGGTGGACTTAAGGAAGTTTTTTGTTGAATTTTGTGAGTGCTGTATTTATTGAACTATGACTCAAATGAATATATAAAAGTTTACTTTTTTAGAAAGGAAATGGATCAGAGAATCCAAATTTGGCATCAATTTTGACCAAAAATGTTGATTGTTTGAGAAAATAACAAAAAAAACATCATCCTCATCAAGCGATTTGGGCATATTTTACTCAACATTATTTTTGTTAGCTTTGTAGGGGGACTCCAGGAAGTGTTTGATTTGATTTTTTGATTTTTGTGAGTGCTGTAATTGTTGAATTATTAGTCAAATATTAGTCAAATTCACATTTTTGACCCAATTTAAAAAAAAAATCGCTTGATGATGATGTAAAGACACTAACTTAGGGAATTTTTTTCTTCTTAACCTAATCTAATATTTTTTGAAATTTTGACCAAAAAGTGCAAAAAAGGATACAAAAATGGAAACTTTTTTGGAGCGTCACAATTGTTATTGGGCCCCTGTACTAGGAAAAATCTCACTGGTATCACGTGTACCAGTATCGCAATTTGGTGTTCCAGTATCGAATGATACTGGAACAGTAAAATCGTAGTAGGGAGATGTTTTGGCTCCTTTTCTATTTGTTATATTGGTCGACTACTTACTGAAAAAGGCCACATCAGAGCTACATTCGGGAGTCTTAACACATCCTCGTCGCTCCAGTCGTCACCTGACCAAGTTGCTAAATGACTAAGATTTCGCTGATGACATTGCTTTGTTAGAAACTTCAATTCCGCGGGCACAGGCTCAGCTAGCCATAACAGCGGCGGCAGCAGCCGACCTCGGCCTAGTCTAATGACTAGTCTAATGCACACCTAAGACAGAGTACATGACTATTAACTGCAAACCTCATCCAACACTTCAAGTCTATGGTGTTCCCATCAACCATGTGTCAGATTTCAGATATCTTGGCTCTATGATGGCATCTGGTTCAAGCGAAACGAAGAAAGTCACTGGCTTGGTGTGCATTTTGGAAGCTGGAACGCCTGTGGAAGAGTCCCCCAAAATACCCATCTCAACTAAAGTGAAGTTGTTTAACACCCTCTGCATTACTATTCTGTGCTATGGCTGCGAGTCATGGGTGATCTCTCAAGACATGGAAAATAAAATCAATGCCTTTGCCACCTCCTGCTACAGAATTATGCTAAATATTAGGCGGATTGAACACATCCCAAACACCAGCATTTACGCCATGACCAGCACTGAGCCACTTTTTCATTTGGAAAGGCTACGGCAGTTGAGATTCCTGGGTCACATCCTCCGGCGGCCAGAAGAAGAGCCTGCCAACAGATATGCTCTATACTTACCAACGCATGGCAAAAGGAGACCAGGTCGACCACGCACTTCATACCTTACATATGTAAGACAATTACTGGGGGACAATGAAGGCGCAATCCAGGAAAAACAGATTGCCGCACTTGCTACCGATCGGCGTGCATGGAGAAATATTGTAGTCACCTGCTCTGCAGCCGATGGATGATGATGATGAAAATCGTAGCAGTATCGACCGATACTGGCAACATTTATGTTCCAGTATTGAACGATACTGGTTTCTAGTAACTGGGACCTAAAAAATACCTTTTCTCAATTTTCTTATATTCAACTCTTTTTTAAATAAAAATATCAAATTTAAATGTTTCCCATTATATACATTTATTTATGCATAGCGTTGCAATTATATATTAGTCTATTTATGTACTTGTTTTTTCTTTTTCACTTCTTTTATAAAACCAAAACATAGCATCAGTAAGAGATATATTAATGTTTTGTCCTAGTCTGCAACCATGAATGTAATTTCTAACCATATCTTTAGAATTATTTTGTAGTTAAAAAGAAATGTTGTAAATAATCTTTCACGTTGCATTTGCCACACTTACTGTTGCTTGGTTTCCCATCTTTTCTAAAAGAATATTTGTAGGGTATATATACGGACTGTAACAAAAAAGTTATACAATTTCAATTTCATTTTTAACCCAATATTAAAACCATGCAATGTCAAAATCATTTACACTCTGTGTTAACTGATGTATTGACTACCAGAATAATTGTATTTATAGCTGCTTCTGTTTAAAAATTATGACCAATCTAGAAATCGGGTTAGGCCACTTTCAGCATAGAATACAATCTTGTTTGCTGAAATTAAATGGTTAGGGTACCATGCAAGGATCATTAAGGGGGGTGTGGACCCTCAGCGAAACCTCCGTAAAACTGCCGTAATTTCGCCATTATTCATTTCATATATATAAAAGTATACATTTTTTTTGCAGAAAAGTGAATGAATCTAACTATGATCATGAAATTGACCATTTTGGAGAAAATTATAAAAAACACGTTTTTTGACCCATTTTTGGTTTGGAAAAGATAACTAAAAATATATTGTGTCAAATGTCGCCATACTAGTTTTATTATAATCCTGTAGTAAACCATATGAAACCGTTTACCTTAATTCACCGTCTAACGTGTACTATTTCATGGTTTGGTAATTTCGATGTAGATCATATTGAAATTATCAGCACCACTCGTCACATATTTGCTTCAACTGAACTTTTATCTAGCGCCATCATTCAACTCTTCTCCCATAAATTATTACATTTCAGGGTTCGTACGTACCTCATCTATTAAAACAATTCATTTTTTCAATATTTCATTTTTTTCGGCTATCTCTCAGTATCTTAAGGGATTGGACAAAATATATGAAACAGATAACTAATAAACTTCTTACAAGGTCAATACAAGTACCATATAAAGAAACGTAACTTGTTAATGTATTCGAATAATTGATTAGCTCATTTGAAACAATTAGCGATGAAAGACAGCTTTCAAATAAATCTAGCTCCAAAACATAATGTCGCTGAAAGTTTAGTAAGGTCTCAAATTCAAGATCTAGGGATTTGCATTACTTTCATGTCACACAGGTGGGGTAATGTGAGTAACCACAGTTGGATATCACCTATATTATGAAATGATAACAAACTAAATAAATTCAGTTTCAAAACCTATGTATGAGATAGGTTTTTTGCTTGAAGACCAAACCTAAGAGTACATTGTAAGGAGTATTGATTATGCCAATTCCCAGGTCTGTAGGGGTGAAGTTTGGAGCTACATCGCTTTGAAATCCGAACTTTTACGGAGACATGAAATCGCAGAAATTGTGTGTTAAAGTTTTAAGAAAACATTAGGAAATATTTTTCTATGCCTTTTTAGAGCGAAATATATTTCTGACCCTTCATGACCCCCTGGAAAACCCAAACGACCCCTGGTTAAGAACCGCTGCTCTATAGTCTGTGGCTACACGTATTAGGCGAAATTGCAGTCAACCACAATAGAGGCCACGCACTTATTCATCGATCGGCTTTACAGATAATAATCAATCATGCGTCACTCTCCGGAATCAGGGCATTTTGCAGCCCATTCAGTTTATTGTTTGAAATGACGCGGGATTTCTGAAAGTGATATAAACGCGCATGAATGAAATGAGATATTTAGCTTTTAATGGTTTTGGTGAACAAAGTTCAGTAGTCATATACAGGGCCTCTTTAGGTGTTGGGTATCAATCCCATTGTTTAAAACTTTTTAAATGGGCGGCGATGTCTTTTGAACTCACCACCCAAAAAGGGTGGTGGTGTTGCATTTTTGGTGACGAATCATCCATCTCTCTCTATTAACTCAACTTGATGCGATATGATTAATTATATTGTGAAATTCAGGGTGGTGGCGGTGGCGGCGGCGGTGGTGGTGGCGGCGGCGCTGTATTCTGTTGTGTAACACTTTAAACTGCATTATACACATTCTTTGCACATTCAAGCTATGGCGGGTGAAAACGGTCAAAGCTTTCTTGCTTGAGGCAGGCCTTGAAGACAATTTGTATTCTTTTAGGAGTGAAGTAGCTGTAATAGTCCTGTACTACATGTGTACATAATAAGCTTACAAGATTGTTATATACGCAATAGGTATAGGAAATATGGCCTAGATCTCAGACCAGATCTGTCACTACTTCACTCCCATTAAGCCTATTGTTTTATTCTACAGGACTATCAATGTATACATCATATCACATTTTACCTACAAAAAGCCGGGATAAGGTCCTCAAGTGCTGTTTCTGCACTAGCAATTTCTGACCGATATGCCGTCGTCCGCCATGGCTGGATACTGCAAAGAAACATTAAACACTTCCTTGCACCAACACAATACCGAGTTATTGACCATATTATAATGTCCTAGCAAAAGTGGACATAGTCGCTACAGCCTGTTTTAATCATATTAATGCTTGACACTTTTGTCATGGACCGCATGGGATTTTACGTTACGCTCAACAATGTGCAGTTTTTTTACTACTGAGAGTGTACATCGCGCAGTAGCCTCCTTCACATCCGCTTTCTGTCAAAATGGAGTCTGGACACAAGACTACGATGATTCTTACACTTTCATGGAGTCAAATCATGTTTTATATAATTACGGGCACTTTTTTACACTTCCAGAGTGTAAAACTCGGAATTCCATAGTAAATTATTGCATGTGTAAAAAAGTTATTTTACGAAATCGATGTTTAGCACAATATTGGGTTAAAAATTAAAAATTTCTTTTGTACCCAGCAAAATTTGACACCCATTTCTAAGCGTGTACGTACTGATTTTGCAAATTACGCAAATTGATGAACCGTTAAAGATAACTCAGCGACCGATACTGAGAGCAGACCAGGTACATTTTTTAAATGTAACCAATTACACTTCCCCGCGTGTCGAAAAGCTTAGGGACCGTTCATTATTTATGGTGGAGGGGGGGGTTGGGACAAATTTGAGACTCGTATGTTAAAATTACCTAACCCCCCCTACGGCTGAAACTGAAAATTACATGACCCCCCTGCTAACCAGTAGCTTTTTACACAACCCCCCCCCCCCCCTTCCCGAAAAAAATCAACTTGTCATACTTAAGGTGATGGTCTACCATAAAAACTTTTTTTGTTATTTTAAGTCCTACAAAGTTCATTTTTGGATATGTTGATACTTATGACCATACTAGAGGATTGCCGGAGAATATTTTTCCAAAATTCATCTCATTTGCATAATAATGGCGGCCATCTTGGATTTTATCGGCTATTTTATCCCGGGGTAATCCTGAGAATACGCAAACATTTGTCGTTGATTTTTTCAACAAAAAATATGCTTATACACATAAATGGTGGGATGACATAGCCCTTTTTTCAAATTTGTGTCCCAATTTTCAAATTTACATTTTTTTTGACGAAAAATATTAAAAAATCATTTTTTTAACCAAAAATGAGCATTTTTGAAAATTAAAATGGCTTTAATTTTTTTTAAAAGAATAAATATGCAAAAAAGGCTATGTCATCTCTTGTTGAACTATTTATTCTAGTTCCATTCGAAATTTCAGCTTCATACATGCTTTCGTTTTTGAAAAATAACCCCGGGATTGATCGAAACAACCATTTCGAGAAAACAGCGTTTGAAGTCTAGAAACACTGTTTTTAATTATTATGCAAATTAGGTAAAGCATTTACATTTTTGAAACCATATTTAAAAATACTATTTGAATTATCACAATTTTGGTGGTATTTTCATGGCAAAATCTCCTTTATTTCTAAAGTTATGGAATTTATAAGGAATATAACGTTAAATATCACTGGTTGAAAAACAAAGAAATACATAAGATATTAAAAAATATATTTACGAGAAATGCATTGGATTTTCGACTTTGATTTGACGTAACTTTGGAACCACTGCTCCGATTTTGATGAAATAAAAATTAATCAAAAGTAAAACATCAACTGCGTCTTATAGGCATAATATCTTAATAGCCTTTTTTAGCCACTGTATATATGGTAGACCATTACCTTAAAGGGATGTCTTTATCTTTGGAATTTTGTTCATGGATACGTTGGAAAATTTTGTTTGTGCCCTATCTGAACGGCCAATAATTTTATGATGCCCCTTCTTTTTATTTTGTGAAATTAGTAATGGCGAGCGTAGCGAGTCGGAATTTTTCTTCTTCATATTTATACATTTTGGGTGGATTTTGTCAGTCTTTATAACCCGAACAAGTTAGAACATTCTGAGCAGAAACGTATAATCCAGTGAAATGTTCTACTTTTGTGAGCATTGGTGCAAAGCAGAGATGAGGTGAAAAGCATGCAATAAATCACATTTTTAAATCATGATATTGGATTTTGTAACATTATACACCCTGTGGCTCTAATGTCTCGACCGTTGATGATTATATAGATGTTTTTCCACCATATCGCCGATTTGCTGTCCAGAAGTCGTCTCATAGTAAAAGTATTTGAAGTCGATAGGTTTTAAGAAAATATGCGCGGAGCGCAGAAAAAAAATGGCATTTACACTCCAAAATAGTCTCTAAAATCACTCCAATCACCACCATCTTTATAGTTTAAACAAATTTACACAACCCCCACTGTTCAAGAATAAAAAGTTACATAACCCCCCTATTTCAACATATGAAAGTTACATGACCCCCCCCCCCCCCCTATAATTTACCCAACCGCCCTCCACCATAAATAATGAACGGTCCCTTATGTGAAATTAATTCAAATGGGATGTTGTTTTGTCGATGTCGTGCTTTCTTAAGCCTAACCTTCCTAGACACTACAAAACCCGACACTGCTACATTCTTGTACCCGGTCAATCTCATACCACGCCCGTCACACGTTCATCTTTTGGATAATTTTTGTATGTTTTGAACCTGACCCGAATAGCTCAGTCGTTAGAGCCTCATACTTGCACGCACACGGCCC
This sequence comes from Ophiura sarsii, assembly GCA_035610835.1. Classification (NCBI taxonomy): domain Eukaryota; kingdom Metazoa; phylum Echinodermata; class Ophiuroidea; order Amphilepidida; family Ophiuridae; genus Ophiura; species Ophiura sarsii. Next base: position 45,887,440 of record CM069448.1, read on the forward strand.
GAGTTCGATCCCAAGCGCATTCAGAAACTGAGCTTCCCCTCAAATTTGACCCTTATTTCTCCCCTGATAGTTTAATTCATAAAAACCACGCCCGGGATGTTAGGGTTAAAACAAACCTTTTCATGTTCTGTTATAACCCATAACCCTACCCTTCATAGACACTACCAAACACGATACTGCTACAATCTTGTACCGCGCGATCGCCCGGTAAATCTTGTACAATGCTCCGCCAGGCGTTCAACTTGTGAAAAAAACTTAAGCTTTTTGAACCTGACCCGTATAGCTCAATCTGTAGAGCCTCCGGTTTGCGCGCATGCTGCCCGCATGCGGAAACTAATATCACCATCAAATTTGACCCGTTTATCTCCCATGATAGTTTAAACGGGGAGTGAGTGATAAGAGTAAACTATAACTCAAATCAAAGTGGATAATTATCTTAAATCATGTGCATTTCGTGGTTTGATATTTAGTATTCCACCTGTTCTAGTGGTTTTAGCAGAGGTTATGCAATCATAATTTGTTTGTATTGCGATTGAATAGGTTTTAATAGTAAAATGAGTGTCTGTGTAGCCAAACAGAACTTAATATTTTACAAATTCAGAGTACTGAAAGCCTCCACCATCCCCCAATATTTCAAGACGGATTGATTCCCATTGGAAGAACACTTGTTCTAGTATCGGTTTTACGCTTATAAAGCATTCTTTCTGTAAAAGTGGCACAACATCGATTTTAGGTAGCTTTAGTTAATTGATCATATCTCAGGATTGACAAAACTAAATAAACGGCATCTGAAGACTAAGCGTTTAGTCTTTCAATATGTTACACCAACTCTTAGAACTTCATGGTCAATAAGTTAGGTTAACACGTGCACAGGTTTTTTGGACACCCTGTATATACTAAAATGCACGTCACGCGATGAATATTTACTTAATCCCACCTGATCCTTTATTCGATCATTTAATCCCAAGCCAGTGGCATAAATGAGATTGGATCAAGACTATTCTTTTCTCATGTCTGAAGGCTGACAGCAAAATTGTTAACTTTATTTGTTGGGAGTGGCTGTTTTTAGTAATAATTCAACCAGCATGCTTATATAGGATTTTTAAGCCTGGCCCGAGCAATTTGCTTAAGTCTGGTCCATTCAGGACCCACGCGTGTGTCTGTACGGACCGACCGTGTAAACAAACAAACAAACAAACAAACAAACAAACAAACAAACCTGATCCTTTATTCGATCATTTTAGATTGATATACTTTGCCAATTATAATATTACATATGTGTTCAATTTAAGGTAATGGTCTACCATACAGTGGCTAAAAAGAGGCTATTAAGATATTATGTCTTTAAGACGCAGTTAATGTTTTACTTTTGATTACTTTTTATTTCATCAAAATCGGAGCAGTGGTTCCAAAGTTACGTCAAATCAAATGTATTTCCTTGTTTTTCAACCAGTGATATTTAACGTTATATTGCTTATAAATTTAGAAATAAAGGAGATTTTGCCATGAAAATACCGCCAAAAATTGTGATAATTCAAATAGTATTTTTAAATATGGTTTCAAAAATGTAAATGCTTTACCTAATTTGCATAATAATTAAAAACAGTGTTTCTATACTTCAAACGCTGTTTTCTCGAAATGGACGTTTCGATCAATCCCGGGGTTATTTTTCAAAAACGGAAGCATGTATGAAGCTGAAATTTCGAATGGAACTAGAATAAATAGTTCAACAATGGATGACATAGCCTTTTTTGCATATTTAGTCTTTTTTGAAAAATTATAGCCATTTTAATTTTCAAAAATGCTCATTTTTGGTTAAAAAAATGATTTTTTAATATTTTTCGTCAAAAAAATTGCAAATTTGAAAATTGGGACACAAATTTGAAAAAAAGGGCTATGTCATCCAAACATTTATGTGTATAAGCATATTTTTAGTTGAAAAAGTCAACGATAAATGTTTGCGTATTCTCAGGAGTACCCCGGGATAAAATAGCCGATAAAATCCAAGATGGCCGCCATTATTATGCAAATGAGATGAATTTTGGAAAAAAATTCTCCGGCAATCATCTAGTATGGTCATAAGTATCAACATATCCAAAAATGAACTTTGTAGGACTTAAATAACAAAAACAGTTTTTATGGTAGACCATCACCTTAAGAACGCTTAATGACCACAATTTTACATACATTGTTGGCCATGATGATTGATGACACTATTCCAGATGTTCAGATGTAAATGTCATCATAACTAAATCTGAGTGATTTAATCATGAGTGATATGCATTAGTGTTATTTGCTTAACATTTTCCACGCGGCTATTAGTTTTACCATACAAAAACCCTGATTTTTCAGAAACCTTTCCCTATTTTCAAAGTCTATCTCAGGGATAACTGAACCAATACTAGGCATGTTTGTACTTATGTCAATGCATTTCTCATGGTGATTCCAAACATGGTAATGAAATTAAATATTTTTGAAATTTTTGAAACATTTTGTGACATGTTGGAAGGTCGTCTGCAGACGCCTGCCCGCGGCGTGGAAAGTGTTAAGATTCACATCACATTTTTTCTCAATCTCAATGTACAATTAAACCCATAATTATTCATACCTTTTTGAGAATATGACTTTTTTGCGTTTTTCTCATATCTATTCTATACCAGCTGGAGTGGTGGAACTTTCGCTTACACTAAAGACAATTAGTTTGCAAGTACAAATCAATATATTTGTTCTCCTTTTTTTGCATAACAATAGAATTGAACAATAATGGTGTTTTTATGCCTGTCCACAATGATTCATACCCCATACCCCATAAGTCTCAGGATTGAGGCCATTTTTTGTGATAATACATTCCAAACATTGTTTATATTGTGTGATAGGCTTTTATATTGTTTTGCAATTATTCCATGATGTGTGCATACAATATGGATGCTTTACAAATGTGTCCTATAATATGTACAGTGAAAGATGTTACAGGACAACACTCTAGCTCTTTGTCAGCATGGCGAAGAAGACCAAAGAACTTAGCGAGGACCTTTGTGTGTCCATATTGTGAATGCCCACAAATAGGGGAAAGGCTACAAAGCTATTTCGAAGCAATTCCAAGTGCCAGATTCCACCATACACAGCATACCTAGGAAGAACAAGAAGGACACGGTCGGAAGCCAACGGTGTCTGCTTGTTTGAAAAGAAAAGTATGGTGAAAGGCCAACAACAATCTAGAGATCACCTTCAAAGCTCTCCTGAACAACCTTGGTGAGTCTTGAACCAAGATATTAAGGCAGACCTCCAGCAGACATTGCACATTAGAGTTTGCCATGGACTCTGACCAAGAAAGACACTACTCCTGAAAAGAGACAAAGAGAAAATTGTCTAGCATTTGCAAGAACACTGCTGGACAAAGATCCAAGCTTTGTCCAGAAGTGTTCTTGCAAATGCTAGACAAGTTTTTCTTTGTCTCTTTTCAGGAGTAGAATCTTTCTTGGTCGGAGTCCATGGAGAAAGTGCTTTCTGGACGGAGCTCCACCGATTTGCTCGCCGTTGTAAATTATTTGCTACGGTTTGGCTACGGCGAGCGACATCGGCTATATGTGACTGCACCTAGCCGATATGGCTCGCCGATGCTATACCGTAGCACAAATTTGGCGATTTTCAGGGATCGGTTTAGATGCAAGACGAGTTTCTCTGTGTCTCTTTTCAGGAGTAGTGTCTTTCTTGGTCGGCCTCCATGGAGACCTTTCATGTGCAATATTTGCTGGAGTGTCTGCCATAATTTTTCAAGTGATTTCATTGTTATTTTTCAAGTTTTTTCTGGACGGAGCTCCACCGATTTGCTAGCCGTTGTAAATTATTTGCTACGGTTTGGCCACATCGGCTCGGTGTGATTTGGCACGCCGATGCTTTACCGTAACACAAATTTGGCGATTTCCAGGGATCGGTACTAGTACGGTAGCGCAACGGTATCAAATATCTAGAACGGTAGTACATCGTAAGTTCATTGGCAGGACTACGGTCAGGGATTCAATTAAAGCGCTGTTACACCTAGCCGATTTGGCTTGCACGAGCTATTCCGGAGCACAAATTAGGCGATTGTCATGGATCGGTAATAGTATACGGTATCATAACGGTATCATATCGGTAAGAACGGTAGTAATCGTCAGGACATCGTCGAAACATTGGAGACAAAATTAGGAACGGCAGGAGACGTTAGACGTTTTTGAACATGCTCAAAAATGTCTGCCGTTGCGCTGCCGAAGCAAGCAACGGGTCTACAACGGCAGTACAACGGCAGTACTCCGGTATGGCTTCGTTAAGTGTCGGTAGAGCACCGGTAGCGCCCCGTAATGGATCGGCGGTTTTCCGGTGGCCTCATAGTAGCAGGGGTGTACCACTCAACTTGCCGATCTGAAGCTACTTTTGTTTAACCAGTGACGTCACTGGTGAGTGTCCCAATTTTGGTGGCACTGTTTGTGTCTTCTGCTTTAGGTATAATTCAAAAATGTCTATAATCTAGTCAACTGGACTTACTTTTATTGTTTGGCGACAGTTTCACATCCTATCCCGGATCGTCAGGCCGACTGATGTTCTAGTGGCTTAGTACTTGACCCGTGACTGGGTCAAGGAGTCGACGTCGAGGGATCTTGTTGACCGCTGGAGTGTAGGCCCCCACTAGGTTGTGACGTAGGCCCCCTCCTCTGTTGAGAGTTGGCTCCTCTAGCTTCACATACACCGCTTCCTTAACCCCTCTTTCGAACCACCGCGATTCTCGGTCCAAGATCAGAACCTCCTTATTGTCAAATGTGTGATGGGTGCTGTTGGGGTGAGTGTACACGGCCGAGTCTCCGCAGCCAGAGCTTGGTCGTCTGTGCTGGTACATTCGTTTAGCCAGAGTTTGTTCTGTTTCGCCTATGTACACATCCTCACAGTCCTTATCCTTACATTGAATGCCATACACAATATTGCTCAGTTGATCTTTAGGTGGTTTGTCTTTAGGATGGACAAGCTTCTACCTCAGTGTGTTGGTGGGCTTGAAGGCAACAGGTATCTGGTAGTCTCTGAAAATTCTGCGAATTTTCTCAGAGTGGCCAGACACATAAGGGATGGTAACGTTGCGTCTCTTTAAAGTGTCTTTGTTACCATCAGAGTTTGCTGTGTTGCTCTTTGATGAAGCGTTAGTCTTGCGAAGTGCCTTCTCAAAGGTCCATTTGCGGTACCCGCAAGCACCCAGTGCTGTTTTTAGGTGCGAGTGTTCTTTGTTTTTCGTGTCCTCATCTGTGCTGATGGAATCAGCTCGATGGAACAGCGTTTTGATTACCCCCAGTTTATGGACTAAGGGGTGGTGCGAATCAAACAGGAGATATTGATCCGTGTGTTTTAGGTATTTTAGATTTAGGTATTAGACTTAGTTGAAGTTTACACGGAATTGTTGGAAATATTCCCAAAAAAAGATGCGGTTTTGAAAATTATGATAAAACGTACTAGCTGGACTGTTTTTACAAGCCTGATGATACTTCACGATTCATTATTTATTCTAAGTATTTGAATTTATTCTCTCACTGTACACCAAAACGTCATTGTTTGTGCACTACGGTCTTGTTGCAAGTCTATGATCTGACGAAGTCCAGACGATGTACTACCGTTCTTAAGGTCCTGTCACACTATAACGTATCACCTCAACGTATGCCAACGTATGCGAAATATCGAAAAATACGTTGGTGTACGTTGGTGTACGCTGATATAAGTTAGGGGTACGTTGGGGATACGTCATTTACGTTAAGATACGCTGTGACAATTTGGAACACGTCGAGCCCGCGAAAAAATATTGAGCATGCTCAAAATTTCTCGACGTACTCAACGTGTGCTTAGTACGTTCTGCATAAGTTCCCAGTAAGTTTGTGGTACGTTAAATATACGTTGACATACGCTGATATACGTTAGTAATACGTTACTCGTAAGTTGGTATACGTTGATGAACGTAGGCTGACGGGGAAACGTACAGCCAACGTAGTGATAACGAGTTGATAACGTATATGTGCCGTATGTCTAACGTATGCATGACGTATTTCCAACAAGTTTCGACGTATTCTCACGTATTCACCTTATACCGGGCGATCGTGTAAGGCCCTGTCACGTATCCATAGCGTATCCATAGCGTATTGAACGTATACATAGCGTATGACTAACGTATTGATAGCGTTTTACTAACTTATAACATACTTATGACAGCGTATCACAGCGTATGACTAAAGTATGCTTAACGTATACTTAACGTAGCGTAGCGTATTCGTAGCGTATGATGATGGGTTGATGTATTCAGCACGACAGACCATGAAGAAGTGAGGATGAGATACTCAAGGGACCCATTTATATACTCAAACCCTTCATAAGTTCCCAAAACGCCGAATGCTCGCCAGCTGTACGGTACATACGCTAGCTGTACGGTAGCCCTGTCACACCATGGCGTATCGCCTGAACGTATGACAACGTATGCGAAATATCGAAAAATACGTTGGTGTACGCTGATACAAGTTAGAGGTAAGTTGGGGATACGTCGTTTACGTTATGAGCACGCTGTGATACGTTGGAATTTGGAACACGTCGAGCCCGCGACAAATTATTGAGCATGTTCAAAATTTCTCGACGTACTCAACGTGTGCTTAACTTACGTTCTGCATAAGTTCCCGATAGGTTCGTGGTACGTTAGACATATGTTTACAAACGCTGACATACGTTCGACATACGTTGATATACGCTGACATACGTTAGACGTACGTTACTCGTCGTAAGTTATAGGTTGGACCTATAGATTTACCCTTCTAGATATTTTAATAGTTATCATCTAGGCTGCGTTTACTTGAACTGGCAACACTTGTCCCGCCGTGTACGAAACTCAATTTCTGCAGCGGCATAAGTCACGTGTTCGTTGTACGCCTAGGATACGCTGAGGATACGTCAAACACGGCAGACATACGCTTCGAATACGTTAAGCATACGTTGGTATACGCTCGCCGATCGCATACGCTGCGATACGCTGTCATAAGTTTGTTATAAGTTAATGATACGCTATCAATACGTTAGTCATACGCTATGTATACGTTTAATACGCTATGGATACGCTATGGATACGTCCATTCCATCACCGATGTCGACTTTTCCTACGCAATTCATTGGGAAGTTGGACGTTCTTGGACGTTCTTGGACGTTGACAATTTTCGAGCTATTTTTTGAATACGTCGGCATACGTTCAGGCCATACGCTGTGGTGTGACAGGGCCTTTAGCGATGTGATACCGTTGCGCTACCGTACTAGTACCGACCCCCAAACGTTGTGCTTCGGTATAGCTATGACGTGTCACATCGGCTTGATGTGACTGCGCCTCTATAACACATGGTTATGATGTCAAAAATCATCCCAGATATTAAATTTTGGTTGCGATATTTCACTGCTAGCTGAACAAATGTGTTGCTGAATCTCTCCTCATAAATAACTTCTGCACATTCCATTACATGAAATTAAAGAAAACAATATGCCTCTTTATATCCCCATACACATTTCCATTTGGAAATAGCTCATCAATAATTAATCAAGCTCATTATAGCCAACGCACTCCTATGGAAGGTAGTGTGTCAAATTTGACTTCCTTTCAAAATAATCTTCGCTATTGTTTTTCAATGAATTCACTCAAGTGAAACTAATCCCAAGATAGTCACTAGACTTTAATCCCTCTCATTTAATGAGAATTGATCTCTTTATTCATCTTTAAAAATAGAATATTTGGGAGTGAATTTTTAATTTAACACCATGACTTTCATATTACAAATGAAAACCATCTAATTTACCTTTACTTTCCCATTGCTCCCATATGACTTGGTCATACAGACAAAGTTAAATTCACTTCATCTTTACTTAGTAATATTGTCGAGCTAATTTGACTCTTAAATTAACTTAAAACAATTAATATAGAAATGACTGAAATATTGTCATAAGTGTTTTACCTAATAACAGTAAGGAACTTTTGATCAATTTGTTAACCTAGTAAGACAGTGAAATGGAATATATTTCCAAATGGTCTCCCAGAAAGTTTGGCAAATTGGTTGGACAGTAATGTTGGAACTCAAGATACAACGAATTGTTGTAGACGTATATTGTTGTAAAGGATCAAAGATCTGTTTATTGTGTATACCGTTTAAGTAATCCTCATTTGAACTTATTTCTTCAATTTTTTCCATATTTTTGGAATGGAAGATAATAAGGTTTGATAATCCATGAAGATACCACCTGGCTTCGTAATCTGGTTATTATCATATTGCATTGATCTGTTTGAACCATCTCCATTATACAATGAAGAAACATTAATCTAACCATTACAAATCCAATGTTTGCCACTGTTGTCTATCTTTAGCTTTAACTTAATTGCCAAGTGGTCCATTCATGGAGCCGTAATGATATGAATACCACTATTATTGTCTTTCAGGATATGTATAAACAAAAATCTAGAGTTGAAGTATACGGCGGATTGATTCTTTACGATTCACTTTTCGCTATGCATCACATTATTATTCATCAAATGTTTTGGTATCGCTTTCGTTTTTGTATTGTTGTTACATACATACATACATACATACATACAAGAGTTTATAACGCGCTTATTCAATGAAAGATCTAAACGCACAAAAAAACAGAACAACCACAAACAAACAAAAATCATCCAACATTCAGTATACAGCATATAGTAATGAGATACACAGAGAAATATTTTAAAATAAGTGAGTCTTAAGCAACTTCTTAAACTGGTTGACAGATGTGGCTTCACGCACACTTTGTGGCAGGCGGTTCCAGATAGAAGGTCCAGCAACTGCATAAGCTTTGTCACCAATGGACTTCTTGCAAGCAGGGATAACAAGGAGGGTTTTGTCCTGGGCAGATCTGGTAACAGGACCGCTGGAGAGAGCAGGTTTTAAACTAATTTCATTGATGGTCGGGGCAGATTTATTAAGGCACTTATAGATGAGCAGGCAGAGTTTGAATTGTATCCGGTTTTGAATTTGGAGCCAATGAAGTTGGTTCATTAATGGTACAGGATTAGTTAGTCTGTTGTTGTTCCTATCTAAATCTACATTAAAATCATAACCAATGATATTAGACCCTTCTTTTTCATATCTACTTTAGATTAAAATACTTTCTTTTCCTTTTTCATTATTTGGCCCGTATGTATTCCATATTTTATATTGTATTTGTTTAATTGCTGTTTCAATACACAAATATCTGCCATTAATATCTTTCAGAATTTCAGATGATTTTAGTTTAAGATTATCAGAAAAAAGTGTTATTAAACCTTTGCTGTACCCAACGCATAATATAATTCACCACCATTCAAGTTTCCATATCTCAATATCACTTTCTAGACCAAAAGTTTCCTCGAGAAACACAATGTCACATCTATGTTTCTTTAACCTCTTGAAGATTGTAAAACATTTCTAACTATTACGCAAACCTTTTACATTTAATGTTATTAAGCTGTGGCGGTACCATGGGGTGGGGGGGGGGGGGGGGGGGGGGGCGGTAGGGAGCTAGTTTCTCACACTTCCCCCAGTCAGTTCAAGACCCACCTCATGTTGCCCTCCCCCTTCCAATGGTGACTTTTTAATGTAAACATTTCTTAAAATTAGCTTAAAATTGCTCCTTAACAATAAAAGCCAACATTTTCATGCGAATCGCGCGCATTTTGCCCCGCCACTGATTGTCACTTTTGCTTGCAATGGGTCACCGTGAAAGTTTGGAGTAAAAGTAACTTTTTACATACTTTCACTCAATATTCATTTTGCATTTCCACTTAAAGCATACTTTCAGTAAGAACTTCATACCAACCCCGTATTGAGCCTCATATCATTGTGATATAATTGTCATGGTCCCTACAAGATTCCTTACCTGTTTAAAAACACAGCATTGTCATGGTTCAGTTTTTTTTCACTTGGTATAAGGCCGCAATACAAAAAAGAATACGTATAAGTGACATGTACGTAAGGCTTATACGATAGTCGCCAAAGTAACATCGTACATCACAATGTACCAGCACCCATACAGATTGAACTAAGACCAATGCAAATAATATTTATTTTATAGTATTATAGAAATATGTCCATTTGTCTCTTACGTACAAGTCACTTATACGTATGAGCCATACGTACTTGTTTCGCAGTGTGGACTAAGGTGAGCTTGAGCTTTGTATACTCTCAGTCAACTGAGAAGAGGTCAAACTAACGATATAATGTATTTTACATCCAGATGTACGTGGTCATTTTATAGCGGACCAACCATCCTGTCCATAAGAAACTGTAGTCTTTCATTGGATAGTGATTTACGCAGAGCGTAGAAAGCTTCTGCGCAACCGCAAAAAATGCTCCGATACCACCCTTTCAAACAGAAAAGACAGGATCATCGGGAACCTTCCGTACGACTTTGCAGAAGTGATCCACACTCGGGGTCAATGTTAGATTCATCATATCCTTAGTTTTAATTGAGTATAATTAAGACAATAAGTTATAACGGACAATTTCGCAGGTAATTGCTTTACATTTTAATTCAATCAATATTTACAACAGTAGTTAGGTAAGTGGGGGTTCTGGATCATCTACCTTATATACCACCTCATCAGTAATTACTACTAATACCCTCGATTTGCTCTCTCTCAGCTTGGATTTTTTTCTTTTTCTTGTATACCAGGTACCCAGTAATTTATAACTATAAATCCAAGCTGAGAGAGAGCAAATCGAGGGTATTAGTAGTAATTACTGATGAGGTGGTATATAAGGTAGATGATCCAGAACTAACTACTGCAAATACAACAAAGGGAATTTTGAGATTTCTTTTTTGGTATGATTTTTGTAGTTTTAAAATTGGTTAAGATATTTAAAACTAAATTTATTACATTTTTATGTAAATAAATATTAAATAGGTAAATAATTTTAATTTGAACTTTTTATTTACCTAGTATAGAAACAAAATGTTACGAGATGACTTCAATACTTTTCATAATATTACAATACCAATTGTATTACCGTTTAAGGAAGAAAATGGTATTTTGTATGTAGTATATAAATCGAAGGACTGGGCGGTATCATATATAAGAGGCGGAATAAGTTCATTTTATACAAAGTCTGTGTTAAAATTGAAAAAGAAATTTGGGGTTGAATTATTACGCGCTTTAAAATTAGAGCCTGAAAAGATAAAAATTAAACCAAAAAACAAAAAATAAAAATCAAAAACAATCAGTGATGGGCCTCTTAAAAATATGGTATATAACAAGGAATCAATAGAAAATGAAATTTTAAACGAAAAAAATCCAGAACCCCCACTTGCCTATCTACTACAAATACAACGAGGAGAATCTTTTTGTATGATTTTTGTATTAATTAATTTATTTAAAAAAATTAAAAATCTTCAAATATATATGGATTTGCAAACAGCACTAGTAAACTTTAAAAAGTTTTATGGGATACCAGAGAATACAAACATTAATCTAGACTTCAAGTTTGAGGATAATGACTTGTCCGTAAAGTACAAAGAGAATTGGATACAACTAAATTATAAAAAAAGTCCCGAAAAGTTTAAAATGAAGTCAAGTTTGGGGATTAAGTTTTCAAACAAGTTTATGGCAGAACTTATACCAACACCACTAATTGATTATCCAACGGGTGAATATCCTGAACTTAAAAACGACCCATCGTGCCAGTGGGTTAGCGCAAAAGCAAAGAAATGCAATAATGACCGAAGACCAAAGAATTTATATTGTTGGAATCATAACACTCAAATACAAAACGGGGCAGAAATACCAAAACCACTAGTTAAAGAAGAAATAACAATAACAGAAAAAATACCAAAAACTGAAGCAGTGGTATTAATAGTTGATGATAATTTAAAAAAAAATATTTGAAGATTTAAATTTACTTAGTATAACAATGACCACAACTAACACAACTGAAACAACTTATACAAACGAAAGTACAGAAACTATGTTATCGGATGAAGCGTTTGACCAACTTCTTAAAACACAATACCCAGAAACGACGAAATGGAGAGAATTAGTAATTGGCAAAATTTATAAAGTGGTATCGAAAAAAATCATTGACACAGAAAAGGGAGAATCAACGATCATAATCCTTGCCGATGGCATTTACGTATGGGCATGTTCAGCACTAGAAAAGCGTTTAGAAGAAGATAAACATAGAGAATTTCCTTGTTACATTCGATCCAATGGTGAAATTCAAAGCAAAAAAAATAAAGCCTATAAGTATTTCGGCTTTGATCTTGTATGGCATGTTAATAAATAATTAGTTAACACAAATTTGTAACAAGTTGCAAAACAAAATAAGAAATGCTAATTGTTATAAATTGCACCAATAATTCCGTCGCAAAATGCTTGAAATTTATCTGATGTAGAGCTTATACGCTCAGATTTACTCTTTTTTTTCTTCTTTTTTTTTGTTAATTTAATTTTGATAGTCGCTACCAGGCGAGCAACAAATAATGCTTAGAGCCAAGCTGGGTTTATTAGAATATGTTGAAGGGGTTGATGGATTTACGTTTAAGGGGCTCCAAGTTTCATAAGAGTATTCACAGCTTCTTTCTTGCCTATTTCCATCCCTTTTTTTTCGGCATCTGCACGAATTTGCTCTCTAACTTCATCATTTATTTCTTTGAATTCTGTACGCACTCTCTCGCGTATCTGATTTTTATGACCGCGATAATTCTCTCGCTCAGCCAGAATTAATTGGCATTCTTCATCGCTGATTTTATTATCTTTTAGGGCATTTGATACTAGGCCATTAATGCTGGACATCTTGGACATGGCTACATTCTTAATGCGTTCATGTTTTTCAACTTTCTTAAGTATGATTTTACAAATTGCGGATGCTCCGACAGATGCGGCACCCATTCCGATAGATACAATTCCCAAAGGCAAAGCGATGGGAGCTCCAATCCCAGTGCCAAGCGCGGTCATACCAGCGGTGCCTGCACCAACGGCAATAACGCCAGATGTGGTGCTAGCATAGAAAAAACTATTGTATATTGATTTATATCTGCGTCTCAATCTACTTCGTGTTATATTTTCTGATTCGAGAAAACTTCTTATTTCCGAAATTTGTTTAAGTCTAAAAGTTATTCCATTATCATTAAACTGTTGTTGTGCAAGCTCATCTTCTAAATTTGGGTACAATGGCGGGGCTGTTGGTTTTTTACTAGGCATGATATATTATATATAATGAATATATTTTTTTAAATTAATACTTCATCGTCTGTAAAATTTTCAACATGATGATCTACGAAATGTTGAACTATTTCCCCTTTGTTGAGATTTCTGTCGTAGAGACTCACGATGCCTAATTCCTTCATTCCCATTCTGATATAATGTAAAGAATCGAAGTTTAAATTATGTTGTCTTATTTGTTTACCATTTATCCACACATTAAGTTTATTTGCAACACATTGAATGGTAACATGATTAAGCTTTGTGGTGTCTACAATATGAATTATAGCATTTTCATTGCTTAACACATTATCAGTAATTGTATATTTAAAGCTATCTGCTGTCCACATCATTGTTAGATACGTAACAGACTGGGTAGTAGGGTTATAAAATGTTAAAATGGAAGTATTATTTTCCACTGGTGGTGATTCTCCAGGCCGTGCTGAAAAGAGTAGAGTCCACGGAGTTGATAAATTTGGTGTACATTCAATATGAAGTTTAGAGTTTAATTGCATAATACCCAAGTCTTTACTGGGGTTTGGTATCAAATCTATATCATAAGTTGCTGTAATAGTTTGTGGACGGTTATTAATGTACGTTTCACCGCTACCTGCATTGTCGTGTTTAATTTCAACCAGAAGTCCCCTTTCCAAATTGATATTCTTTCTCGCTCTAACAGAGAAGTATACTTTACTATCATCTTCAGGTAGTACAATATATCTCGCTAAAACATATGGTCTGGTATCATGTTCATGTTGTTCGATTCTGTCCACGTACTGTTTATTTACAGCGTCAGTTTCATCTACAGGGTTTCCAACCTCTTTGATTGCGTTGTAGTCCATTATAAGATTTCCTGTCATTGTATCACCAGCTTTGCTTAATTTTTCTGTATTAAGGCGTGATGTTAAGTCTAAAACAAAAGCAGCAGTTGCGGCATGATGTCTTTGTCTTGGTTCACCCAAGTTAATAATGTTGTGCTGTTCCATATCAATGTCTTGCGATGTGGAGGTTAGGGAGGTTTGCATGATTGTATAGTTGGGTCCATAAATGCTCATTGTTATATATATATTATTATATACTTTTTATTTCAAGATTTAAATCGATTGGCAGTAAATTATTGTCTAGCTTGTGTGTCACTCCGTTTCCCCATTCTACTTTAAAATCAAAATCAAGCTCATTTATATCCCCTGAGTTCAGTGAAATATAATCGGGATTATCAAAATTAAATGTGGAATGTTGTCCAAAGGGCTCTGGTGATATTGGAATGATTTCTAACAGTTGAGATCCTCTTAGATTTTGATTTAGATTATGGTAATTACCCGTTGTCGATAATTGCTTTAAATATATAAGTATTCTTTTAGGTGCAAGTTCTACCGGACGATCCCCTACGTAATCCTCATTAATCCAGCTAGATCCATCGATACCTAACGCATATCTAACTGGGTCCGGCAACCAAAGTTCAATGTTTGGAGGTAAAGTTATATCCACGAGACCACTTTCAGGATTAACTGTTATACTTAAGTTTTCAATTCCATCCATAATAATTTTAGTAAGATGATTAAAATTGTAAAACCCTGGCTCAATCGGTAGTTCCTGTGATTCCTGTTCATTTCTTCCCCATCTAACCGTTGTTTTTTCATAGATATTATACCATCCAGACCACACTGTAATTCTTTTAATTGCAATTTTCATATCTCCACTTTGGTTGCAGAGGGGTATATTAAAAGTAAATGGTTTGCCTTTACTCGCGTTAGTAATTCTCACAATCATTATAATTAATATATATTATAAATATATAAAATTGATTGTGCTAATTTAAAAGACGTGCCTTTACAGATGTTATTTATTGTAATTTTCATATTTTATATTATATATTTATAATAATGGCAAAAAATAATGCAACGAGTCAAACCGACCCTAGTGTTCCAAAAATGTTTAAATTAAACTCTAAAGCATCTTATAGCTCTGGTAGTGTTTATGAACCAACGCATCAATTTAGCTTAGTAAATCAACACATTCAAGTAAATCCGCATAACAGCTTTTTAGTGAAGTTTAAAAATATCTGGAATCGGTACAAGTTGCCCAAAGTGACGGATGAAGCTGTTTACAACGACTGGATTAACAACCCAATGCAATTTTGGCAAAATCAATTAAATTTTGCAATTTGGTGTGCAACTACAGGATGCGGTGTGTCAAAAGAACACTTACAATATAAAGACCCCATGGTCAAAAGCATATTTAGATTTCATACATATTACCAAATTAGACGCATTCTTATTGTTTTAGGATGTCCACTGCCGAGTGAGAATGATTTTGACCCTTATGACAATCCAATCAAAAGAGATGTGTTAGAAAAAATGGTTAAAGATTTTAATTGGGATGATAGAATACCATCTACTCAAAGGCTTGATTTATCTTATGGTCTTGGGTCTGTACGATACAATTCTTTACATGGGTTAAGAGGAGAACAAACAAAAATACTAGAACGTGGAGGCGACTACGACCCAGCTAACAAGTGGACAGTTCATATTCCACCTTCAGGCAAATTTGCAGTAAATGACCGACACACTTATAAAATTGAATATATCGAGCAATACTTTAAACCCACAGTTATTGATTCGCGGCATAAGGCAGTAAATCCGCAAGTTGGTTCAGAACTTGATGCAATTGGATCGTTTATACTCGATAAAAGCAATGGGTTCACAAAAGAGGGTATTTTGCGAATTAATGAATCGATAAGAACATATGTATACACAATCGTTGGGGCACAAGTAAAAACAAAAACCTCAATTATAAGCGGCAAGAGAGAGCTTGAAGCCCAATCTCAGTTTTATACAAATGTAGATGCCAAAATTAAAGGCATAGAAAACATTGAAGAGTCAATAGATCAATACCAAGACATACTTCAACATGCAAGAAGCAAATTAGATTTTGTTGTTGGACTAAACTTGTACATGATACCAAGTGACATGGATCTTTACATAGGCACAATAAACGGATATAACAACTTGCTTACAACAGCAACGACAAGTGATTTTTATATTGGGGTAAATGACGCAGTGAACAGCATAAAAAAAATACCACCGGTTTCAGCCACTGAATTTGATGCAACTCCAGTAATACGGCCCAATTTGAGCGATCAACCTGTAACCCCTACGTTAGTTCCTTTGCCAGACATTCCTTCAGAATTTGACTTAGCCCCAGCTCCCGAGGATAATTTGCTTGATAGCTCTGATTTTGATGCTTCAGATAATCCTAAAGAAGATCCAACAACATTAACGCATGAAGAGCTTAAAATAGGCTTAACTGTAGGGGGTATAATTATAGGAACTTTAGCTTTGGGGTATTTGAAATAATTACTTTGAGGATATAAGTTTACTAGCAAATTCATACAAAAGGTACCCAACGGCAATAAATAGCACCCACAAGTTTTCTGCAAGCACACCAACTACAGAAGCCGCTGATTTCATCAAAAGGCTAATAACTGCCCCAATAAGGCCAGGCAGTGCAGCCAATGCTTTATCTCCCAATTTTATAAGCAAATTTACTAACTTTTGCAGTTGTGCTTTGATCCATTTGCGAGAGCCTGGAGTTGGTTTGGGATCGGGTTTTGGGTCGGGTTTTGGATCGGGTTTTGGATTTGGTGTTACTGATTTTACTGCTGATGTTATGGATTTTACTAATGTGGTAATAGCCAAGCCTATTGCCGTTAATATAACCGTAATTGTGACTCCCTGTTCGCGAAATAGTATGCGGATTTTATCACCAAGCGCCAGTTCTTTACTTAGCATTTTTTCGTATGTGTGTTTTATTGCTTCAATTTGAGTTTTAATTTCCGGTACAAAGCCTGTTATAATATTTTTTTGAAATTCGATTTTAGAATCTAACTCTGCAATGCGTTCTTTTCTTGTGGTTTTTTGTTCTTCAGTTATATCAACAATAGAATCAGCTACTTCTTGCTCTCGTTGCCCATCATATTCATTAATTTTAATCATCGCTGCTTCAATTTGCCCCTTAACAGTTTTTAACTGTTGGTTAAATCGTCCCACATCACGAACTAATTGCGCATCAAAATTGTTTTGTTGTTGTGTTGATTCATTTTGTGGGTTGTAATCATTTAAAGTTTTTAGAAAAATATCTGTGTTTTCTTGAGTGGAATCTATGACTTGTTCTAAATTTGATGAAGTAACGGATTCAGGTAAACCGGATAATGCCTCATCTACGGCGACTCTTACTGGTGGCGAAACATTTCTGGGAGTTTGATTTTGTCTGTAATTACTCAAAAGTAGTCCATTTCTCATAAAATTAGTGCCACCTTGCCCCCTGGGAAGAAGTCGTCCATAATCATTTTCTATAGTACTTGCTGACTTAAATATTTTTTTATCTCTTACTGTAGTTAGTTCTACCTCAAAACCTTGCCATTTTGCATATATAGCACTATCACTTTCTACCCTTAATTCCGCAGATGGTACAAGAGCATCGCTTGTTGCTATTATATAATTGCGAGGAGGGCTAGTAAATACTCTATTAAAAGCAGCATCGGCTATTTTATTTTTTTCCATATTAAGAGCATTAATAGCATTAATTTGTGTGTTGTCTACGGACATACCATCATTACTTCTTAAGTTTGCCAATCTTTGTTCTAAGGCATCAAAACTAGTTATTTCGGTTTGATATATATCATCTGTGAATGATGTTTCTTGAGTGTCTCCTGTTGTATCTTCGTCTCTACCTCCTCTCGCAAAATCATCTAAGTTAACGTCATCCATAATTAATTTTTATTTATATATATATTAGATATATATATAATAAATAATAAAATGAGTATGGAGTATGGTAATAAACTTAATCCTATGAGAAAGTTACGTAAAGCGAAGGGAATTAAAGGCGAGCGCATGACAGTATACAACACACACAATCCAGACACAATTGATCCAAACGGCATTCTAACAGTACGATTTCCAGATTTAGGCCCTCATGATGTAATTATACCCGGGACAGCAAAACTATCGTTTAAAATAGCCCTCAATGCACCTGCAGATGCAAACCGCACAATCGTTAATAACTTGGGTCGCGCAATCGTGAGCAAAATTGAAGTTAAGCTAGAAGGTCAAAGCGTTTACACCCTTAATGACAGTGATATTTTTCACTGTTATCAAGATCTGTGGATGACGCAACAAGAGCGTGAAAATTCAGTATATCAAGGAATTCAATCCGAGGCCCTGCGAAAGATTCGAATTAATGCCGGCGATAAGGGTGCCAATGCCTCTGATGTTGCCCTGGGAGATGCCTACAGCAACTTGTTTAGCATTCCGCTTGATTTTGAGTTGCTCGAGGCTAATATGCCATTTCATCAATACGACCTTAAGGACAGACTATCTTACGAGCTAACTTTCAATAATTATGGCAACGTGATTGTGTCCAGTGATAATACTGCAACTTATACAATTACTGGGATTAGTATGGAATTTGAAGTGCTAAACTCTAAAGCCTTAGCAATGGACATTAAGCAAAAGCAAAAAGGCCGCCATATTGTGCTTTATGATCGTGTTATAAGACATACTAAACTACCCCTAAACAAAAGCGAATCAACTTGGAACATTACTCTAGCACCTCAAGCATTCTCAATGAAAGGAATTCTAATTATATTCAAGGAGCCGCAAACCGCATTCAACGGAGACAGTGAAGATTTCTACAACCCCAAAATTACTAAAGTTTCAACTACAATCGATGGTAAGCCCAATCAGATTTATTCTAGCGGTATGCGGGCTCATCAACAGTTCCACGAGATCAGGAAGCATTTCTCAGACGGCAAGAACCGCGATACTATAAATGTTGCAAAAGAATTTGACTTGGCTGATGTAACAGCGGCAGAATACTTTACTAATAAATATGCTCTTTGGCTTGATTTTCGTAGTAACGATGATTTGACATTACACGGTAGCGGCAGGAAAATTGAGGGTGCTAGCCAATCTATACAAATTGAGATTGAGAAGACAGCCCAGGCAGCAGGAGCTCTAAACGCCTACATTTATTACATCGCTGATGCCCAACTTAACTTTGAGAATGGCCGTCTTGTGAATGTTGCCTACTAGCTGGGGGGGTTGCACCCCACACCTCCGCGTTAAGTGAGTTAATTAGTGTTGTTGGGGGTATTGTTGGGAAAAATAAAAAATAAATAAAGATATAATATAATGAGTTTAGTGAAGACACCGCATTCAGCGATTATTTGTGGAGCAACAGCTTGTGGAAAGACTGAGTTTTTATTAAATTTGCTAGAGACCGAGAGAGGGCCTAATATGCATGCTGGTAAATGGACCCAAATGACCTATTCGCCCAAATACAGATGGATTTTTATATTTTGTCCAACTCTTGAAATAAATAAGACATATCATGCACATAAATGGCTATTTACAGATGACAGAGTAATGTTGATTAATCCTAAAAAGGAGGGTGGTTTGAATCTTGCCCTAAAAAAATATTATTATTTGAATGCGCGACAAGAAGATGGGGAGAGTCTATTTATAATTGATGATTGCAGCGCACTGAAAGACCTCAAAACTAAGAATCAAATGCTGTCAGAAATTGCATTTAGTGGGCGTCATGCTGGTTGCTCTATGTGGATTCTTACCCAAAAATATAACTCTATTCTTACCGACTTCCGCGAGCAAATTAAGTGGCTATGTTTGTTCTATTGTAAAGATCGTGACAGTTTTGCTGATGCTTTGCGCGAAAATGATGTTATTCCGTCAAAAGACGAACGAGATAGAATGCGAGACTTACTTGCACAACATAAACACTCAAAGTTAATATTAGTTACTGAACAACCAACTTCTTATAATTTCTTAAAATAATTATTTTGTTTTAAAAAAATAATTTCTTAAATATAAAATGGACGACGCTAGTATTGATGCATTAATGAATAGTATTCAAAAACTTGAAAACGAAGGTGAACCTTCAAAAAATCTACCTCCTGTAATTCCACAACTTGATCTATCACCGATGCGAGAACGCTTAATTGGAGTTGTTGCGGGAGGGAATAGCAAAGAATATTTAGGCAAAAACATTACAGTAGCTGAGATTGAGAGCATGGAAGAAAAAGCACTGTTAAAAATATACTCGCGATATGATGCATACATCGGCAATGTAATGGCAAAGTCAGTAAAATCAGCATTATGCTCAGCTTATGCAAATGCAGTGGAATTGCTAGCTTCTACACTTTCAAATAACAAACTAGTACTACGAGATGGTGAAGAATTAACAGAAAAGCTAATAAACAATCCAGTAATTAATATTGCTTTGAGTACATATAGTTGCACGCTTTACCATAAGTATGGACATTACTTAGCACCGCTTACAGCAACTCTGCTTACTTGTGGATACATTCACAGAGGGGATTGCACCCCCACAACTCCTGAACAATCAGAAGATAATGAAAAAGTTAAATCGTCAAAATCTCAAAAAGAGAAATAAATTTATGGGTAATTGTGGGTAATTGTGGATAATTGAGGGTAATATTATGGGTAATTGTGAATAATTGTGGATAATTGTGGGTAATATTATGGGTAATTAAGGATAATTTTTAAATAAAAAAAATTATAATTTAATATTATAAAATGTCAGAGCAAAAAGACGATGTTAGTGTATCTGAACCTAAGGCTAAAACTGAGGCGCCGATCGAACCAAAGGTTGTACCACCTCCAGCGCCAATTCCAGTACCTGTAACAGCCCCAGCAGTCAAAATAAAAAATCCCAAGAGACAAGAGGCAGGGCGAAAAAATGCCGCAAAACAAAAAGAACTAAAAGCGCAAATGCAAAAGCAAATAGAAGAGTCAGCAAAAATAATAACTAATTATAACGATAAACCATCACAGCCTATTTCCATTCCTGAACTGCCTAAAAAACATACAAAAATTAGCACTGATAACTTGTATTGGCAAGTTCCTGCAGCACTTACTATTTTAATTGTAGGGGGAATTTTAGTATTTCTTCAACAAGGTAATAAAATACAAACAAACAAATTTTCTTCCTCCGCTCCAGTCGCTAAAACAACTGATTCAGCTCCATCAGATAATGTATTTGATTGGTAAGGCATTATGTAGTTGGGATTGTAAAAATTATAAAGAGCATTGTAGTTAATTATTTAATTTAATTTTTTTGTGTGCATAATATATAAATGGACACTACAACAAATACACTAGTTAATTCAGCATACAATACAGCCTTGCTGAGTGGGCTTGTTTTCACCAACTGTTTCCTCACAGAAAAGGCATTTGGCACTAAACCAACTAATCTAGGCAAATTCAATATTGAAAATATGGCCAAATTTACTCTCAATCTTTATCTTGCAGATTTAACAAAAACTTGGGTCCAAAAACAAGGATGGCTTCCTGAAAATATTATACCAAGCTCAAGCGTTACACCTGGAAATTAAAATAAAAAAAATAAAAAAATAAATTAAATATATATAATGTCGATGTTAATAGGTGGTGCTGTTGTAAATGCATTAGCTTTCACAGGAAGTAATTTTTTGTTTAGTTTAATTAATGGTGATGCTGAGAGGAAAAGGCATGACTTAGCTTTAGAAGAATTACAAAAAGGTAGAGACATATGGAATCAGAAAAGACTAGACAACATCGATTATGCAAACAGACGATTACGTGAAGAAGCGAACTCTGAAAAAACATTCACTCAGATATCTAAAGCCGCTGCAGAATATTATCTCGTTACGGGGCAACATTTAACGCTACAAGATACAGGCCCAGAGCCTATGTTAGAAGATTATTTAGACGAAAATCAAGTCTCAAATATACAGACTGGTGAAATATTTGTTATTAGCACAGGTCTAGTTCTCACTGGTTATTTAGCATACAAGTATTTATAAGTGTGGTTATAATTATGTAATGATGAGCTGGCTTAGCAAATAATGTGGTATTTACATTAGCAACACGTTATTATCACACACCTCGAGTTCACACAGAAGACTTGTTCTGTAGGGGTCATAAGGTCACCACAGAAGACTTGTTCTGTAGGGGTCATAAGGTCACCACAGAAGACTTGTTCTGTAGGGGTCATAAGGTCACCACAGAAGACTTGTTCTGTAGGGGTCATAAGGTCACCACAGAAGACTTGTTCTGTAGGGGCACCACAGAAGACTTGTTCTGTAGGGGTCACCACAGAAGACTTGTTCTGTAGGGGTCACCACAGAAGACTTGTTCTGTAGGGGTCACCACAGAAGACTTGTTCTGTAGGGGTCATAAGGTCACCACAGAAGACATGTTCTGTAGGGGTCATAAGGTCACCACAGAAGACTTGTTCTGTAGGGGTCACCACAAGATTTTTTTCTTTAAGTGAACACTGCCACTGTCCATTTATCTTAGATTGAGTCAACAGGCTATATACACTGCGCATGACCAAAAAGACACCGCCGGTGTCCCTTTATCTTAGATTGAATCAACAGGCTATATACACTGCGCATGACCAAAAAGACACCGCCGGTATCCCTTTATCTTAGATTGAATCAACAGGCTATATACATACACTGCGCATGACCAAAAAGACACCGCCGGTGTCCCTTTATCTTAGATTGAATCAACAGGCTATATACACTGCGCATTGCACAATTCTCAGATTGTTATCTATGTATGGGCTCGTGCATTATCAATTCGGTCTATGCTTCAATCTTTATCTAGTGGACTTTGACACATTGTACACCAATAAATTAAATTATTTTCTGCAGTCTTATTTAATTCAAGGGTACATGTATAGTGTTAATTGCAATAAATTATTTTGTATGCATTTAATATATCATGGCTTCAAAAACAGAAGTAACCCCCCGCACCTCCACTAAGCTATCTAAAATTTATTATAGCCCAAAAGGATATTGGCGTGGAATTGCTGCCATCAAAAAGTTGTCATCCACCGCGAGTGTGTCAGAAGAAATTGCAAAAAATTGGCTAAGAAAGCAAGCAATTTGGCAGATATATCTTCCTGCTCCAAAATATATTCCAAGACCTAAATTTGATATAATTACACCAAATGAAGCCCATCAAGCCGATCTATTATTTTTACCACATGATAAATTACCCCGCGGACGCAAACTATATAAGTATGCTTTAACAGTTGTCGACATTGCCTCGCGCTATAAGGAAGCCCACCCGCTTTCATCGAAAAATTCTGATGAAGTTGCAAAAGCATTTTCTAATATTTATAAACGTGGCCCACTAACATGGCCTAAATTGCTACAAGTTGATTCAGGACGTGAATTCATGGGCACTGTTAGTAACTTAATGGCATTAAATAATGTTGCAATTAGACGTGGTGAAAGGGGTTTGCATAGAGCTCAGGGAATAGTTGAGAGATTTAACAGAACACTTGCTGAGAGGCTATTTGGGCATCAGTATGCGCAAGAATTACTGTTGGAAGCACATGGCAAAGATGCACGATCGAGAGAATGGGTCGCTAGACTTCCAGCCGTTGTTAAGGCTTTAAATAATGAGGTAACTCGATTAATCGGTAAAAAACCTTCTGTGGCTATAACAAATAATCAAATTGAAATAAAATCTTCTGCACCACGGGGTTCCAAATCTGAACAGCGCATACCTACAAACATTGGAGTACGATACTTATACCAACCTGGTGAGTTAGAAGGTGGTGAACAAAGGAGAGCAACTGATCCAATTTGGTCGTTAAGCATAAATCGAATAGGTAATACCATCGTAAAACCTGGAGACCCAATTTTGTATTATTTAGACCCAAAAATAAACCCTCACACACCAAAACGCGGTTTTGTACGTCAAGAATTATTAGTAGTACCTCCTGATACTCAATTACCACCTGGTGGTATTCTGTAATGCCCATATGCTAAAGTGCTAATTCCATCATCTGCAATCCATCGCTTTGTGTCTAAAGGTGAAAGTGATATTTTATTAACATGTATGCCGTATATTTGATGCTTTTCACTCCGTAGCATATTCATGCCATGCCTAATAACTTTTTGATCTTTAAGTACATTTTTATATTGTTCATGCGTAATGTGTTTTTCAACCACGTATTTTTTTACGCCTTTTGCTTTGCGGATATTACCATCTGATGTAACTATTGAATACATTTTAGGTCTTAAGCCAACATATTCCTCAACCGCTGCTCCACCGCATTCATCTTTCATTTTGCCAAGAACTTTTTTATTTTTTTCACTGTAAAGAGGGTGTTCTTTAGGATAATTGCTAGTATCGTAAAAATCTGCATGTTGCGCCATATCACGATAAACATCCTCAGTTTCAATATGTAAAAGTAAACTATCTGTGTCGGTGTAAAGCAATTTGCAAGCGCTTCCATACTGTTTTTTAAGATGGTTGTAATAAAAGTCATACATCAGCAATTTACTTAAATCCAAAATACACATTCCTACATATGCGGGCCGATTAAGACATAGCTTACTTTTATACATATGCAATGCAGCTAATTCATTACTAAATATTTTCTCTCTTGCAAATGTTGGCTTTGCAATTAGCTTTCTTATTTTATTATGCTCATTAGCACGTACCAGATGGACATCAACACGTTTTCTTACATTTTCCATGGTTTTACCAAACACAGCATTATTCATTAGCTTATACAAGTCCTTCTCAAAATCACTAGTTGCTTGTTTTCGAAGTTCTGTGTTCATTTGAATATATGGCTTCATCCAAGGTGAATGATTAAAACGTAATACTCTATGTATTTTTGTTAATTTCATACCTAAATCAATGCACTGTTGTAAATTTCTGTAATGTAACACATATTTTTTCTTATTACGCAAATTCGGTACAAGTTTGTCTGTATTAAGACTAGTTTTTCCAATCAAGTTATTTTGATAATCTGATAGCCATGTTTTATCTATTTTCATGCGCTCTGGTGCTAAAGGATAATCATTATGCTCATTGTGCATCTCTTTTAAATATTCAAGATCAACTTCTAAAATATAACCATTCTTTGAAAAATCACCATTCTTTGAAAAATCACAGTTTGATAAATCTGTAACCCACTCAAACCCTCCTGTTGGTAAATATTGACTCATTGCCCAACCGTACAAGTTATTCGCATCGTAATATTGAATGTAGCTTGTTGGTTTAGTTGGATCATAATCTGGAACTTTATCATTGTTTGCTTTAGCATATCTCTGACTTACCATAGAAACACCGCCTCGCATACCTTTTTCAATAAATAAATACATGTCATAGTCTGTTAATAACTCAAGTTTAACTTTTGTCTTTTTAAGCAACGCATCCCACGATAACCCTGGACCTGTATAATAGTGAGCCGGATCTAGTTTATAGTGTTTTAAGCATGTATTTCTAAATTTCTCAAATACATCCGCAAGCAGCATTGTATCAGTTTTTAAATACAAGTCATGATAGTCTCCCATGTTTTTACAATCGAATGTATCCCAAACTTTTTGTGCATAAATATAGTCTTCTTGACTAATTCCACAATCCGTTAAACTGCTGTAAAAATCCTCAATAGGAGGTAGTTGTTTATCTTCAAAACGCTCCCAATCATCCATGTACTCGTAAGGATAAACTCCTTTTCTGAGCAATAATTTACTTTTTTCTTGATCTGGCTCATTTAATTTTGTTATTTTAAATACTTCAGCTGGATTTGCCTTAACCAAATTATCTAATGAAGCTAGTAAAAATTGTGCGCTGTCAATAAATCGTAATTGTCGTAAAGAAAATGAAATATATTTTTCCATGTTATTCGGAATACACTTAATAACACCTTCAGTTTCGCTAATAGCTTGCATAATTAGATGAGAATCATAACCTCGTAAATTATGAAATACTACAGGGATAAAGAACTCTCTATTCGAAGGTTTAATTCGCAGTTTTAAATTACAATCTGAGTGGGCGGCCCCTCTAAATTCCCCTGTAATATGACAATGATCACGTACTTTATATCTTTGAGAAAACTTTTTACAACAAATTGCACATTCTTTCGCCTCAAAATAGCTATTATTTATTTCGTAATTTACATCTTCAAACTTACCTTCAGGACGACAGCGCTTATGGACAGCCTTTTGATTATAACACACTTTCTTATTTTCATTATCAAAACCACCCTCTTCACATATCCAACATTGTTTAGTGTTATAATACTTACTCCACTCTTTAGAAGTTAAAGTATCCATCTTTTTGGGGAATTTTAGCGATTTAATAATATCATTTTCACATTTTTCAACCTGTTCAAAAAACTTACTCATCGCGTCAGGTCCTCGGTAAACTATAGGCTTCTCAGATACTCCATCAGATCTAACAGCTTTAATCGAAAATCCGCACACATTGTGAACAGATGTTTTTTGCGTGTTTTTTCTTTCTGCAGGCGCTGGAGCTTCTATTTTCGTAACTAGTGCTTCTAAGTCTGCATATATTACCCATGGTACTTTAAGCTGTTTGCGATAGTTTTCAAACTTTAGAATTGATTTGTTTTTCGTTGGCATTTCTATTTTAAAAGACCTTTCTCCGATCCCTCGACATTCAGGTTTATGCTCCTCAAGTAAATCTGCTCTAATATATCCGTGATGACATCTATCGCAAAAATACTTCTTTTCTTTATGCAAAGTCTGATCATATAAAAGACCATTTAAATTTTTAATCCAAGTATAATGCAAATTTGCTTTTGTGTCTTTACCCCACTCAAATTCCTCCTCATTATCTTTTAATTTTTCAGTTAATAACATCAAACAAATGCGAGGTATTTCTGAAGGCTGACTACTAATATAATAATTTACAGTACATCCTTTTCCCCATCCATACACGTTAATTGCCAAGTTATTTTGTTTTTCTACTTTTTTAATCTGAGTTAATGGAGTAGGAAATTCTATACCTGTAAAATTTAACCCATCATTAGTTGGATAACTTGAAGTTCTATTTGAGTTATCCTTTATTGGAAATAACGCTGATCGTAATGCCCACCTCAAACAATTATCATCTTGGTTTTGTACATTAATAATAACTTTCTTGTTTGCTAATTTTTTTGGTAAAGGAATATAAGAGCCGCCCCTTAAAGGTGAGTATTCCGCAAAATTTAAAAACAATCTTTCAATCCTATCCACAACCCACCCAGATCCCAAGCTAACGTAATTTTCGATACTTGCTATTATTTTAGCATGTGCTTGAGCAAGATCGATGTTTACTAAATTCAGCTTAATATTGTCTTCATCTATATCAACTTTTTTCAAAACGGGTATTTGCTCACTATAAAAACTTGGATGTGCGTATGTTGAGATGTTTGTTTGTGGATTGTCTTTTCTCATTAATATTTGCAAAACTAAATTAAATTTTACTCCATTTAACTCTGCTGCTTCTCTCGCTATCCGTGTTGCTGTTATTGGCTTAACTTCTTCTAAAAATGCGACAGGATCATTTCTATTTTCTAAAACTACCATTTCATAACTTTTAAGAAATTTACCAAAAGTATTGGTTAACTTCAAATACATAGCAGTATTAGACGGTTCTAAAGGTGCAGGAAGATCTTCTAAAATTGGTGAATTAAACATAGGATCAATAGGGTTTACATCTGCTAATTCGTTTAAAATTTCATTTTCTATTGATTCCCTGTTATATACCATATTTTTAAGAGGCCCATCACTAATTGGTTTTGATATTTCTTTTTTCTTTTTTGGTTCAATTTTTATCTTTTCAGGCTCTAATTTTAAAGCGCGTAATAATTCAACCACAAATTTCTTTTTTTTCTTTAACACAGACTTTGTATAAAATGAACTTATTCCGCCTCTTATAAATGATACCGCCCAGTCCTTCGATTTATATACTACATACAAAATACCATTTTCTTCCTTAAACGGTAATACAATTGGTATTGTAATATTATGAAAAGTATTGAAGTCATCTCGTAACATTTTGTTTCTATACTAGGTAAATAAAAAGTTCAAATTAAAATTATTTACCTATTTAATATTTATTTACATAAAAATGTAATAAATTTAGTTTTAAATATCTTAACCAATTTTAAAACTACAAAAATCATACCAAAAAAGAAATCTCAAAATTCCCTTTGTTGTATTTGCAGTAGTTAGTTCTGGATCATCTACCTTATATACCACCTCATCAGTAATTACTACTAATACCCTCGATTTGCTCTCTCTCAGCTTGGATTTATAGTTATAAATTACTGGGTACCTGGTATACAAGAAAAAGAAAAAAATCCAAGCTGAGAGAGAGCAAATCGAGGGTATTAGTAGTAATTACTGATGAGGTGGTATATAAGGTAGATGATCCAGAACCCCCACTTACCTAACTACTACAACTATGAGTGACTCATTCTTTATTCTGATATTTCTATTCGCTCTTAAGGACACATATCAAACCTTAACCTATCACAGACGACACAAAGTGTTATTTTGTGTGTATAAACTGTAATAAGAATATTGCGATCGTAATAAATGATGACGTGACGTCTCTTCCACAAAATCAAATTCGAGATAACAGCTGTTTGTGATCAAAACAACAACATTCCTGCAAGTTTAAAATCATCATCGAAACTTCGTGAAAAGACATATTTCTAACATTTCCCATATTTCCGTCGCAGTCACAAAGTTATTGTTATAAAAAGTTATCTTTTGTACACGCATAATCCATAGTCGTTGAACATATCCGTCGAGTTCCGTCGTCAGCAATGGCAGAGAGCATTTACTGATGACGTCATTTAGATCTTCCTTCCCTTGCCCTTTAAAACACACAAGTAAGAACGTGTTTTTAGTATAAAGTAACATATTAGTGATAGCAACATGTTTTATTGAAAATGTGGTAACGTTACAAAACGTGTCACATTCTGCAAAACTGTCGGTCAATTTATTACGAAACGACTTTAAAACCGGACCTTAAGGTCTAAAGTGCACCTAGTTAGTTGGAATATTCGTTCAAAATGAATACAACTAACGTATAATTATGGCGTGAATAACTCGCTAACATTATTTTCATGTATATAAAACAGGCGAAACTGTGAGATGTGAGCCACTTTACAGATATTATTTGTTTCTAACATCTAGAAGATACATAAATATATTTCTTTTACGGTGGACTTTTTAAAGACGCCTTTTAGTCCTAACCCCAGTTTACGGTTTTTAACCGGGATTTCCATTTTCGAAGAAAAAACATCAACTTAATCGCCGGGGACCGGCCGACAATCGATCCGGGGACCCTCCGAACATCGGTCCGTCGTCCCACACCCATTAAGCCATGTCCATCAGCTACTCGTTTGCGCAGTATACCGCGCTCACTAAATAGGCTCGGTTGATTACGTCATCGCAAAACCGTCCGCGCAGGAGCTCGGAGATAGGCTCACAAGTAGTATTTTGTAGTACTCAGGGGGTTACGGTTAATATTAAGATGGCTTACAGACGGATAACTAAAACATATGAAGCATATGAAACGTGTTTTGTTATCGAGCAAAGACAAATGTACAGGGTGAGTCAAAAAGTTTACCCGGATTGGTGATGTTTTAAAAAACAAACAAATGACACTCGAGAGTTCAGTAAAGCATATATGTAACAAGCATTTTCTCCTGCTTATTAGGAAAAAAAGAATGACACAAATTGATCATTGCTAAGAGGAGTTATGCCTATTTTAATAAAGGTACTTATTTTGCAAGCTGTTCACGGAATACTTGACAAAACAAATGTAAAGTAAGCATTCCATGGACAGCTACAAACATGAGCGCTTTCAGTAAAATGGCATAACTTCTCTTAGGAATGATCAATTTGCTTCATTGATTTTCTCTAATAAGCAGCAGAGTATGTTTGGTAAATAAATGCTTTACTGAACTTTTAAGTGTCATTTATTTGTTTTGAAAAATATCACCAATCTAGGTCAATAGGGAAGTACGCAGCAAAAATGCATAACTTTACATTTGTTTGGTCAAGTATTCCGTGGACAGCTTGCAAAATGAGAACCTTTATTTAAATAAACATAACTCCTCTTAGCAATGCTCAATGTGTGTCATTCCTTTTTCATAATAAGCAAGAGAGAATGCTTGTTAAATATATGCTTTACTGAACTCTCGAGTGTCATTTGTTTGTTTTTTAAAACATCACCAATCCGGGTAAACTTCTTTTTGACTCACCCTGTATGTTAAACTGTTTGTGTTGTTATCTATATATGACAAAGATCACACACATTTATTGAATGTTTTTAGAAAAAATAAGAATACTTACTGCTGATCCACAGGCGATGTAACGTCTCATGTCCATCTTGTTCCTTACTTTCAGGTTGCATAGAGCACATGGTTTGCCATCGGGTTTGGTACAGGCTAAAGGAAAATAGGATAGAGACATATTGAAGAATGCAGTAAGAGAGAAGGACTCAACTGATATTTTGAAATTAAATTATCTCACGTCTGACTTTCAAGTTGCACCAGGAACTCTTTGAAAAAAACCCCCTCTTATTTGTGACCAGCTTTTGAATTAATATTATTGCAAAGGGGTTATTTTTTATTTTTTTAAAATCAAGCAAGATATTGTGTAAGGGAAGTGTTCCTCATACTGACCACCCCTAATAACAGCTACCAAATAAAGTGAAATAAGTTCTCACCGAATGTAAAGGTATAGGCCTTCATTCGGAAATTAATAATCTAATATCGATATATTCTGAATTTCAATATCATTGAATAAAGCTAAGGTCAGCAACGTTATACGTTGATAATCCGTTTCTTTATCAAATAGGCAATGATGCATATGCTTCGCTTTATATCTACAGTCGGTACACCCTCATAAAGATTGTTGTCCGCAATGGTAAAGATAATGTTATTAATGAAAGGATGGTCTTCACACTCTCAAGGATATCATACGTATCAAATTAACTTACCTCCAACCTTGCTTCCTCTCTTCTCCATTTGCTGTGTTTGGAAGTATTCCTGCAAATCTTCCAGTGCAAGATCTTCTTCTTCGAATTCTAAGCTTGCTGCGAATGTTACAGCAATCAGTGCCATGGCGAGGATGATGATAAGTGTTTTGGACGCCATTGTTGAGCTGAAACAAAAAAAAGAAATACTGATTTTCAATACTTGTTCGTTTGTGAAACTTTATGATAATCATAGGTTTAGATTATATATACATATTTGTTTGTAAAGTCATGAATATCGAATCGATTTCATGGTCAGACTCTTTCTTTCGAATCGGAGTGCTCAATTCCAAACGGAAGAGCTATGTAAAATTCAAAGTTTAGACCTTCCGAGAAAGGGAGCCGTTACTCTGAGTTTCATGCTTAACGCAATCGTCAGACGACGATTTTTGTATATACATTTATTACTACGATTGGTTCTAGCTTACTGCAATGCTGGACAAATCTCGAGACACTTTCCTCACTACATGTTGAAAATATTCTTTCCGGTCTTGTGATGCAATGTGATACATCAGGAAATATCTTGGTATTTATGGACTTCAACATATGGATGAAATAGAGAAAGACTGTAGAGGTATGAAGCAACCAAACAAAACTTTGTGTTTATTAGTATCGCCCAGTGTTTATCATGACATGCATGTGGTAATCCTCCATGTTCATTGAATGTGCCAATTCGAATTACCTTAGTCTCCAATATAACATTCATGGGTTCCTCCTAACAATGATATTTCAAACAATCGGTTATGAACTGACCACAATAATATTGTAAGCATTTTTGTGTAACATCTCTCTCAACCGCATCTTAAACTGAAGTGTCATTGCCCAATACCACATAAATATTTGCAGATCATTTGAAATGAAATATACAGATAAAAACTTACCTTTATTCCCTATGAGATGAAAGATAGTAAATGAGAACTTCTCAGCTAAATGTGAACGTGTTTGAAATTCGTCTGGGTATATATACTAAAATCTTCGTTCCACTCTGCTGGTCTGTTTACGGATTCAGAAAAACATATTAATTTGTGTTATTACTATTCATAAATTGCGATAACATAACAACACATCTGAATGTTGAGAACATTACATGGATGGTTACGCATAACTGCATGTGATGACAGTTTACCAGATGTCTAATGGGAATCTTTAAAGGTTTTGTGCACCTACGAAACCGTTATTTATCCTACCATCGAGACGATTCTCGTCTTCCTATTGGATAAGCGCCTGAATTTAGTGACTAGATATATTCCGTATCCGACCCCCGTATCCCGTATCCGGTCAGTAAGGAACTGCGCATGCGTTGTAGTAGGGTTGCTACGCCGACGTGACGATCGTCGGATTGCATCTCAACTTGCTCGGGTTTTAGGTGACTACTACTTTACAGAATAATTTGTTCTTGTTTTGTTTTAAAAGTGTTTTAGTAGGATAACATCGTTATTAGGTGACGTTGGGTCGGATACGGATTATATCTAGTCTCGGAGTCTGTATCGGGGACGAGGGCGCATATAATCCGTATCCGACCCAACCTCACCTAATAACTAAAAGTATTAATCCCAATCGCTTTGATATTCATTGACATAATGTGAAATGGTATCCAGAATAACCGCATTAAAACGTTCCAGAATCGAATTACGTTGTGGATGATAAGAACTTGTATTCAGTTTGTGATTGCGCATAATACGACAAACTTCTAATTGGAAATGTTGACGTCTGTCGCTAAACAATTGAATTGAATTGATTGAATTGATTTTATTAACATTTCACAGTCGTGGCCCTAAGGCCAAATTGCATGAAATTTACATGATAAAAACATTGAAAAACAAGACAAGGAACTTACTAATTAATATA
The DNA here is from genome assembly GCA_035610835.1 of Ophiura sarsii. Lineage (NCBI taxonomy): Eukaryota > Metazoa > Echinodermata > Ophiuroidea > Amphilepidida > Ophiuridae > Ophiura > Ophiura sarsii. The sequence continues at coordinate 45,920,425 of CM069448.1, forward strand.
AAAGAGAATATTGCACATTATAGATAAAAACATCAACAATATGATATGGTATAAAACATTGAAAAACGCCGAAGAACAAGGCATGGTAATGATGTGATTAATTAATATAGAAGAGAATATTGCACATTATAGATATTTTTTAAAATTGCATTATGTACATAGCAAATACCATTATAAAAATAGAAGTGGGTGCAGAAAAATCCTGGGCATATTTATTTAAAAGCTGCACAAAATACGGCACAGGACTGTTTTTGAACCTATTAGTCCTGGCTGGCAGCTGAGAAATCTCACTATTATTGCGTAAAATACGACCATGGCACTCCCCTCTGGTAGGCGGTATTAGGGAACTGGCGCGATTTGATTTGGAAAGCCCTTCGGCAAACCTAAGACAGTGCCCTTCACGTCTACCAGAGAGGGTGTCAAATTTGCAAATGTTTAAAGCATCCTCGTAAGAAGTATAATTACGGCCAAGGATTATTCTGCATGCCCTTTTTTGAGTTGATTCTATTTGTTGAGACTGAGTAGCTGAAACACTCGAGTGCCATACCACATCGGCGTACTCAAGAATTGGTCTGACATATCCACTATATACAACACTGAGCTCATCTTTGGTGAAACCGAAACGTTTTAAAGTCCGAAGCATAAACAAACGGGAATTAGTTTTTTTCAACGTACTGTCCACCTGGACATCCCATTTAAGGTTGTTTTGGATGCGCACACCAAGAACTTTAGCTTCAGTGACATATGCAAGTGGTTCAGTACCAATTCTTAAGTCGCGTAGTGGTGGTGGTTGTTTTGAAAAGGCAATTTGGAGTCCTTGGCACTTAGTGGGATTTAATTTCAGGTTGTTGTCCGAAGCCCATTTTGTAAAATTGTCAAGATCATCTTGGATTGTACTTGTTTGGTATCCATTATAATTTTCAGCGAAACTCAAATCATCAACATACTTCAGACATTTACTCCCAGAATTAAGTGCAGCATCATTAATTAAAATCTGAAATCCAATTGGGCCTAGTTTTGTACCCTGAGGAACACCACCGTGCAATTTAGTATAGTCTGAAAGAACATCGTTATACCTGACACATTGTTGCCGGTTGCGAAGAAAGTCGCAAATCCATGGAACGATGGACCTACGAACTCCAATGTCAATGATCTTACCAATTAGAAGGGTGTGATCAACTAGGTCAAATGCCTTAGAGAAATCCGTAAGTACCACCGTTCCAATATTGCGACTCTTCTCCGCACCCTGAAACAGGAAATGAACCAACGAAACCAGATAATGAGTAGTTGAAACTCCTTTGACATTGCCAAATTGTCTGAGATCAATACCATGGTCAACATCCTCAAGCACCCACTTAGTAATAAAACCTTCTGCAATTTTAGCAAATATTGAAGTGAGGGAAACTGGTCTAAGTTTATCAATACTTGGTGGTTGTTGCTTGGGAATAGGAACCACAATAGCTTGTTTCCACTGAACAGGCACATAGCCTTCCCTGTAGGAGGAATTTAGAATATCTGTAAGTGGTACACTTAATTCATACGCAAACTCCTTTACCAATTTTGGTGGAATTTGATCAGGACCACAAGCTTTTGCAGATTTCAATTTTTTTAGTTCAGCATAAACATCCCATGGGTACAACTGAGGAGCAGCTTCCTTGGCAGGTAAATATGAAGGTAATCGACTAAAATCAAGAGGTTCAAGAACCTCGGATACTTTCGCAAATTTTGAGTTAATAGCATTAGCAATGCTTTTGAAATCGTTATCCTCGATACCCTGGATCTTTATGCTGAGGTCAGATTTAGTAGCATTAGTAACTGTTCTTATTTGTTGGTGCCATTTTCTTGGCTCAGTCTTTTGCAAGTCCCGGATTCTGGTTGTGTGGTAGTTTGATTTAGCCTTTTCAATTTCTCTTTTAACCGAGTTCCTTAATTTACGCCACTGTTGAAGGTCATTTTTGGCAAAAGCTGTTTGGCGTTCAGTAATGAGCAATTTAATGTAGGGGGTCAGCCACGGCTTGTCGTTGCAGTGCAACTTTGTTTTCTTTAATGGAAAACAAGACTTGATGGTAGTGTCCAGCATAGTATAAAAAGTGTCAATTTTATTTTGCGTACCAAAAGTATCCAATACCTGAAGCCAATCTTGATCCTGTGCCCATACACCAAATGTGCGAATGCCAGATTCACAAATAGGGCGTGAAACCTTGGTCTTGTGTTGGTTTTTAGCCTTTTTGATATGATTTTTGGGCTTCCACAGGATGCAAACATGGTCACTGTAACCAATAGGCGACAAAGCAGTAGGTTTACAGTACTGCGCACCAAGCACATGATCCGTAAGGACAAGATCAAGAGTGGCTTCTTTACGGGTAGGGAAATCAATAAGCTGTTTTAGATCATTGCCTCTAAGGACGAGATTAACATTCATTCGATTAAAATCACCAAGAATGACTATACCAATGTCAGGATATTTCGTACGAAGACTGTCAATAGTGTGCAGCAGATGCTCTTCAAGCAAGTTCTGATATGGAGAATCTGTGACAATGTATACGGCACAAATAGCAATCGCTGAAATTCCACGTGGTAGTCGTTTGGGACGTACCTTAACCCACACACATTCAAGCTCATTAGGGATCTCGACGCAGTCAATTTTACTTGCAGGAATCTGGTTATAAACGTAAATGGCCACGCCACCGCCTCGTTTTTTGTCACGGCATTCAGAGAACAAATTGTACCCTGAAATGTTCAGTAGCTCTGATGGAACATCTGGCTTAAACCAAGATTCTGTAATAACCCCTATGTCCACAGCTTGCTGGTCAAAGATTATCTTAGCTTCATCAAATTTGTTATTTAATGACTGTGCGTTGGTTAAGAAAATCACTGGCATTTTCACATGTCGTGAGTCAAAGCAGGGGGGTTTGCTTGCAGCAAATGGGATATCAGTCAAAGTTTGTGGGCAGTCATTTGCGTTAGTATTTTGGGGAGGGGGGCGATTCCCAAAAAAGACTGGTATATGTCTCCTGATGTGTAGACCTCCTTTAATTGAACGGCCCTTTCCTCTTTTGTTCCAGCGCTTACGCTTTACAGCTATATTGGGAGTTGGTTGACAACATTGATGAAAGGGACACGGTTCATTGAGTAAATGTAAAGATGCTAAATACTTGCATACATGCTCATCAATACCACAATCAGTCACAAATTCTGTCCCTGGTGGAGATGTTTTGTATGAAAGCAAGTAATCTCGGCTGTACGTAATCTGCTCAATACCAGTTATTGTGTTTGGGTCATCGATTGAGTTATCTCGAGGGTGATTATGATGATGATGATGATCATGTATCACTTCGGTAATATTGATTGGGAAACCCATCATGTAGCTATGTGTACGTACCCTTTTAGCACCAATATCCAATAGATAAAATACAGAAATAGTCCTCAAAATGTGGAGAAACGAAGAATGATGTCTCGGAAACACAAACATTGTCACATTCCACACGTATACGACACTCGACAGTTACAAATATAGACGTTGAATCGCAGTAAAAACATCACAAACAGTAAAAAATCAAGACCAGTGATGCAGGAGCGACCTAACGGTGCTGGCAGTCAGTGGTCAACAAAGTTTGACGACAACCATGTTCACATATGACATAATCAAAGAGTTCGCGAGCAATAGTTGACGCGTCAGTAACTTTCAATGGTACCACAATTATAGGCCATCTAGTACAATGATCTGAAAAACCGAGTACATAGCGATTACCGGACGTGGTAGTAGGTAAAGGACCTAATATGTCAACACTTACTCTTTCGAAAGCGCATGGTACTTTCATAGTTACCATTGGGGCTAGTACTTTATGTCTAAGAGTTTTTTTTGTTGAGAGCAAGAAATACATGAATGGAACCATTGTCTACGTCACGATACATGCATTTCCAAAAGTAACGTTGACTGATTCTATTGTCAGTTCTTTAAAATCCAAAATGTGCGGCTAACACGTGATCATGAGAGTTATTCAGTACTGTATCAATAAACTGCACGGGTATATACAAGCGATGGACATTTTTCTCAGGCATGTGTCTTTTTGCTGGATTGTGCCAGATGTGATACAACAACCATTCATGCAGTGCAAAGTACTGATCAGCTTGTAAAACTATATTCCAAGCCTTAACGGCATTATATCTGGCAATTCGTCATTATCGAGATATTTCAACATAGTTCCCGCAAAATCATCCGTCAACAAAACTTGTTTGAATTTGTCTAAGTTGAGTTCATTCAGAAAGTTTGGTGTAGGACGAGAGTTTACATCATAACCTAGGATTTTGTATGATGTCGCTCACCATCTCGTCTATTCGCGAATGTACCCAGACTACCTCACTTACTTCTACAGTATCGGCGACTTCGGAATGAGAATGATTGCAATCAGTACAAATATCCATTCTCTCATAATCTATTCTACAAGGGCGTCAGCATTTTGCTACTGTGGCGTACTCGAATATAAACTACATCAACATTATATGACTGCAATTTAAGAGCCAATTGCGCTAATCGACCTCCCGTACTTTTGTTACCAAAGCGCCATTTCAAAGCGCAATGATCAGTAAATGTGATGCTATGTTGCAAATGGGGAGCTTTTTTTTTTTAATGCTTTTTTCACAGTGTCCTCATGTTCAATACAAAGTATAATATAGATCACATTTCTTCATAATATTATTAGTACAATACAGACGACGATGAGCATTAAATAAATATTATTATTACACTGTCCTTTACTGATGTACATGTATATACTACTCTTCCCATAATGGTAAGGGAAGACATCAAAACTCGACCGGCCGTTGACCGCCGGCTACGCTCGGTTCCGCCCGGTTCTTTCAGGTCAAATGTTTTACTGGTATATGAATATTCACGCATGCAACACTGAACAACCGCCGGTTGACTTAATGCCGTAACCGGACCAATTTACACTATCAGTCTGTTAATTTGCGGTCATAATAGCACACCCTTGGAATCGCCGTCTCCGATCGATATTTCTCCCGTGTTCTGAGTGGCACTTCAGCAAAGCAAATACCCCGTGTGATTCCGGGTTGTGACTTACATGTTTTGTTTACCAATATAATCAGTGGCGTAGCTAAAAAAAAATTCAGGAGGGGGGGGGGGGGGGGGGGGGGCAAGACTTCTACATTTTTCGTAAAAGGTTGCCCCCCAAAAAATTCTAGTCACTTATCTCGTGAATTTCACGTAAGTGTGGGGGGGGGGGGGGGGGGGGGTCTGAAGTCAAACAAATTCGCACAGTCCAAAAAAAATCGCACACTCACAAAAAAATCGCACAGTAAATGTACAACATGTACAATTTTTCCGTTTTGGGGGAAATAACCTCGGTCTTTTTTCTCAAATTTTTCCTATTTCCTTTTTTTCTCACCCTTTTTGTTTTTTAGGGGGGTGGGCGGGGGCCCACATTGGTTTTTTTCGTCAGGGGGGGGGGGGCATTTGCCCCCCCCCCCCCCTGCCCCCCTTGAGCTACGCCACTGAATATAATGTGTTATATTGCAAGCCTACATGTATTCATTGGAAGATCTTTTCAATCAAATCTATATTAAGCAAACCATAGGTCATAGGCATGATATGCCATTCCATGTTTGGGATTCATAAGTCGTGCATACCCTGACCACGCACACACTGCAGGAGAGACCCGGGACGAATTTGCCCATAGTCGGGGCAGTTTTAGTTGATTTCAGTAAATGCGGCCGCCCGGCCCATTATTTAACAGCTCATTTCACAAACTACTATTTTAATTTTTGATTAAGTTATTTATATTCAAACGTTTGTTTAGTCTCAACACACACCACGCGTATGGCCCGTTTTTAGGTGCAATTGCTTTGTTAAAATCTTATGTCAAACAGGTATAACACGCACCACGTGGATTAATTGCCGGCGCAATTTGTATTATTTTTTGCTTAACTCAGTGAAAATGACTTATAATGGTTTTTTTTTTAACAATTCACATACCCTTTGGATGTAAAGGAGACAACACAATAAAGATTCATGAACAACAACAATTAATACGATATGTAATCTCATCTCTGAGGAAATGGAGGTCAAAGTTCAAAAAATTAAAAACAATGCATTTTTTTGCAATTTTCAGCGTATAATACGATTCAAAAACTATATAAATTATAACATTAGAAACATAAAAAAGTAATGACCGACATCCCTAGCTGATGGTGTAGACTTTTATTTTGACCGGTTATTAACCACAACAATACAAGAACAATGACAAATGTTATGAAATTCAACATTTTACGTTAAACCGGATTCACCACGCACCACGTAGTTTTAATATAACTTGGTGAGATCACGACTCACAAAAACAATCAAGATTAGATTACTTTCTCGTTTCATCTGAGATGAATTCAAAAATTACGGCCTGTGATATTAAGCCGGGGTATCGAACTGACCATTCAATAATAGATATTCAATTTGATTTGAGTATAATTGAAAGGGGAAGGGGATATTGGAAGCTCAATAACTGCCTGTTGAAAGAAAAAGAATACGTTGACATGGTTAAAGCTACCATATGCGAGGTGGTCGAACAATATGCAGCAATACCATACATCACCAAAAAAAATTAAAAAAATCCATTAAAAAGACATCCAATTTACAATTAACGATAAATTATTTTTTGAAATGCTGTAAATGGAAATAAGAAGTAAAACGATTACATACTCTATTCGGAAAAAGAAAAACAGTTTATCGCTAGAGCATGACCTTGAAAAAGAAATAACAAAATTATTTAATAGAGTATCGGAAGGTCAGGGACATAACCTTAATTCCCTATTAAAAACTAAACAAAATGAGCTAGCTGAACTTCGTAAATCAAAGATGAATGGTGTTCTTATAAGATCAAGGACCAGATGGGTGGAGGAAGGTGAAAAACCCTCACGTTATTTCTTGAATATGGAAAAGCGTAATTTTGTCAACAAATCTATTTCGAATATTGTTAAAGAAAGTAAAAACACTCAACTTAATGATCCAAAGAGCATACTTCTGGAAACAAGACATTTTTACAAACAGTTGTACTCAAATCGCGATACTGAGGAAACAGTAAATTTAGATTCAATCTTTGAACAATTGGAAATGACCCCTTCAGAAAATAAACGTGAAGGGTTGATAACTTATGATGAACTTAAATGTGCTCTGAAAAATAGCAAAAATGACAAATCACCTGGTTCAGATGGCTTTATTTATGAATTTTACAAAATGTTCTTCGCCGACTTGTCTTGGTATCTATTGAGATCTATTAACTATGGATATGACAAGGGTCACTTGTCAGTAATTCAAAAGTTTGGTGTTATTACTTTATTACCTAAGGGAGACAAGCCTAGTAAATTTTTGAAAAATTGGCGTCCTATCTCTCTGTTAAATGTAACGTACAAACTAGCATCAGCTTGTATAGCAGAACGTGTAAAAATCTAGTCTCAATGACATTATTCACGAGAATCATAAAGGATTTATGTCGGGCCGATATATAGGAGAAAACATTAGATTAATGTACAGAAGAAAACAAAATCCCAGGTATGTTCTTATTAATTGATTTCGAAAAGGCATTTGACTCGGTGTCTCATACCTTTTTGAAATAATGTTTTGAATTACTTCAATTTTGGTCCATCAATACAAAGATGGATTGAGGTTTTTTACAAGCGGGCTACTGCCTCTGTGCTTGTGAATGGATTTTATCGGAATCTTTTTTTTTTATTGAAAGAGGTTGCAGACAAGGTGATGGACTGAGTCCATATTTATTCTTACTCTGCGCAGAAGTCCTCGGTAAAATGATTGGTAAAAATAAAGATATTAAAGGGTTTTTAATAGCGGATAGGGAATATCGTTTTTCTCAATATGCCGATGATACCGTTCTCTTCCTTGATGGTTCTGAAAAATCCATGAGATCAGCCTTTAAAACGCTAGATTTGTTCGCAGGAATATCTGGCCTTAAAGTGAACATTGAAAAAACACAAGCAGTTTGGATAGGCTCAGAAAGGGGGAGTCTAAATACAATATGCAATGAAATCCCAGTAAAATAGGCTGGAGTAAATGCAGAGGACAATTTTAAAGCTCTCGGAATTGTATTCTTAACTAATGTTGGGAGTATGGTAAATTTGAATTATAAACATGTCATGGAATCTATAAAAACCCTAATTTATCAATGGTCAAGAAGAAATCTCACAGTACTTGGTGGAATAACTATAACAAAATCTCTACTGTTATCAAAACTTACCTTCTTAATTTTAATTTTACCTGATCCTCCTGAAGAATTTATCAAGGAACTGAGCAGATTGTTGTATACGTTTATCTGGAAAGGTGTAGATAGGGTAACTGGAAATCAAATGATTCAGAATTATGAAAACGGTGGTTTACGGATGGTGGACATCCAGTCTTACATCTATGCCCTGAAAGCAACATGGATCCGAAGACTTTTTAATTCAGGGGAATTAGAGTTGATTAACCTTTTTTACAAACTGGCAAAAACTAATAATCTACTAGATATTGGAGGTTCATCCGATATATTTACCTTTACCTTTACCTAGGCTTTTTTAGCCTCTGTAGGCTGAAGCCCTCTTTCAGCATCTTCCATCTGTGTCTGTCTTGTGCTTCTCTTGTCCATGTCGTTCCTCTGTATTCTGTTAACTCGTCTCTCCATCTTTGTTTCTGCCTGCCTCTTCTCCTTTTGCCTGTACGGGGTTGCCACTCGGTTGTTCTTATCGTCCACCGATTATCGTTTTGTCTCGCGATGTGTCCTGCCCATCTCCATTTCATTTCCTTGATTTTTTCAATGATGTCTTTTACTTTAGTTTTATTACGAATGGTAGTGTTCTTTTTGTTTGTCTCGTATTGTTATGTTTAACATCCTCCTTTCCATGGCTCGCTGCGCTACTAGAAGTTTCTGTTCAGTTTCTTTGGTTGTTGACCAAGTTTCGGCACCGTATGTCATGGTAGGTAGCACAAATTGATTGAAAACCCTTGTCCTTAATGTTATTGGTATGGTTTTATCACAGAGAATGGTTTTGTTTCTGCCGAAGCAGCTCCAGCCTGCCTTGATTTTTATCAAGACTTCCTCTCTCGTATTGTTCTCCATTTTTATTTCCTTGCCAAGATATTTGTAACTTTCTACCTTTTCTATCGGTTCCTTGTCAATTTCGATGGACTCCTTTGTTTGGTAATTTGTCATGAATTTTGTTTTTCCGTTGTGCATTTTCAGACCAACTTTTCTGCTTTCCGTATTCAGACAGTTTAGTTGGGCCTCCAATTCCTTCACTGAGTTAGCTAGCAAAGCCACATCATCTGCAAACCTGATGTCTGTTAGCCGCTCTCCATCGATGAGTATCCCTCTTTCTTTCATGTCTACCTTCTTGAACACCTCTTCCATTGCAGCAGTGAAAATCTTTGGAGAGATTGTGTCGCCTTGTCGCACACCTCTGTTGATTTTGATAGGTTTTGAGATGTCCTCGTCGATATGGATCCTCGCTGTAGCGTCAGTGTATATATCCTCTAGGATTTGAACATATCCTTCATTTATTCCTATTTTCCTTAATGCTAGGAAGAGGTCACTATGTTCAACTGAGTCAAACGCCTTTTCATAGTCGATGAATCCGACGCAGAGCTTTATTTGGTACTCATTGGCCTTTTCAATTAGCTGGCTTAAAGCCTGAAGATGGTCAGTGGTTGAGAAGCCTTGCCTGAATCCTGCTTGTTCCCTTGGTTGGTTTTCATCAAGCACTCTCTTCATTCTGGTTTGAAGGATTCTTGTAAATATTTTGTATGGGTGGGAGAGCAGACTTATTGGCCTGTAGTTTTTGATGTCCTCTTTGTCTCCCTTCTTGTGTAGAAGTATGACCTTTGCTTCCTTCCATTCCTTGGGGATTTTCCTTTCAGTAAGTATCTGATTGTATAGACTTGCCAGCTGGGTGTATATTTGCTCACCTCCGATATTGATGATATCACTGGTTATCTCGTCTAAACCGGGTGCTTTGTTTTTCTTCATCTGCTTTACTGCAAGTTCAATTTCTTCAACTGTGATGGTAGGTATGTCAATTTGGTCGGGTGACAAGAAGTTTTCTTTAACTTGATTAGACCTGGAGCTGTACAGTTCCTGGTAGAACTCTGCGCAGACGTTGAGCACTTCTCCCCTATTTGTTGTTGATGTTCCATCTTTCTTTTTCATCTGTCTTATTCTGGTTTTCTTGCTATTTAGTTTTAGTATCTGTTTTGGTCCTCTACCGCTTTCTAAGATGGATTCAATTTGTTCTCTTTCCTTTCTTCTGCTCCTCTGCCTTCTCTTCTTTCTTACCAATTTTACTGTGTCCTGGTAGTCTTTGTTTTGTTGTGTTGTCTTGTTGGCGGTTATCTTGAGTTTCTTCCTTTTGGTATCAAGCTCATCAATTTCCTTGTCTTCTTCTGATTTCTATTTATATATGTTTGTCCACCCTTTGCCTCCTTATCAGTCTTGCAGCTTCCTTTCGGCTTTGACTGCAGAACGTCATTCAAAGGATTGTTGTTTCCTATGGAGGTTCATCCGATATATTAAACTTCTTAAAACAGTCAAAAATCTATTTTGGAAAGACGTATTTAGGTCATGGAGTAAGGTTGTTGAAAGCCGCCAACCTAAAAACAACATTGAATTCATGGAAAGTGTCTTATGGTTTAATGATAATATTCGGGTTGGCAAAAAAACAATATATTACCGTCTTTGGGTAAAAAATGGGGTTCATTTTGTAAATGATCAAGGAAAATGGTACTTTTCTCTCTTTGGGCGAATTCCAAAGGAAATAATAACATTCGAACAAATTTCTTGGAATATGGAGCTCTTATAAATGCCCTTAAAAAATCGTGCAATCACTGCCTAAAGAATAATAACAAACAGGCTCAACGTCCTTTCAAGCCGTATAACTTTGCATTTATAACGCTCGACATCAAAGGTTCAAGAAGGTTATATGATTCTTTAATCTCGTCCAAAGAGGTCAAACAAAAATTTATAGATAAATGGGAAAGCAAGTTAGACATATCCTACAGTTTCAAAAAATGGTCGGTTATTTTTCTGATACCATTCAAATGTACCGTAGATACAAAATTAAGATGGTTCCAATTTCGTCTGACTCATAGAATTTTAGGCGTTAACTCTTTTTTGGAAAAAATAGGGCGGAAAGACTCAAATGTATGCACTTTTTGTAAAGAAACGTAAGAAACCATACTACACCTGTTTTGTGAATGCCCGACCATATTAAAACTATGGGAGCATATTTCTTGATTCTTTCAACAACTGCCAAAGCTTCCATTTCTGTAACGGTGTAATTTCTTTCGGCATTATTTAATGCTCCACCACCATAGGATATCACACGTTCTTTGCCATCCTGTTTTTGGGCCGAAATAAATCCTAGTCCTGTACGACTAGCATCGGTTTGTAATATCAATTATGTGCCATCGAAAACCGGATATGCCAAAATTGGGGGTTCTAATAATTGTCGTTTGAGTGTTTCGAATGCTTCTTGGCAACTTTCATCCCAAACAAATGATACGTATTTCCTAGTCAAATTTGTAAGTGGTTCTGCAATTTTGCAGAAGTCCTTTATGAACGTCCTATAGTATCCCACAAATCCCAAAAATGACCTGACCTCGGTGACTTTGGCAGGAATTGGATAGTCTTTTACAATTTGTAATTTGCTGGATCTGTTGCTACACCAGCTTTGCTCACCACGTACCCAAATAATTATTTGACCTCTGTTTGGCCAAAAGTACATTTTTCGGTTGCAATTTTAGACCTGCTGCGCGCAATCGATCGAAAACTTGCCTTGAATGGTTCAAGTGTTCGGAAAAAGAACTACTGAATATAATTACGTCGTCTAAGTAACAGAGAACGAATTTCCAATTCAAACCTCTCAAAACTTCTTGCATAGCTCGTTGGAAAGTGGCTGGGGCGTTATGTAAACCAAATGGCATTCTTGGAATTCATATAGACCATCTTGAGTGATAAATGCCGTTTTAGAATTGGAAGTTTCTTCTAAGCCTATTTGCTAATAACCAACCGCAAGATCAAGGGTTGAAAACTATTTTGGTTTAGCTACACCCAAACTATCTAGAGCATCGTTTATGTTAGGTAACGGAAAGTTATCGCGTGTACAAATCTTATTTATAGCTCTAAAATTAATTGCAAATCTATAAGTATTTGGATAACCAGCTTTTGGTGTCATGCACACTAGAAAGGACCAAGGACTAGTTGACTCTCTTATAACGTCCTGTTCTAACATTTCGTGGACTTGTCTACGCACCTTGGCTTGGATGTGAGTGTCAGGGTCCAAGGCTTACACAGACTTTAATACGCAACGTAATACGCAGTGCGGCACGGGCGTAGCGACGCGGGAAACAGAAGAAACAAAACAAACGGAGAGGGAGAACGAAGGACGCTGGACATCGGTACGGAAGGGCTGAGGGCCTGAGTCGAGGGCCATGCCGGAAAACTTTAGAAAGATACGGCACTGCGAGAGAATCTGCTGTTGTCGATGGCAGGACCGTCGATAATCAGTATTCCTGTTAAATGAGAATCGGAGAACATAAATAAAAGATACGGCGCTGCGAGAATCTTCTGTTGTCTATGGCAGGACGATAATCAGTCTAGCTCATTCCTGTTGAATGAGAATCGGAGAACATAAATAAAAGATACGACAATTCTGAAGTCTATATGGCAGACTTGTGAACCGGTCCAGTACGGAACATCGCTGCTGAAGAACTGACTTCTGTATTTTGCCGACGATATTTAAGACCTTCAATAAGACTCTCGTGCCCACGACAACTGATCTTCTGGTGGAACATGTTATACAAACGATAAGTGCACTTAGCCAACTAAATCAGTGATCGCTGAGCGCGTGAAATGTGTTGCATTGTTTATTCATGATTTTTGTTTTATATTAAATTGTTGTTTATAAAGTCTGTGTATAGTAAATCGTTTATTTGTTAAGTCCGAGCTAACTCGGGTCGTGACAGTGAGGAGCTTGCCTATAAGGTCTGGATCTAATAGGAGGGTGATCACCAGTGTTAATAATATATATATGCTTAACACCAGAGTATAATTTATCAGTACACTGTAAATTACGTGTTTAGATCCTAATCACAAATCTAAACACCGTCTTGTACAGACTTTTGACACATGTTAAATTTCTAAACGCATTTAGATGCTGCACACGTTTAGCATCTAAATATGTCTAGTACTAAAGCTAAACACCAGTTTGTCCAGACTTTTGACACATGCTTAAATGCTATACATGCATGTTTAGTACGTTTAGCACTGACACATGTCTATATCACTTCAATGTTTAGAGTGCAAACATTTAAAGATAATAAAATGTTTAGATTCTAAACATGTTCCATGGCAGTGCATGCAATCAGGCTGTATCAGTGGGTGTTGCTACGGCCGTCAACATGTTAGGTTGTGGTCAAAAGTTATAAGAAGTTGATGTGATATTGTTGGTAAGATGGTTAGATCCTATACTTACTATGAATTTGAATGGGAATCATCCCAAGGGCTCCCAAATAGAAAAAAGAGGTTGATCTGATCCATACACTTTGATAATATATACAAAAAATAAATATACATAGTTTTAAAAGTCAACTTACTAGAAGACAATGATAACTCGTTTTTTCTCTATAGTAACTCTTTCCCCCCGACAACTAACTAGTGACTTTGATAGAATATGTAAGACATTATTATCTAAAATATGTGCAAAGTGGCATGTTGGTTCTCGGGGGAGGGGGAGCATCCATTTCAACGTTTTCTGCTAAAATTGTGTTTTTTCTTCTTCTTAACACTGAAGAAAATTCAAGCTGCATACATAATTTTCCTTATAATTGAATTAAAAGCATTACAATTCATGATTTTATCGAGCAAGTCAAAATTCTAATGTAAAATCGCTGTAGTAAATCACCTCATGAATATCAATTAGCTCATTATCGGCAGTGTAACGCTATGGGAATTTTCAACTGAGATCAACTGGTGATGGAAAACTCCACGTGCAGAAATTTATAAATGATAGTTGGCATGCGTAGTTTATTGAAATACCTTTAGAAGGAACATGGAGAATTCAAGAAAAATGACATCATATACTTCAATATATAGTTGGAGTAAGTGTAAGGTAGTGATTTATAAGTAGTAGTAAAGATTACCTTGTGTACATGAACAACATATACAAATTCAATATACTAAATCCAGGTTTAGTCAAGCTAAACAAATTGTACTTTAATTGGTTTCAGGGGGGGGGGGGTAGGAAGTTTTTGGAAGAAAAAAAATTCCCCTCTATGCAGGCCCCACCCCCAAACCCCCCCCCCCCCTCCATGATGAGTAAAAAAAACTTCATACCCCCCGGAAAATCTAATGGTGCGTCCCTTATCATTCTTAAGACCCTGTCACACCATAGCGTATTGCCAAGAAGGTATGACAACGTATGCAAAAATATCGGAAATACGTTGGTGTACGTTGGTGTACGCTGAAATAAGTTAGGGGGAAGTTGGGGATATGCCGTTTACGTTAAGAGCACGCTGTGATACGCTGTGAAAATTTGGAACACGTCGAGCCTGCGAAAAATTATTAAAGGCCCTGTCACACCATAACGTATCGCCTCAACGTATGCCAACGTATGTGAAATATCGAAAAATACGTTGGTGTACGTTGGTGTACGCTGATATAAGTTGGGGGTACGTTGGGGATACGTCGTTTACGTTAAGAGCACGCTGTGATACGCTGTGACAATTTGGACCACGAAAAAATATTGAGCATGCTCAAAATATCTCGACGTACTCAACGTGTGCTTAATACGTTCTGCATAAGTTCCCGGTAAGTTTGTGGTACGTTAAATATACGTTGACATACGCTGACATACGTTAGTGGTACGATACTCGTACGTTACTCGTAAGTTGGTATACGTTGATGAACGTATGCTGGGGGAAACGTACAGCCAACGTAGTGATAACGAGTTGATAACTTATATGTGCCGTATGTCTAACGTATGCCTGACGTATTTCCAACGAGTTTCGACGTATTCTCACGTATTCACCTTATGCCGGGCGATCGTATAAGGCCCTGTCACGTATCCATAGCGTATTGAACGTATACATAGCGTATGACTAACGTATTGATAGCGTATCACTAACTTATAACATACTTATGACAGCGTATCACAGCGTATGCGAGCGTATGCGAGCGTATGACTAACGTATGCTTAACGTATACTTAACGTATTCGTAGCGTATGTCTGCCGTGTTAGACGTATCATCAGCGTATCCTCGACGTAAAACGAACACGTGGCTTATTATGCCGCTGTAGCACGTATACATACCGCGCCGATCTCACATTACATCATTCCCGCCGATGTCATCAAGCAGTTAACATGCCTCCCAAGAAGAAGCAAGCAACCAGGGGCCGAGGCCGAGGAGGAGGAAAAAGCAAGAAGGCCAAGACAGACCATGAAGAAGTGAGGATGAGATACTCAAGGGACCCATTTATATACTCAAACCCTCCATAAATTCCCAAAACGCCGAATGCGCCCTAGCTGTACGGTAGCCCTGTCACACCATGGCGTATCGCCTGAACGTATAACAACGTATGCGAAATATCGAAAAATACGTTGGCGTACGTTGGCGTACGTTGGTGTACGCTGATACAAGTTAGGGGTAAGTTTGGGATACGTCGTATACGTTAAGAGCACGCTGTGATACGTTGTGAAAATTTGGAACACGTCGAGCCCGCGAAAAATTATTGAGCATGCTCAAAATTTCTCGACGTACTCAACGTGTGCTTAACTTACATTCTGCATAAGTTCCCGATAGGTTTGTGGTACGTTAGACATACGTTTACAAACGCTGACATACGTTAGACATACGCTGACATACGTTAGAGGTACGTTAATCGTCTTAAGTTGTAGGTTGGACATATAGATTTATCCTTCTAGATATTTTAATAGTTATCATCTAGGCTGCGTTTACTTGAACTGGCAACACTTGTCCCGCCGTGTACGAAACTCAATTTCTGCAACGGCATAAGTCACGTGTTCGTTGTACGCCGAGGATACGCTGAGGATACGTCGAGCACGGCAGACATACGCTACGAATACGTTGGTCATACGCTCGCCGATCGCATACGCTGTGATACGCTGTGATAAGTTTGTTATAAGTTAGTGATACGCTATCAATACGTTAGTCATACGCTATGTATGCGTTTAATACGCTATGGATACGTCCATTCCATTACCGATGTTGACGCAATTCGTTGGGAAGTTGGACGTTCTCGGACTCTGACAATTTTCGAGCTATTTTTTGAATACGTCGGCATACGTTCAGGCCACGTTCAGGCCATACGCTATGGTGTGACAGGGCCTTAAGATGCGTTAAAGTGGTTTAAATCCTATCTCTCTAGTGCAGTCTGTTGCAGTTGGATCCAATCTTTCACGAACACATAAATTGATATATTGATAAATTGAGATATGGTGTACCCCACGGGTCTGTGATCGGTCCCTCCAAATTTACCATAGACAGTGCTCAAATTGAGGACGTAATTTCTAGACATGACATCAATGTACTATCTTGTGCGGATGACACGCAATTGTACTGTACTTTTCTGTATTTTGATGAAAGAGAAGATGCAATTTCTCGTCTGGAGCGCTGCATCATGTCAAAGGATGAATGACTGCAAATAAGTTAAAGCTGAACGACAGTAAGACTCAGGTTATACATATTACCTCTTGTTTCACGCCAACTGTGCCTATCAACCCTGTAACTATCGGTAATAGTCCCATATTTCCGTCGGATGCTGCACGAAACCTTGGAGTCATCGTTGACCAACATCTGTTAATGACTGCACATGTGAACAAACGGTGTCAATCAGCCTCATTTGATTTACGCGCCATTGGACGGATTAGAAAGTACCTTGATTGAGCGTCAACGGAGAAACTTGTGCACGCGTTTGTCTCATCTAGATTAGATTACTGTAACTGCCTTTTGTACGACGGACTTATCTCTAAATTACAACGTGTTCAAAACTCGGCCGCAAGATTAGTTACTGGAATAGAGAACCGTCGAAATAATAAAGAACCCTTTTTCGGATTAAAGAACCTTTTATCTGATTCGGACTATCTAATGGTGAATTTACATGCGTCGTACTATAACCTTCGTACTATAGAGGCGTTGGATGATAGAATCGTCGGACTATAGAGCGATCCCCATGAAATCGATAATTTTTATATATAAAATTGGCATTTCCCTCATTAGTATTTAATCTGGCTTTGAACGATGGTATTGTATTTGGTGGATAAAAGTCATATATCAAGTGTTGCGTCTCATAATTACAAGTATAATGCTTACAAATACAGTCATAAAAAAGTAACTATACAGGTAATAAATGGGCTTCTAACTCTTAAAATATATATCCTACCTAAAAATATTCAATTATAAAGTTGTTGATAAATTCATCTTTTTAAGATGAAATATTGCACGCTAGAATCGGGTGATTATTAAGGAAGTGACACTCCAAAATGTAAGGTGAAGTCCGATTTTCATTTTCACATTTTTATTTTCTACACGCGGATCCATCTACGGGTACCGTATCGATTACCGGTAGTGCAATTAGGGGATGCTTGCGCAGGTTGGACAGTCGGCCGTATTGTTCCGATGGATCAAAATGCCACACACACGCTACCTGTCATACTCTCCCCCATGTTGAAAATAAAATTGTGTACCTTACATTTTGGACTGTTACTTCTTCAATATTCAACCGATCCTAGTACGCGGCCAGCTTAACACCCTGTACCCCCATGCTGTAAAAGGTTGGTGTGGGTATACAGATAAAGATTAGGACCTATACTACATTCCTAGGGTGGAAAACCTAAAATATCTGGTGCACAAAGTTGGGAAACGGGGGTCAAAGTTCAGGGGGGGGGGGGGGAGGTCAATATAGCGTGCAATATCTCATATTAAAGATGATACATTTGTCAACAACTTTATCATTTAATATTTTAGGTAGGATATATATATAGTTACTTTTTTGATGACTGTATGGCCAAATGAGCACATTTTAGCCTATGGAGGATAAAGGTCGTGGTGACGTCTGAAGATCCCCTTCAATTTTTTTCTTCAAATTTCATATGTCTTCATGTGGGGTTAAATAAAACACCTTATGGCCATGGCCGATTTTATAATAAACCCGTCCCTTTTTATGCCACCTCCCTAATGTACAGGATGAGTGAAAATAATCAGATCAGGATTTCACCGATCGTTTATTTAAACCAGTTCAAACACAAAACTGAATACATTTAATGAGATGCACATTAAGATAGTATAGGTAATAAATGGACTTTTAACTCTAAAAATATATATTCTGCTAAAGAGTGGTTTACTAGTTACCTAAGTGATCGTACAAATAGAGTGTGTATTCTTGGCGACCATTCTCATAACCAAACTTTACATTATGGTGTGCCACAGTGTGTCAATTGCAGGTCCACCGATTTTCACTGCATATGCGCAGCCTGTTGCTGACATTATCAGACGTTCTAATATAGGCTATCACACTTACGCTGATGATACGCAGTTGTATGGGAGTTTTATTCCGAAGTCAGAGGAAGATACAGCTGCTGCTAAACTTAACATGACCAATTGCATTGCTAAGATACGATCATGGATGCGTGCAAACAAATTAAAGCTAAATTATTCCAAAACAGAGCTTTTCGTGATCGCTCCACCTAGGCTTGCAAATGCTGTATCTCAACTCGATCTTCACCTGAATATCGGTGGCTCTGTGATTGCCGCTTCAAAGAATGTTAAAAACCTTGGCATCATATTTGACAGTAGCTCTCCATGAAAGATCATGTCAGCACATTATGTAGAAGCATTCATTTTCATTTGAGAAACTTGTGGAGAATCCGTCGTTTTATGGATAAATCTACTTGTGCACATGCAGTGAGATCTTTGATTCTTTCCCGGTTGAACTATGGCAACTCATTGCTTGGCGGTTTGTCTGCGACCGAGACTAAGCGTTTACAAAGACTGCAAAATCGCGCTGCGCGTCTTATTTACCATGTTGGTAGACGAACAAGCGCGAAACCATTGCTCCGGGAATTGCATTGGTTGCCTATCCAGCAGAGGATTGAATTCAAGATCTTGGTGCATGTGTACAAGTGTATGGACGGTTCGGCACCAATTTATTTTACAGGCTTTACTTAACGTTTACAACTCAGGCCGTGAAGGGCTTAGGTCATCTCAGGATTCTACTCGTTTTGCCATCCCCCAAAATAACAGATCCTTTGGGGATACATCATTTTCAGCTTTATGACCAAGAATGTGGAATATCCTACCCATTTCTGTGCGTACTGCCCCAAATGTGAAATGTTTTAAAAAGCTTTTAAAAACTCATCTGTTCTCTGTGGAATAATTCAGCCTGATTGTTTACACAATTATTGTATATATATATATTGGTCTTTTTGTGGTTTACATTTTGTATCACTTTTTAAATGCATTTTGAAGTATTGTTGATGTATGCAATGTTATGTCTGCAGCTAAATAACAATATAAATTACGGGTTCTGTGCTGTTGGTTGGTTTGTTCATGGGTTTTGCGAGTGCTGCTACAGCTTATGTATGTAGGGGTGGGGGTGTGTGTGGGGGTGGGGGTTCGTTGGGGTGGGGGTTGTATGGTGTCAGTCAGTTGGTCACGTAAATGTACCATGTTTTATGTGCAATATTTTTTGGAGGAGGGAGGGGGTAGTGTGTATGGTGGGGTTTGTGGGGTGGGGGTGTGTCGGGGTATGTACATGTATGGTGTCAGTCAGGTGATCACGTAAATGTGCCATGTTTTATGTGCAATATATTTTGGGGGAGGGAAGGGTATGTGGTGTGTGGGTGTGAGTTTGCATGGGTGTGTTTGAGGGGGATGTGGGGTCGGGCTGTGTGATTCTCTCAGTGCTGCTTATGTGTATTTTATCATGTAATATGTATGTATTATTATTATTTTAATGCTGGTTTTTGTTCAACATATTTTTATCTAATGTATTCATATTGTACAGCGCATTGGTCTTTTGGAAATGCGCTATATAAATCCTTATACTAATAATAAGAACACATTGCTAGCTACAACCTAAATTTGATTTAATTCAAATTAGAGATATGTGTTTTCCCCCAAATTCTATGATTTGCAATCTGTTCCAGAGGTTATCCACTATGAATGAGTTTTTGCTGAATGCACAAATAGAAAAATTTACCATGAAAACTAGCATTAAATATTCCCGGCCTCGAAACCGGTCCCACTCGCTTCTGTAGCCCAAAATTACCCACTAGACCACACAGAGACTGCGTTCATACGAGCATCGGAATACGAGGGCTTATGTATTAGCAGTGTCAGTTGCCAACGTTGGGCGAGTCTATTGTAGACGACACGAATTTGTTTTCCCTTGGAAAGAAGATGTCAATCTCGTTCAATTAAAAAAAACCTTACGAATTATTCCAGGGGCATAACCTAAGTACAATCATGTTCGCAATAACTGGCATATACAACCACGTCCGCTATAACCAACGATATTCACGGTATACACAAAATAGCAACCAGTTGTCTGCTATTATATTATAATATATTATAATATATTTGTTTGGTCAAATGTCTAATGTTATTATGTTGTCTGCATTGTAAAACTACATCGCCTATAATACTCTTAGCCCTTGTTCAAATAGCTTTCATCAGCAATGCCGGTGATTAAGTGGTTAAGAGTGCAGGCAGACCGGGGTTCGATTCCCCGCCAGTAAATGTGATCCTAGTTATACATGGTTTTTTCTTATATATTTATTAATCATCATTACGATTCAATATCCTTACCAAATTTGTGCCAAGCTTTTCAAGCTTTTCCAGGGTAATAGGCTTCCCCTTCCTACACCATTGTGCCGATTTGTTTCACGCCGCCTGTTTATTGCCAACGTCTCGCTACTGATACCACCGTTCTCCCAGTCCAATCATCGCCCAGGCTTCTGGGTAGGCCTTGTCAATGTGACTTTTATTTTGTTTTTCTTGACAAAAGTGGCAATAATGGAATAATATTTGTCAATGTTCATATTATTTGCTGGTCGAACGAGTAAAATCCATTAGATATTAACGAAGTTAGCTAAAGTAACTGAAAAAAAATGTTTAAATTTCATCCATGCACTTCTTTAGTCTATAAATAGCTTTAATTAAAATTACAGAGGTTTTAAAAATGGTTGGTCTGTTATCATTCCTTGGATACTTTGCTTGGTTGAACAAGAAGCCCAAAGTGTAACTTTTGAAAGTGGTTGTGTTAAGAAATTCAAACTTCAATTTGTTATAAAAACTATTGCTATTTAAGATTTTGAAAAATTTAAATGTCAAATTTCGAACAAAGACACAATATAAGATCCATAGATGAGATTTGAGTTTTAACAATTAGCCCAATGTGCCTTCTTAAAGAAAGGGGCTGAAGTCAACATGGCAAGACTGTAGAGTGCCTTTTGGCTAAACACAAGGCCCCTCCCCGGAATGTGGTCCATGGGGTGGAACTACGAGCCCAAAGTGCGACTTTTGAAAGGTTTTGTGTTAAGAAATTCAATCTTAGAACTTCAAGTTGTTATGAAAAAATAGCGCTATTTCATAGATTTTGTAGAATCAAAAGTTCGAATTTTAAGAAAAGTCACGATAAAGCATCCCTAAGGCAGATTTTAGTTTAGCCCAATGTGGCTACTTGAAGAGGTTATGTGGCAAGACTGTAGACTGCCTATGACATGTGGTCAAGGGTGTCCATGCACTAAAGAACTATAGCTTCATAGCATGTCAGCCTGGCAAAACAAAATATTGCAAAATATACAGGTAACTGGAACGTAATGATATAGAAGCTCCAGCACTATGGAACGATATACCAGAAACAACCCGTAGCATTATTGATCAATCGTTTTAAGACATCTGTGAAAACTTATTTGTTTGACCAATACTACAACTGATTTTTAGAACTTAATTAACTGAATTGTATTTTTGAGTGTATATTTCTTCTGTATTTTAATGCATTTTTTATATTTTATACTGTGCATTTTAACTTCTTAAATGTTTAATGTTATTCTCTTTTTATTATATTTTGTGTGTTGTACGGCGCTCAGAGGCTTTTTGTATTCAGCGCCTAAGAAATGTCTTACTATTATAATAATGATCACTTACTTATCATAAAAAACATTTTCTTCATTCAGTATAAGGTCGCACTACAAAAAACGAATACGTATATGGCTTATACGATAGTCGCCAAAGTAATATCTTACATCACCATGTACCAGCACCCATACAGATTGAACTAAGACCAATGCAACTATATCTATTTTATTATATTATAGAAATAATTGCAATGGTCTCTTACGTACAAGTCACTTATACGTTTGAGCCATACGTACTTGTTTCGCAGCGTGATCTCAGGTGAGCTTGATCTTTGTATACTCTCAGTCATCTGAGAGGAGGTCAAACTAAGGATATAATGAATTCTACATCCAGAGTTACTTGTGTTTTTGCATATTGGAGCAACCGACCTGTCCATAAGAAACTGTGGTCTTTCATTGGATAGTGATTGCCGCAGAGCGTTGAACACTTCTGCACAACCGCAATGAAGGCTCCGACACCAACCTTTCAAACAGAAAAGATAGGATAACCGGGGCACGGCTTTGCGGAAGTGATCCACACTCGGGGTCAATGTTTAGATTCACCGTATCCTCAGTTTTAATTGAGTATAATTAAGACAATAAGTTGTAACGGACAATTTCGCAGGTAATTTCTTTATATTTTTTAATTCATCATATTTACAACCATGAGTGACTAATTCTTTCTTCTGATATTTCTATTCAAACTTTCAAACACATATCAAACCGGAATTTATCACAGACAACACAAAGTGTTATTTTGTGTGTATTAAAGGTAACAGGAATATTGTGATCATAATTGCCGGGTACTAAATGATAAGGTATCGTCTCATCCAAAAATAAAAACGAGCATATGTCCGTTTGAAATCATCATCGAAACATCGTGGAGTCATGTTTCTAACATTTCCCATTTTTCCTTCGCAATCACACAGTTATTTTTATAAAAAGTTATCTTTTGTACACGCGTAGTCCATAGTCGTTGATTATATCCGTCGAGTTCCGGTGTCAGCAGAGACCATTTTCTGATCAGTCATTTAGATCTTCCTTCCCTTGCCCTTTATAAACACACAAGTAATTCAATGTATTTAGTATAATGTAACATATTCGTAAATGATAGTAAAATTTTATAGTGAAAATGTGGTCACGTTACAAAACAGTGTCACATTTTTCAAAAATGTCAGTCAATTTTCTTTATTTTATTTTTTACAATACAACATTGTAGCTCATAAGAGAGTCTAGAGGCCTCTGGCATAAAAGTTCAGTTTAATTAAGTGAAGTAAGGAATATTTATTATTAACTCTTTTTAAGCCTGGTTACGAAGAATATATAATAATTCTTCCTGGGTTGAGCTTTAAGCAGAAGGGCCAATCGCTAAGGTTTAACCTAGGGTCTACATCATGAAGATCAGCTCACAATATACTAAACAATCTTCCTAAGAAGAGAATATGTCTTTTAAATATGAATCTTAAGTTATAAGAAAACATTGGATTGACGCTAATTAAAGAAGAAGCAGATCATATATCATTGTATATTACGAAACGACTTTTAAACCGCACCACATAATATTGAGGTCTAAAGTGCACTTACTTATTAGTAGGAATATTCTTTCAAAATTAACACAATTAACGTTTAATAATGGCGCGAATAAATCGCTAAGATTATTTCCATACGAACGTAAATGTAAAACAGGCAAAACTGTGAGATCAGAGCCATTTTCCAGATAATATTTGTTTCTGAACATCTAGAAAATACATAAATATATTTGATTTTAGGGTGGCATTTTGAAAGGCGTCTTTAAGCCCTAACCCCGGTTTAGGGTTCTTAACCGGGATCACAAATTTTCAAAGAGAAAACACCAACTAAATCGCTGGGGACCGGTCGGGAATCGATGCGGGAACAATCCGGACATCGGCCCGTCGTCCCACACCACTAAGCCACGGCCCTCAGGTGCTCGTTCGCGCTCACTTTATAGGCTCGGTTAATTACGTCATCGAAAACAGTCCGCAAAGGAGCTCATAGATAGAGCAAAGACAAATGCATCTTAAACTTTTTGTTTTGTTATCTAGACATGGCAAAGATCACACACATTTATTGATTGTTTTTAGAAAAATAAGAATACTTACTGCTGATCCACAGGCGATGTAACGTCTCATGTCCATCTTGTTCCTTACTTTCAGGTTGCATAGAGCACATGGTTTGCCATCGGGTTTGGTACAGGCTAAAGGAAAATAGAAAAGAGACATTTAGAGGAATGCAGTAAGAGAAAAAGACTCGACTGATATTTTTCAAGTTGCACAAGGAATACTTTGAACCATCTTATTTGTGACCAGCTTCTGAATTAGAGTTATTGACTGTTTTTTTAAATCCAGCAAGATATTTTGTAAGAAAAGTTCTCCTCATACTGACCACCCCTAATAACAGCTACCAAATAACATAAATTTAGTTCTCACCGAATGTAAAGGTATACAGGCCTTCATTCGGTAACTAATAATCTAATATCGATATATTCCGAATTTCAATATCATTGAAAACAGCTAAGGTCAGCAACGTTATACGTTGATAACCCGTTTCTTTATCAAATGCATAGGCTTCGCTTCATATCTACAGTTGGTACACCATAATAAAGATCGTTGTCCGCAATGGTAAAGATAATGTTACTAATGAAAGGATGGACTTAACACTCTCAAGGATATCATACGTATCAAATTTACTTACCTCCGACCTTGCTTCCTCTCTTCTCCATTTGCTGTGCTTGGAAGTATTCCTGGAAATCTTCCAGTGCTAGATCTTCATCTTCGAATTCTAAGCTGGCTGCGAATGTTACAGCAATCAATGCCATGGCGAGGATGATGATAAGTGTTTTAGACGCCATTTTTGAGCTGAAAATAAATAAATACTGATTTTCGATAATTGTTCGTTTGAAATTTTTTATGGTAATCATAGGCGTTAGATTGTATTGTTTTTGTATGTACATTTAATACCACGATTGGTTAAAGCTTACTGCAATGCTGGAAAGACCTCTAGACACTTTACACATTACACGTTGACAACATTCTTCCCAATCCCATGATGTAATGTTATACATCAGAAGATACCTTGGTATTAATGTACCCTAACTTATGGATGAGGTAGAGAAAGTCTCTAGCAACCATACAAAATATTGTAATTTTTAGTATCGCCCAGTGGTTATCATGATATGCATGTGTCCCAACATGTTTTGTCCACCACTATAGTGTTGTAATCCTTCATCATGTCCATGGAATATGCCAATCGGATCTACCTTAGTCTCTAATATAAAGTGCTCAACAAAAGAAAGTCATACACTTTGTTTATGTAATTTAAAATTATTTTTCGATTATCGTTTTACCAAACAGGCTAAATAGACATTTGGATGAATCTTTTTGGCACATTTTGATATCAAACATAACACCTAACAACAAAGATAAACCATGATTAGAGCCATTTAAAGAAAATTAGTCACTTTTCAAAAGTCACATTTTCAATTTGCCATTACATAATATAAAGGATAGTCATCCCATGAAATCGTTTCGAAATTCATGATTTAATGTTATATATATAAATGCTCCTGACTTTTCATCAGTTGAGCACTCGTTGGCTATATTTGAGCCAAGACCGATTCTGGAAATTGGTTTGAGCGCGATACCATTGATTGGGTTTGATATTCAGCCTATTACCACTATCTTTTCGTCTGACGATTGCCTTATTGGCATGAAACTCAGAGTAACGACACCTTTTTAGGAAGGTCTGTTCTTTGAATTTTTGATATATATCTCTCAAACCACTCCTGACTATTATAACGCCTATGAATGAGCACCCCGCGCCGGGAGCGTAGAGCAAGGCGCGCGCATAATACTGCGATCTTCCGACTGTGTTTGTTGCTTCAGCATGGAATAACAAAAATCAGTTGCCTGACGAATGCAGTAGCAAGTAACTCGTCCATTTGACTTTAATTTATATATCTTTCGCCTGATGATTGGACCAAATGACCGTATGGGATTGTCCATGAAACTCAGAGTATATATATATTCAAGCATGTCTATACCTCTGAATTTATATATATGTATATTCGTAGATCAATTGAAATGAAATATACAAATAAAGACTTACCTTTATTTCCTATGAGCTGAAAGATAGTAAACGAGAGCTTCTCAAAAATAGTGAACATGTTTGAAATTCGTCGGGGTATATATACAAACATCTTCGTTCCACATTGCTGGTCTGTTTACGGTTTCAGCAAAACATTTTTAATTTGGTTGTATTACTATTCATTAATTGCGATAACATAAACACATATCTGTATGTTGAGGTCATAACACGGATGGTTAAGCATAGCTGCATGGGATGACAGTTTACCAGATGTCTAAAGGGAATCTTTAAAGTTAAAGGGTACTGAGAGATACGTATTGGAGTGCGCCCTCAATTTTCCTGGAAGGTTTTGTGAACCTACGTAATACTTAAGCATACAGTCATAGAAAAAAATTAACTATACAGGTTTTAAGTGGTCTTTCAACTCTAAAACATATATCCTACCTAAAAATATTAAATCATAAAGTTGTTGAGTTTCATTTTCTTTATTATGATATATTGCACGCTAGGATTAGGTCATTATTGAGTAAGTGACACTCCAAAATGTAAGGTGAAGTCCGAAGTCATTTCGATGTCGATCACATCAAAATTATCAGCACCACTCGCCACATATTTGCTTCAACTGAACTTCTATCTAGCGCCATCATTCAACCCGTTTCCCATAAATGGATACATTTCAGGGTTCCTATACCTACCTTATCTATTGTAACAATTCATTTTGTTTTAATATTTCATTTTCCTCAGCAATCTTTCAGTACCCCTTTAAGCTGTCACTGGAGAAATAGGACAAAATATATGAAGCAGATAACCAATCAACTTCATACCAGGTTAATTTAAGTAACATATAAAGAAAGGTAATTTTTTTAATGTATTCGAATAATTAATTAGCTCATATCTAGCTCCAAAACATAATGTCGCAGAAAGTTCAGTAAGGTCTCAATTTAAAGCTTTGGCCAAAATCTAGAGATTTGCATTACTCATGTCCTACAGGTGGGGTAAAGTGACAGTTGGATATCACCTATATTAAATGATGACAAACTAAATAAATTAAGTTTCAAAATGTTTGTATAGATAGGTTTTTTACTCGATGACCAAACCCTAGAGTATTTTGGAGATTGTTGTTTCTCACAACAGTAAATAAGCTTACCTCTGGGATAGCTTTCTGGCAGCAACTCGCTTGCCTTTCGTCAGCCCCAATAACACGTGGGGGCGCTGTTAGCGGTTAAGCTATTGAGTCTCATCATCATCGCCGTAAGCTATTGAGTTTCATCATCATCGCTGTAAGCTATTGAGTCTCATCATCATCGCCGTAAGCTATTGCGTCTCATCATCATCACCCTAGAGTACATTGTAAATAGTATTAAAGGTAGATGTTCTGAATGTGCTGGCCTAATTTTCAACTTGATGTTTTCTATTTTACATGAAAGGTCATCCTAAAAATTATCACATTCCAAAGTTTAAGTTGCATAACTCCAATAGTTCAAATTTTAGAAGCACAAGGTCACAAGAATGTTGCCCATTGAGTAGTACACAAACTGGCTGGTGGTTAACCACCTTTAGCAGTAATTCACCTCATTTTAGCCTATAATTTCAAAATGGCAAATTTCTGGCCCCTAAGATTTTACAGACATAATGAGAAAAATATGGGGATTCTTCATGATGTGAACAAAAATCATAGCAACAAAAAAAAAGGTGATCGAAACATACACATTTAATTCCGCCAATTCCCAGGTCTGTAGGGGTGTAGTTTTGGAGCTACATTGTTTCGAAATCCGAACTTTTACGAAGACATGATATCGTAGAATTTAAGATTTAAGAAAACATTAGAAAATAATGTGTACTCGTCATTTTGTATCGCAAATTGTAACCATATAATATTTTCAAACAATTTTTTCTTCTTTAACTATGTTAAAAGGTCACACCAAATTACTTAAATTTAGTGGAAACAAAAATGTCACGAATATACTCATCTTAAAGTGATTAATCCCTCATATAACACCTTTTAAGGTGTTCTATGAGGGATTAATCACTTTAAGATGAGTGTTAAAACACTTTCCACGCTTTACAGACGACATTCCAACATTTCACAAAATGTTTCAAAAATGTCAAAATTATCGAACTTCATTACCATATTGTGAATCACCATGAAAAATGCATTGAAATAAGTAAAAACATGCCTTATAATTGTCTCAGTAATTATTGAGATCTTTCAAAGTTGGGAACATTTTTTGAAAAGAACTATTTTGCATGTAATATTCAACCAATCACTGCGTTAAGGACGAAAACAGATGTTGATACGAATCATTTTATACTCCTTGTTCTAATGAAATTTGATTTTGAACTATATATGACTTACAGATAATAAAAATAAATATTTAAATTCTTATCCTAAAATTAGTGTTATCTGGGAATTCAAGTTAAAATTCAGGGTGCGGTCAAATGTAGGTAAAATTGAAACATATCTTTAAAACTTATTCTACTTTATTCTACTTGTTCTTCTACTCTATAACAATAAAGCCAATAATTGTCCAAGCTACTACATCACAGGACCTTGTTTTGCTATAAACGTAACGTTTTTATGGTTTTCTACAACAGGTTTACCTGCTGATTCTTAATCTAATAATGGGTATCACTTCAGAAACCTTGAGTAGTTTCGTAGAAAAAAATGCATTGATCAGACGAACAATTTCATATATACCAGTTACGAGCGGAGTAAGCTACCTCTCTAGTAACTTATGCTCTAACTAAAGTTAGCAAAACTGAGGAGTAGGAACGAAATAGTGAATAACGTGGTAAATATCCAAATAAATTAACATCGTCTAGCTTTTAAAAAAACCCACTTGTTCTAGTATCGGTTTTACGCTTATAAAGCATTCTTTCTGTAAAAGTGGCACAACATCGATTTTAGGTAGCTTTAGTTAATTGATCATATCTCAGGATTGAAAAAACTAAATAAACGGCATCTGACGACTAAGCGTTTAGTCTTTCAATATGTATAAAAATGTTACACCAACTCTTAAAACTTCATGGTCAATAAGTTGGGTAAACACGTGCACAGGTTTTGTTGGACACCCTGTATATACTCAAATGCACGTCACGCGATGAATATTTACTTAATCCCACCTGATCCTTTATTTGATCATTTTATATTGATATACTTTGCCAATCATAATATAACATATGTGTTCAATTTTAGAACGTTTGATGACCACAATTTTACATACATGGTTGGCCATGATGACACTATTCCAGATGTTCGGATGTAAATGTCATCATAACCAATTCTGAGTGATTTAATCATGATTGATATGCATTAGTGTTAATTGCTTAACATTTTCCACGCGGCTATTAGTTTTACCAGATAAAAAACCCCGGTTTTTCAGAAACCTTTCCCTATTTTCAAAGTCTATCTCAAGGATCACTGAACCAATACTAGGCATGTGTGTACTTATGCCAATGCATATCTCTTGGTGATTCCAAACATGGTAATGAAATAAAATAATTGTTGAAACATTTTGTAACATTTTTGAATGTTGTCTGCAGACGCCTGCCGCGTAGAAAGAGTTAATGTTTGCTGAAGTTTACCAATCTCTTTTCCACTACTCGACTTGAGGAGTTGATTTTGCCGAACAACTAAAGCATTATGGAACTCATAAAGAAAAAAAGGTAAAAGGTCAACTTAAGAGCCGGGAATAAAATTAATCAATAAATACACAACGAAGTATGTGATGTCATAAAAAGGTTATATCTTGTCAATGAAAGCGAAAGTGAAAGAAAATAAAAGAAAGTGAATTTTCCTTGAAAACTTAAAACTTCCCACATACAAAACAGATTTTTCAGAAAATGTCAAGGTATATTTCAAGGATTACTGAACCAATACTAGACATGTTTATACTTATGTTAATGCATTTCTCATAGTGATTCAAAAAATGATAGTGAAATGCAACAATTGTTGAAACATTTTGGTATGTCGTCTGCAGACGCCTGCCGCGTAAAAAGTGTTAATGTTTGCTTAAGTTTACCAATCTCTTTTCCACTACTCGACTTGGGGAGTTCATTTTGCCGAACAACTAAAGCATTATGGAACTTATAAAATTATTAACATTGTGCGTACTTAACACCCCAGACGGTGGCAAAAATCATTGTATTTGTTCATGGTCTTAAAGGAATATATTTATAAAACAGTCGGTAGAAACATAAAAATGTCCATTGCAAACAACGCATGAGCAGCGGTTATCAATTACGATAATGCTGACGTGGGCCGTGGATAC
Source organism: Ophiura sarsii (assembly GCA_035610835.1). Taxonomy (NCBI): domain Eukaryota; kingdom Metazoa; phylum Echinodermata; class Ophiuroidea; order Amphilepidida; family Ophiuridae; genus Ophiura; species Ophiura sarsii. The sequence continues at coordinate 45,950,988 of CM069448.1, forward strand.
TCCAAAATGGCAATTAAACTCTTTTTAAAAACTGGCCGATGTATGAGGAAATTACCTTTAGGAAACACAGAAACAGACAACCGTGATCGTACGTTATGCAGTGATCTTTATGGAAGCGCTGAAACAATAAACGTTAGTTATTGAAAGATTGTTACAGGAAGTGCTGTAACTGGAAAATGTATAATTTTGAGCGATCTTTCAAAGAATTTCAGGAACAGGGAAACGAACGTTACAGAGTAAACTTCAATGGGACTTAAGAAACAGGAAAACATACGCCATTGATTAATATCTAAAGTAGTGATGCCAGATTTAGTAACGTTAACAGCGTGTATAATGCCCACGTCTTGGGTCTAAGGTAGAAAATATAGTGATCTTTAGGAAACACAGAAACGGGCAAACGTACGTTATTGAGTGATCGTTAAAGGGAGCGCAGGAACGCGGAAAAGTATGTTATTAAAAGGACGTAGTGATTGATTAGTTCAAATCATTCAATGATCCGAATGATAATCAAATACCCGAATGATACAGTAATACACGTAAGCAATCATGCATTGACCCTGATACAATCTCTATGGGGAATATAGAAAATCTTCCCAATTCTACGTTCAATTTACAATAACTCCTCATCTCTGTATGGTACAAACATGATTTTTCTCTCATTTTATAGATTATTTTATGTTCTATAAGATTGTTGTGTTTCAACAAACGTGATAACTATTTTGTAACAATTGTAATCATGAATCGATTGCATATTGTCCTTGGCTTTTCCCTATTCGCTACTCAGTGAACTTGCCCTAATTCATTGGTTTCACATACATGACTATAACAACAACAACAAAAATTCAACCGATGATAGCAAATTATACATTTTTGGAAAGCTCAAAAATGCAGTTTTAATCAGGATAAGGTGCATACCTCAAAATATATACTTGCTATACCGGGTGAGTCAAAACAAAGTTTACCCTAATTGAAAAAATCAAAAAAAAAAAAAAAAATTCTGACCACAAAATCGAGGCAAACAAAACTTTAAATGATTGCGCCGTTTCTTTGCTACCATCTGGAAAAGAAATCACGCTATTTGATGATACCGTTAAGTAAATATGACTATTTCTGTACAGGAGCTGATTTTTCACCAAAAACACGGTTTTTAATTTCAAGCTTAACGCGCTTTATAATGTTCACATCTTTGTTATTAAAAGAATTAAGTAGACAATAAACTTGTTCAAAATTGTCTCCTAATAGATTAAAACAATAAACAGCTTTAAGGCCTATTTATGACACAATTACCACACTTTAATCATTTCATAACAAAGGAATTGATCCTTTCGCTGTCGGTATTGTAATTTTTTATTGGTCGTATCTTATGAAATATAATGGTCGAGATCTGGAAGCGTGTTCGGACGTTAAATTTGTCACTTTTATTCAAAACAGCGTAAAATAAGTTTCCCTCAACCAATCTAAACCAGATAAAATTCATATTAAAGCTAATTGATTCGTCTTTATACCGTAATAAATTGTTTTGAAAACAAACGAATACTTGTTTCTAAAATAAATCGCTGAAGTTGAGTAAACTTTTTTTTGACTCACCCTGTATAATATATATGCTCATTTACTTCTCGATATTTCAACAAGTTAGTTAACTTAGACCAGGCTTTCTCAACTAGATTTACAACTGATGCGCCACATTTTAGTAACCAACTTGCTGAAGCTCCACTTGGTCATATTTTTTAGAATTTACAATGGCAAAATTCCCTTCATAACATTAATTTCAAAATATTTTAACATATGTAGGCAGCATATTAACTAATATTACTGTTTTGAGGGCACATACGCGCGTAGCGCGAGAAAAATTGCTGTATTTATACATCTGACTGTCATATGCCTATGGAATTTGGCTATATCATGATATGATTTATTTTTTAAAACAAATTTTAACCACTTTCGCGCCATGGGTAATTGTATGAGGAACTAATATGCACAGTAAAATTATGATTGGGATAGGTATAAAACTATTATTGAGCTTAAATCAAAATATGAAGAAAGATTTTTTTTTCGATATTTGAACATTCTTAATCACAATATGTTATCATTAGATCCTATCTATATTCCAATATTATATTTGGATTCCTTGTCAGATTACCGTTCAGAAAATATATACTTTTATGGGGTAGAACAAGTAGTTATTGCGATATGCTAATTCGAATCTCGCAGATGGTGTAAAATGGTAAAATCTAGTAATGCAACGGTAAGGGTGACGAGTTCAAAACACATGGCCGGGCATGACTCTTCCTGATTAATACTCCAGTTCGCTGGTTTCGGAAGTTTTTTAAGAAGGTACCAGGCCTTGTTTCTAAGTTATTAATCAGTTAGTAAGAGAAAAATAAGATTCAAATGTTATAGACAATTTGTATCTGTGGGAATCTGCTTTAAAAATCCTTATCGAATGATTCTTCGAACATGCAAAAGAATATGCAATTAAAGGAGCGATTTTGATGTCGATAACTTCATTTGTGAAATTGTACTGAGTGTTGGGGCGTCCTTAAATCACCTTTTGTGAATGTGATTGCATTCGGATATATAGTGTTTTTTCATATATGTTTAATTATCATCACTTATCACCACATATATATCATCTTCACTATTACATCGTACATGCAGCCAATATTAAACAATGGCATAGCACAATTTCAATTCGTCTTTTTGAACTATTCATATACTTTTTTCTTTCAATTTTGTTTCTTCATATCGGTTAGGTGTGACTGCACAGATATTAAATCTGGGTTGCGATATTTCACTGTGAGCTGAACAAATGTGTTGCTGAATCTCTCCTCATAAAAAACTTCTGCACATTTCATTACATGAAATTAAAGAAAACAATATGCCTCTTTATATACCCATACATATTTCCATTTGGAAATAGGTCATGAATAATTATTCAAGCTTTGTCCCCTTTGTTGATGTTGATGCGCCAGGTTGCAGCTCACATCAGCTCTGTGTTTCCTTGAAGTTTTCAACCATCCAGTCTTACCAGTACCTCTGGACTATGTTTTGATGCCTTGTGTTAGGACCCAGGACTCCAATCGACCAAATTTGTGGTAACTTTTGGCCGGGCTTTTGGCTTCCAGAAAAGTGATATTTTAGGGGAAGTTTTATTTCCAGTATCTGCCTGTAAACTACTATGTGCATTACCTGTACTGCATACTATATGTATAATAAAGTACTCAACAAAAGAAAGTCGTACACTTTGTTTAGGTCAATTAAAGTAAATTTTGATTGTTTTTTTACCAAACAGGCTAGATAGACATTTGGATGAATCTTTTAGGCACATTTTGATACCAAACATAACACCTAGCAACAAAGATAAACCATAATTAGCGCCATTTAAAGAAAATTAGTCACTTTTCAAAAGTCACATTTTCAATTACTACACGGGAGGAAAATGGGTGTGTGCGAGGTTCACCCCCTGTGTGACACTGTTGTTAACCAGGATTGACCGGCAGACAATCGATCACACTGAGCAGCCGTGTACACTACCCTGCGCTGGGCGTACACTAAGTGTGCGGGATATTTGATTCCGAACATAAAGGGCACTATCAGCGTGTTTTTACTGAAGAAAAAAAGCAGGCATATGACTGCTAACGGATTAAAATCCCCCAGTAAAAACACACCACCACCGGCATTTGCCCGCTCATACCTGGTTTTTTCTCCTGGATTTTAGATGCCTTTTATCCTTCGAAACCAAGGATAATAGCGGTTGAAACCGGTTAGGAAAAGCAGTCTTTCGTCAGTATAAACACGCACGGTTCCAGCTCAGCGCGTTTGCCGATGGTAAGCGGAAATGGGTATAGTCATGTGACATCAGACTAGCGCACTGTAAATGTCGTACGGCAGACGCCATTTTGCTACTGTCAATACCACAATGCATCGCGAGTGACCTGCTTACGACCTTTCACTGGCATTTATTATAATGAGGTCAGCGGCAGCCGGCAAGTTTGTTTATCGTACTGCAATAAAAACACGTCTCTCACACGAGCAACTGGCTTTTATCCTGCTTTTTATAAGACGGGTAAAAGCCGGTTTGCTTAATAAAAACACGCTGTATGTGCATGTTAACCATTGGTGTTTTCTTCCGCGTAGTGTATTGAAAATGTGACTTTTGAAAAGTGACTAATTTTCTATAAATGGTGCTAATTATGGTTTATCTTTGTTGTTAGGTATGTTTGGTATCAAGATGTGTCTAAAAGATTCATCCAAATGTCTATCTAGCCTGTTTGGTAAAAACATAATCGAAAGTTACTTTAAATGACCTAAACAAAGTGTACGACTTTCTTTTGTTTGAGCACTTTACTACCATACTATATCTCCATACTACTCAATAAAGATTAGATACTATATCTCCATACTACTCAACAGATATTATTGATTATTGATTTTTAATAGTGGTTGAGTTACTATCAACAATGAGATACCCTGCAGTGATGAGAGTATTTACCCTAACAGTCTCCTAGGTCTATGCCATGACATACTCAGCATTGAACTGAACACTGTGTATATAGTTGACCCACCTTACAATACTACACAGTCAGTAACCAAAGGTCATTTTCTTGCAGCAAGAATTTCATATCATAATAATTCCACTGCCACATTCCAACTTAGATTATTAATCGCTGGTGATGTAAACCCAAATCCCGGGCCTAACAATTACCGGATTGACGATCATACTATTAACAATCAAGAACATGAAATCCTGCTTGAAAACATAAAGCATCACTCGAGAATAACCTATACCAGAGATGTGCTTCTAAATCTTCGACATAGTCAATCTAGAGTTCCGTTTGAGGTCTGGGCCACATTAAAATCCCTTGGACTTTGCCCAAAGAAACCGACTCGGAGAGGTACTACTGCGGGGCGTATACGCCACTGTAATGTAGACAGCAATAAATCAGTGCCTGTTCTAATTCGTCCTCGTGTAAATAGAACGGCTAAAATTGTTAGATCACCAAAATCGAGAAATCTTGTCTTTCCACGTATTAACAAAGCACCTCTCATGAACATGAGATTGTGGAACTCACGATCAATTCGCAATAAGACTACAACCTGTTACGACTATGTCATCGGTGATAATGTGGATGTAATGATCCTGACAGAAACGTGGCTGGCTTCCACAGACCCAGTTGTCATCGGCGAACTAAAGCCAAATGGGTACACACTTTTCAACTTCCCGCGAGGCTATAATGAACATGGCGGTATTGGAATTCTATGTAAATCTCAACTTGGTTTTCGCTTACACCCATTGAATACGACTACTGTCACATTTGAACATGCCAGCTTTCTGGACCCAAATAACAGTTTGCATTATGTAGTAATTTACCGCCCTCCCCTATCAACAGAAAATACGTTTACTATGTCTGGGTTCCTTCAAGAGTTTGAAGAGTTTTTACAAGAGGTGTCTCTGCTGCCGAGTAAACTTATCATGTTGGGTGATTTCAACATTCATTCATGTCAATAAGCCTTACAGATCTGATGTGTCTTCTTTCTTGACCCTTTTGTCATCCTTTGATCTAATACAGCACATAAGGAAACCAACTCATAAAAAGGGGAACACCCTTGACCTGTACACGGTTTGATGAGAATGTGATTAGGTTCTGTGATGTTGATAATAGATATGGCTCGGACCACAACATAATAACATTTATCCTGCAGCTTAGAAAACCACCTCCTCTCAAAGTTGAGTGCACCTTCCGTGATTTGAGGAAAATCAATCACGCTGCCCTCAAACACATCTCGGTATACAATTTAATACCACCATGAGCCCAAGACCTACATGTAGTACTGGTACCAACACAACTGTTGATGAAATGCTTGATCATTTTACCAAGGTGTCAAATAAAGTGCTAAATATCCATGCGCCTAGTAGTACAAGAATGCGCCGTATTCGCCACAGACCTCCTTGGTATACGAATGAAACTAGGGCTGAAAAACGTGTGCAACATAGGCTTGAAAGGAAATGGAGAAAAAGCAAACTTCAGGTAGACAAACACGCATACTGGACTCAGCATTTGCATTACATCAAATTGCTGGAGGCATCAAAGCAAAAGTATTGCAATGACAAGTTGATTGGAGCCAGTACTAAAGAAACTTTTCAAACGGGTTTCAAACAATAGGTGTTCTGCTAAATCAAAATGAAAAGATATTGCCTACTTTGTATACCCCCGATGTACTTAGTAATAAGTTTGCAAATTCCTTCATTGAATAGGTCGAAAAAAGTAGAACAAGTATAAATGGAAATAGGGAAAGTGATCTTGGTATGTATACTATTTTTTTTGTTCTGAAGAATATCAATAGTTTCAGAGAGATTGACCAAAACGAGGTATGTCGTATTGTTAAGGGTTGTACCAGTACGAGTTGCAAGCTGGATAGCCTTCCAACAGGGCTACTAAAAGAGCATATTGATGTTGTTTTGCCATTTCACAATAGCATTGTAAATACTTCCCTCAAAACTGGTGTGTTCCCACATGATCTCAAACAGGCCATAGTAACACCAATCCTTAAAAAGGTCACCCTGGATTGGAACGACCTAAAAAAAGTACAGGCCTGTTTCAAACATCTGTTTTGTTGGTAAGATAATTGAGAAGGCAGCTATTAATCAAGTTAATGAGCACTTGCAGATTAACGACCTTGAAGAATCATCCCAGTCCGCTTACAAACAAAAGCACAGCACTGAAACTGCATTACTCAAGGTGAAGAATGATATCGTCCAGGCCCTTGATGATAATAAAGCTGCTTTCTTGATTATGCTGGACCTTTCTGCGGCTTTTGATACCATAGACCATGACATCCTACTCAACCGCCTGGATCATAGCTTTGGTATCAAGGGCACAGCCTTAAAATGGTTTCACTCATATATTACTGGTCGTAAAATTTGTGTTACTGCTGGTGGTGTAATGTCTGATAAATTTGGAATAAGGAATAATCATTGGCCCTAAAGTGTTCACTATGTATGCTCAACATGTTGCTTGTATAATTAGACGTCATAACCTTAACTTCCACATTTATGCTGACGATGCTCAGATATACATGTTTTTCAACCCCAAAGTTCCTGGTGATGCTGCATGTACTACAGGGTGTATCAAAAAAAACCGCAACACTTTTTGTTGCGAGTTCACCGATTACGGCAAATCACAAATCACTCTGAAATTTATTTATTCTGTTAGGTGTACTTATTGGCTATCACATAGTCAAATTACAGCGATATCGATTATTGATTCACCGAGATATCAACGATACACGTATACAAGTGCAAAACACGTTTTACATCGTTTATCCTGTATGCCTGATTTTCTTGTCAGGTGAATTATTATCAAGACACTTTAATAACTCATTGTACTTAAATAATTGGAATCAAACTCATCATTCTGAGAAGCAAATGTCATGTTAAAGGTATCAAATGTCTGGCTATTACAGTATCATATCAATATTAATTAAATCTGGCAATAAATAAGTTGATAGATAGTGACACAACTTGAAAATCCAGATTACAAAGTCTGTTTGCAAATCCTCTTTCATTTTCTCTCGTTAATGTCATAAATAAAACAGTATGGCACATTATTCAAAAGATAAACAAATGGAATAATACAGTGAAGGTAGTAATTGTCTTGTATGAATCAGTCAATGTTATTCTGTTGTGAATGGGAATGGGATATTATGGTGCTGCTCGACCCTCAAAATGCTGTCCTTGTTTTAAGATGCATCGATTATGAACTTCAATTTATGAAAGAATATACCATAGACATTATGTGGCGATCATAGCAATCGGTGGTTCAGAACTTAAAAAGGGTGATTGACGTATTCAAATGGTCGAATGATTATCAGATTACACGATTCAATGATTTTATGTACCACCTTACCCAAACAAAGGAAATTAAGATAAACCATTCCAGGCATTAATGTTACATAGTTATTAAACTGTTAACCCATAACACTAATCGGACATGAAAATCCAAGTTTTTAGAAAGAACGATGTAAAACGTGTTTTGCACTTTTCTACTTATACCTTTAATATCTCAGCGAATAAATAATCGATATCATTGTAATTTGACTATGTGATAGCCAATAAGTAGACCTAACAGAATATGTAAGTTTTAGAGTGATTTGTCTTTTACTGTGACCGTACAGCTCTCGACAAAAAGTGTTGCGTTCTTTTTGATACACGCTGTATATTATTAGTACGTTATTTGCATTTTATGAATGTTGTAATCAGATCAGTTGGGAAGGACGCCGGATCGCGACGATCACATCGTGTGAGGTCATGAGTAGTCATGACTGACTATTCATTCACGACGAATGATTGACAGTTTACGCTGTAACTTCCGGGTGAAAGACTGATAGAGTGCGCTATACTGAACCAAATCTCAACAATGGGCAGATATGAGAGTCATCCAATGCACTCCTATGGAAGGCAGTGTGTCAAATTTGACTTCCTTTCAAAATAACCTTCGCAATTGTTTTTCAATGGATTCACTCAAGTGAAACTAATCCCAAGGTAGTCACTAGACTTTAATCTCTCTCATATAATGAGAATTGATCTCTTTATTCATCTTTTAAAATAGAATATTTGGGAGGGAATTTTAAATTTTAATTTGAACACCATGACTTTCATATTACAAATGGAAACCATCTAAATTTCCTTACTTTCTCATTGCTCCCATATGAAAGTTAAATTCATTTCATCTTTACTTAGTAATATTGTCGAGCTAATTTGACTCTTAAATTAACAAAAAAATTAACTACAAATATAGAAATGACTGAAATATTTTCATAAGTGTTTAACCTCATAACAATAAGGAACGTTTGATCAATTTGTTAACCTAGTATACAGTAGTACAATGAATTCCCAATGTTTTCTCTCATTTTGTAGCATGCAAGGTGTCTTAAAACTATTGGTTGCTAGTGTATGTACTGGATTTCTTTTACTTATTTTACAAAACCCAAACCAAAAATATGTTCTTGCATATTACCTTTTTTCATAACATAAAGTCAAGAATTTTTTTACAAGATTTCTTTTTAAATAACCCTTAATTTAATCAAAAGAAGCAAAATAAACAAACAAAACAATTACTTTACATACATAATTGTGTTATAGGTTTATTTTGTTTTATTTTAAATTATTATCATTATTTCTATTTTTTTAAATAATTTTAAACCATTTCTTACATGCAACTCTTTTACAAATACAAATATCAAATTTTGATGTTTCCCATATTGAAATTAACTTATGCATAGCTTTGAAATTATAAATAATCTATTTGTGTACTTGTTTTTGTTCACTTCTTTTATAAATCCCAAACATAGCGTCAGTAAGGGATAGATTAATGTTATATAGATTAATGTCTGCAATTTCTATCCATATCTTTCTTATTATTTTGCAGTTTAAAAAGAAATGTTGTACATAATCTTTCACGTTGCTTCATTTCCAAATGGTCTCCCATACTAGAAATATTGTTTTCCAGAAAGTTTGGCAAATTGGCTTGACAGTAATATTGGAAGTCAATCTACAACGAATTGTTTTAGACGTATATTGTTCTAAAGGATCAAAGATCTGTTTATTGTGTATACCGAATTGGGTAATCTTCACTTGAACTTATTTCTTTCAATTCTTTCCAATTATTTTGGAATGGAAGATGATAAGGTTTGATAATCCGTGAAGATACCACCTGGCTTTACGATAATCTTGTTATTATAATATTGCATTGATCTTTTTGAACCATTATAACCATTACATTACGAATCCAATGTTTGAAATCTAATGCTTTGTCATTATATGCTAGTATTCTTCAATCTTTACAACACTGATATATCGTTATATTGATTAAGTCAATATATATTAGATCTTCAACAGACTATTGTTAAATTTCCACACTCCTTTTCCACGGTTTATGTTTTCTGATGTTAGTGGCCCATTCTAGGAGCCGTAATGATATGACTACCGCTTATAATATGTTCTTTCAGCATGTATAAACAAAAAAAACTAAAGCTGAAGTATAGATGAGGTGACATTTGTTGACATTTAGGACGCCCTCTGTTGGTTTGAGACAAAAAACACACCGGGCAAGAGTTCCTATAGTTTACATAGGCCAGATCAGGTTTTCTAACTAGATTGTGGTGTCACAGCAAATTGTTATCAAAACTGTCTTTAAACTTGCTTAGGAATGCTATAAGCTATCGCATTTCACAAAAAAACCTAAAACTAAATGAGTTTTACAATTCATTAGAAAGAAATTTCATGTTGTCTTCATTAACTTTACTGTATATTCTGTCTGGAGGGAAACAACAGAGGGTGTCCCATTTGTAAATACATGACATCATAGGTCACCTCATCTATACAGCGGATTAATTATTTGCCATGTGAAACGTTTACTGTCAGGATTCACTTTTCAAGTTATATATTCATCAAACGTGCTAGTATCGCTTTCGTTTTGTATTGTTGTTCCTATCTAAATCATTAACCAATGATATTATACTCTTCTTTTTTATTTGAATTATTAGTAGTATCTACTTTAAATTAAAATACTTTCTTTTCCTTTTTCATTATTTGGCCCGTATATATTCCATATTTTATATTGTATTTGTTTAATTACTGTTTCAATACACAAATATCTGCCATTGAATTTTAGTTTAAGATTATCAGAAACAAGTGTTATTAAACCTTTGCTGTACCACGCACCGCATACCACAATCCATCATCCCATTAAAGTTTCCATGTCTCTTTATCACTTTCTGGACAACAAGTGTCCTCGAGAAACGCAATGTCACATTTATGTTTCTTTAATCACTTGAAACTGTAATACGTTTCTTACTATTACGCAAACCTCTTACATTTAATATTATTAAGCTGTGGCGGTACCAGAGGGGGGGGGGGGGGGGGGGGGGGGGGGGGGGGGGGGGGGGGGGGGCAGTAGGGGGCATTTCTCCCACTTCCTCCCAGTCAGTTCAAGACCCACCCCATTTTGCCCCACCCCCCTTAAAATGCGCTTTTACAATAAAAGTCCACATTTTCAGGCGCATCTCGCGCATTTTGCCCCCGCCACTGATTCACGGCTGTTTGATCCCATATAATTTGTCCGTTTTATTCTGAGAACACCGGTTCTGGTTTTAACTGATTCAAGTACCTGAATATACTGGCCATCTTTTGTAGAAATTTCAGAACATTTGTTGGTGCCATTTCTGAGAAATAGAGCTTTGAATATTGTTATTTACTATAATAGCGCCCTCATCGGCCACATTTCCCATAGAGTTACATGTAAAATGTGTGTAAAGTAGAAAATGCCGATAATTTAAAAAGGGCTCGAACATTTTTCGTGAAATTTTCACCGTATACTCGTATTGATTAGCGCTACCAAAATCAGGTAAAACCATAACTGGGCCACTATGTAAATTCTTTTTTATCCCACAATTTTAATTATAAATCGGACAGTCAAACAGCCGTGGATTGTCACTTTTGCTTTAGTCACCGTAGAAGTTTGGAGTGAAAGTAACCTTTTCCCATACTAACCCACAATATTCATTTTGCATCTCCTCTTAAAGCATAGCATTTTCTTCATACCAATCCCGTATCGAGCCTCATATCGTGGTGATATATTATTCATGGTCTCTACAAGATTCTTTACCTGTTTAAAAACTCAGCATTGTTATTGTACAGTTTTTTTTAAACTCAGTATAAAGGCTGCACTACAAAAACGAATACGTATAAGTGACATGTACCTTATACGATAGTAATATCGTACATCACCATGTACCAGCACCCATACAGATTGAACTAAGACCAATGCAAATAATATTTATTTTATAGTATTATAGAAATATGTCCATTGGTCTCTTACGTACAAGTCACTTATACGT
>CM069448.1:45962985-46112822 GCA_035610835.1 Ophiura sarsii
ATCACAGACGACACAAAGTGTTAGTTTGTGTGTATAGAGGGTAATACGAATATTGTGATCATAATTGCCTGATATTAATGATAAGGTAACGTATCTTCCAAAAATAGAAATTTGAGGTAACAGAGCTATTTTTGATCAAAACAGTATCATCCATGTACGTTTGAAATCATCATCGAGACTTGTGGAGACATGTTTCCAATTTTCCTTTCGAAGTCACAAAGTTATTGTTATAAAAAAGTTATCTTTTGTACACGCATAGTCCATAGTCGTTGATTATAATCAGTCGAGTTCCGTTGTCAGGAATAGCAGAGAGCATTTACTGATGACGTCATTTAGATCTTCCTTCCCTTGCCCTTTAAAACACAAAGGTATGGAAATGTTTTTAGTATAATATAACATATTCGTAAAATGATAGCAAAATGTTATAGTGAAAATGTGGTCACGTTACAAAACTTGTCGCATCTTGTAAAATGTTCAGATAATTTCCTTTTTTATACAATACAGCAGTGTAGCTCATAAAGGACTCTATGGGCCTCTGGCATAAAATTGTAGTTTAATTAAGTGAAGAATTATTATTAACTGGTTACGAAGAATGTATTTGAATTCTTCCTGAGTTGCAGTGGCGTACCCAGGAGGGGTCCTGAAATAACCCCGTCGGTAAAAACGACCCTCCGTCGGTAGATTTGCGATTTTGACCACGCGATTTTTTCGGCCGGTTTATGCGGACAACTTCATCGCTACCCCCCCCCCCCCCCCCCCCCGGATCACAATTTTCGAAGAGAATACACAAACAAAATCGGGAAAAATCGGCCGGGAATCGATCCGGGGACGGCCCGTCCTCCCACACCTACTATTAAACCACGGCCCTCAGCTATTCGTTCGCGCAGTATATTGCGCTCACTATATAGGCTCGGTTGATCACGTCTATAAGATGGCTTACAGATATCTAGCCATGACAAAGATAACACACTTTTATTGAATAATTTTAGAAAATTAAGAACACTTACTGCTGATCCACAGGCGATGTAACGTCTCATGTCCATCTTGTTCCTTACTTTCAGGTTGCAAAGAGCACATGGTTTGCCATCGGGTTTGACGCAGCCTAAAGGGAAATAGAAAAGAAACATATTAAAGAATGCAGTAAGAGAAGAGGACTCAACTGATATTTTGAAATTAAATTATCTCACGTCTGACTTTCAGGTTGGACAGGGAACACTTTGAACTATCTTATTTGTGACCAGCTTTTGAATTAAACCTATTGATGGGAAAAATATATTGTTTTTCACGAATCAAGCACAAAATTGTGTGCGGGAACGTATTCTTCATACTGCCATTTCCCTAATGACAGCTACCAAATCAGATCAATTTAGTTTCACCGAACGTAATGCGATACGGTTTATCTATATATTCCGTAAATAATAAATGATATACATATACATGTACATTGCGAAATACAATGTAGTAATTTAATAAAGAACAGAAACGTTGAACGGTGATAACCTTTTGCTTCAAAATGTTGATATTCCAAACAGTTTATCAAATAGGCAATGAATCATAGACTTCGCTTCGTATGTAAAGATGATATTAAAAATGGAAGGATGGATTTCACACGCTCAAGGACTTAGTATCACATTTACTTACTTCCAACTTTGCTTCCTCTCTTCTCCATCTGCTGCACTTGGAAGTATTCCTGCAAATCTTCCACTTCAAGATTGTCATCTTCGAATTCAAAGCTTGCTGCGAATGTTACAGCAATCAGTGCCATGGCGAGGATGATGATAAGTGTTTTGGACGCCATTTTTGAGCTGAAACAGGGAATAAAAGACAATACTGATTTTCAATAGTTGTTCGTTTTTGAAACTTCGATTATCTCTCTGGAAAGACATTCCTGGACTCATAAAGGTATCACAATGAAATCTGCTTCAAAAGTTAAGGAATTTTTCAACATATTTTTGTTCGGTTTTCATCATAAAGCATTTCATACTATTGTGTTCACTTGTTGTGTACAGTGCTGTTATCGCGGCCGGAAACACTGCAAACGGTGGTAACACGGTTTACGTCAGTCAAACCATGAAATTCTATTTACGAACGTAAAAAAACCAATCAGACCCCGGCAGTTTATTTTAACCCATTCAACCAAGATTTTGAAAAATTAGGAATCGAATTGACCTGTATCATGTTTATAAATGTTATTTGACCACAAACAAAAATGCATATAGATTGAAAACTCAAAGATAGAAAGCGTTCTATAAAAAAGATCGCATACTATGCCCTTAACATCTCAAATGACTCTATCATGTCCATGGAATGTGCCAATCCGATCTAATTTAGCCTCTACTATAGTATTAACCGCTTTCTGTTCCTTCTCACTATGATTTTTCAAACAATCGGTCAAAGACTGACCACTATAATATCTTAAGCATTTCTATGTTACATCCGTTCAACCGCATCTCAAACTGAAGTGTCATGGTCAAATTCCACCAATTCTACAACGATTTGATTTGATTTGATATCATTTGGGTCCTACGACCCTGGATAACCCAATAAGCTTATTAGCTTATTTCCATTGGGTCCGTTATATGTGTGAACAGATACAGACCGGGATGATCCCCTACTCTTTACGAAAGAGTCTGTAACCTTTTAACGTGCTCGGGTATTGCTCTTCCGATGCACGGGACCACCATTTATACGTGACTTCCGAACCACTGTTTGTTGCTGCCATTAGGAAATCGTCACAATAATTTCGCTTCATTTACCAGGCTACCGATACGGCGCACACACAGTGTCAGCACTTAGATTGTAATATCGCCTAACAGCTCCCAAATCTCGCTTGGGTCGACGAAGCAATTGAGACTATACCTTGCCTAAGGATACAAACAAGTTGGCTGTATTGGGCTAGAACTCACAACCTTTGCATCGTGAGACCGGCATGCTATCCACTACACCACACGTGCTCTCGAACGATAGTTCAGAGTCAAATATTGCCCCATAAAGAGATACGATTACAGATCACTTGAAATGAAATAAACAAACAAAGACTTACCTTTATTCCTTGCGGTTCAATATCAACTACGAGCTTAAAGATAGTGAAGAAGAGCTGCTAAGAAATAGTGGACGTGTTTGAAAATCGTCTGGGTATATATACACAATGCTTCGTTCCACTTAGCTGCTTAAATGTTATTTATTAACATTGTTTATTTGTTTTATTACTGTTCATAAATTGCGATACAACGACACGTTTGAATTTGAGAACATTACATGGATGGTTACGCACTGCTTGTGATGACGTGATGACAGTTTACCAGATGTTTAAAGGGGATCTTCAAAATTATGGACGCAAAGATGTTAATAATCATCACTTAATCCTTATTCCGATGCAATTTGATGTTTATCTATACGTACAGATAATGAACAATAATATATTTAATAAGGTACATTTTGAAATGTTATGGTGCGGTTAAATGTTGGTGAAGTGGGTCAATAGTTTCGGTTGATACTGGAACACCATATTGTGTTCCAGTATCGAGAGATACTGGAACACATACTACCAGTGCTACCAGTACACATGTATCTGTATAGAAAGGTGAGCGACCGTATTTCATTTTGTTTAATAAAACGGTTACAATACATCAGACATAGAGCAACTAAACACTTTGATCAATCATCATCATCATTGTCATGGATATCCCGATAAAACTATTATGAAACTCCATAAAATGTTCTTCACATTTATTTGGGGCAGAGAGGAAGCAGTCAAACGTAACACAGTGATTGCAGATTATCCCATGTGTACTATTATAAACAAGTTGGTAGGCCTATTGGTATGAATATTTTTAATTGTAACTGTACATTTAAGCAGCTTAACAACATGTGTCATACCGTATTATGTTAAAGAGATTGCCTTCATTTTACTATAAGCTATTTAAAATCTGGTTCGACACTATATAAGCAAGTTATAATCAACTAGGATATTGCATCATGTCTTAAACAAGTTAAATGGAATAATGATGTTATCCAATTGAAAAACAATACACTATTCTTCATAGACTGGATTTAGTCGGGAATTATTTTTGTGGGTGAACTATTCGACGATGATGGTTCATTATATTCCATTAACTCTTCCGTAATCGTCTAAATGATAAGGGTGCCGTAATTTTACAGTATTACGCTCTCCGCAATGCGCTCCCCATTGATTGGAAGTTAACACAGACTCCTGATGACAATGCCACGATTCCTGACAACAACGGAGAATAAGTTTATTTAAATTCAGTCTCTATTGATACTTGTACAAACAAAAGTTTTAGAAAAGCCATGATTAACAATTTGTATGTTCCTCCTGTGTGTACACATTTCTGGCCACTGAGGTTCCCCAATTACTTTTTCAATTGGACCGACATTTGGCTAGCCACTCCACAGTGCACCGATGAAGCGAGGTTGATCTCATTAAATTGAAAAATCCTCCACAACATCTATCCCACCAAAGTACTTTTATGTAAGATGGGTAAAGTAGATAATAATATTTGTCACACCACATACATGCAAGTACGTAATTGACTATAATATCGACCATTTCTTTTTCAAATGTAATAGAGTTAAACAGCTATGATCTTACGCTAGTCAAGTCATTTCGCGTAAACTGTCTACATGTTTTGTATTAACCACTGGAATTGTTATATTCAGCTATCACAACAACCATAATGATTTAAAATTTATTAACCACATCATCGCCGTTGGGAAAATGTGCATATGCAAGTTTAGATATAGCAACCACCCAAATCTCTTATTCCTATTTGAAAAAGAACTCTGTCTTCGTAGACTGATTTCACCGTAATAACTATGCCATGTACAGGCTGTCCCAAAATGATTAGTACCCATCGATGCCCAAAGTTCAACAATTTTTGTCACCATCAAAATCAATGACATTAGATCCGTTGTTTTCTATCATATTTGATATACTGTACCCTTTCATTAGAATTTTAGATCATGAATATCGGACTTATTTAACTGAATTTTCACTTCATTGTGTAATACATGGTGATTTCACGTTTTTGGCAAAGTTCAAAAAAATATGTTTGTAAACAGGTTGTTTTAAATTAAACTAATACATTCTCTTAATCTCTTGTCTGCTAATATCTTTGGTTTCTTTTTTAAAATTATTTTAAACTGTTGTTGTATCATATGGTTGTTCAAACCATTACTACTTCTTCGTAATGATTCAATTCGAAGTGTAAAAATAGATAGTCACGCATGAGCGACCCAAGCTTTGTTTCTATAATGAGCTAGTTTTGAGGCTAAACTTGAGGGACATTTAAATAGGTAAAGACGTGGTCATGGATAATTAGCAGTGGCTTAGACTTCTTTTTCATATTGGGGATGCAATTTCCTACAAACTTGGTAAAAATGATATAATCCCTTACTGTTTAACCACACGAAATCCATTCTCCAATGTGAAAATGGAGTCTAAGCCACTGTTAATTCACCGGCCACATAACACTTCAGTTAGAAGGCCCTAAACACTTGTCAAATAAAACAATGAATGAACGAACTTCTTTTACCCTTTAAATTGAATTAAAGAGAAGAATTATTAATGATTTGAACACCCATAACTAATAACAGTTTTAGAATCAGCAGGAAGAAACTGGTCTAGAAAGTGTATAAGAGCTTATGTACGCGGATCATTCAATAAGTTCTACCTCCTCCCTCATATTATCGCTAATATGAATGTCAGCCTCATGACAATTGTTATGATTATGGCTCTGAATCATGGCTACACATATAAAATAAATAATAATTGATATCTGTTTCACTTTCGTTCCGAAGTGGTCAAATCCAGAGAGAGATTTTGGACAACGGAAACGAAAAATTATTCTCAAAACTATAGTGAATTCAGCGAAAAGCGATCTTTGGTGCTTGGATGGGCAGGGGTGATGAGCAAAAATAAGATGTACGGTCTTCTGGCGTCATTGGACAACCAAGGCACCATGAAGTAGGTCATCAATTCTCATATAAACGGCCGTTTATATGACAACATGTCAGGGCGGGGCTATGGTTAAAGTCAATAAAACCATCGAGCGGTGCCTCGATACACTCGAATTGTCGGCAGTGTTTATTTGATTGCGTAATTGCTGTATAGACTCAACAAGCGAAAAGTAAATACACCGAAATGACCCGGAATATGGTGACGTGGTTTCCACATGGGTGAGGGATGTGCGTGTGTGTGTTGATTATAAAAGTTCTCATTAATGGGAAAGATTGGTTGTAACCAAAACAGGCAATATGTTCATTGTAGACTAACCAAATAAAGTCATTATCTAGTTTTTTTATCCTTTTTAAAACCGCATATTCCCTACCCAAAAAAGTTAATTTGAAAAAATATCATTTTGATTAATGATTTTCTTTCCGAGATATCGACGATAATGTAAATTTTATTCCATAGAGCTGTGTATAAAAGCACATCTTCTCCACCCCACTGTCTTTAAATACAAGATTGTGCGACATTGGCGCTTCTCGGACACGTGCCATAGACATAGATGATTGCTTTAAACGATTTAAAGTTTAACATGTATATTTATCGAAATGACCAAAATATGAGGGTCTAATTTTCGCTACTAGGAACAAAATTCGGAAAAAAACTTTTTTTCTCTAAATATCAAAAATATAATTTTAAACAAAAAAAGATTTTGAATGTAAGTTTTGCATACTTCCGTAAACCCCGCTCTCCGAACGGCGCGGGGTCTAACATGATCTAAATAGTATTTAAAAAGACATTTTTGATTCTAAGACACGTGGAGTTGACACTAATGAACTTTACCAAACCTTTAAGGTTGAATTTAAGTTTTGCATACTTCCGTAAACCCCGCTCTCCGAACGGCGCGGGGTCTAACATGATCTAAATAGTATTTAAAAAGACATTTTTGATTCTAAGACACGTGGAGTTGACACTAATGAACTTTACCAAACCTTTATGGTTGAATGTAAGTTTTGCATACTTCCGTAAACCCCGCTCTCCGAACGGCGCGGGGTCTAACATGATCTAAATAGTATTTAAAAAGACATTTTTGATTCTAAGACACGTGGAGTTGACACTAATGAACTTTACCAAACCTTTAAGGTTGAATGTAAGTTTTGCATACTTCCGTAAACCCCGCTCTCCGAACGGCGCGGGGTCTAACATGATCTAAATAGTATTTAAAAATACATTTTTGATTCTAAGACACGTGGAGTTGACACTAATGAACTTTACCAAACCTTTAAGGTTGAATGTAAGTTTTGCATACTTCCGTAAACCCCGCTCTCCGAACGGCGCGGGGTCTAACATGATCTAAATAGTATTTAAAAAGATATTTTTGATTCTAAGACACGTGGAGTTGACACTAATGAACTTTACCAAACCTTTAAGGTTGAATCGGTAAGTTTTGCATACTTCCGTAAACCCCGCTCTCCGAACGGCGCGGGGTCTAACATGATCTAAATAGTATTTAAAAAGACATTTTTGATTCTAAGACACGTGGAGTTGACACTAATGAACTTTACCAAACCTTTAAGGTTGAATCGGTAAGTTTTGCATACTTCCGTAAACCCCGCTCTCCGAACGGCGCGGGGTCTAACATGATCTAAATAGTATTTAAAAAGATATTTTGATTCCGTAACCCGCCCCCCCCCTCTTGATTCTAAGACACGTGGAGTTGATAGACACAATTTTTTAAAGAGATTTTGAATTCAAGTTATGTATACTTCAGCAAGCCCGCACCCTCTCCGTTCAACGCCGCGTGGAATTTACTGAAATAATCTTTTTAAAAGATTTTGAATTTAACCACTGGACAACCAAGGCACCATGAAGTAGGTCATCAATTCTCATATAAACGGCCGTTTATATGACAACATGTCAGGGCGGGGCTAAGGTTAAAGTCAATAAAACCATCGAGCGGTGCCTCGATACACTCGAATTGTCGGCAGTGTTTATTTGATTGCGTAATTGCTGTATAGACTCAACAAGCGAAAAGTAAATACACCGAAATGACCCGGAATATGGTGACGTGGTTTCCACATGGTATATTCGCTATTTGTCGAAGGATCCCATTTTATTCCAACCTCCGGTCGAACCTCATCTATAATGTGAATTGAAACAATTAAGCTGCCTTATGCAATAATATACACAATACTGCGCCAATGCATATTATTCTCATCACACGCATGCACGTAGCAGCTATGTTTAGTGTACCATTCAAATAGAGCCAAATATCGAACCATTTGCGCAACATATGAAATCAAAAGGCTTTGAAATCGTCACCTGTGATTTCGGCATATGAATAAAATCACAAAGCTGAAAACGATCGAAACTGGTGAACTTACAAGATTTATCACAACGCAGGAGGCCACAATATTTTTTTTATTTGCCATCTTGTAATTTTTATTAAAAGTAACAAGTAAAATCCTTTCCAAACATTCCTAAAACTCATCATAGGCCTAGATAATATTATAATATGTAGCGTTGAGACCGAAATACCAACATCAAGTAGTTTAAAGGCTGAAAGGCAGGAATGAGGGAATGACTAACTAAAAATAACATTCATTGAAGATTCCTCAACTTTACGATGTCATTAAGAAGTACTAACACAATTTCAAAACTGACGACTTGCAAAAGATAATGCATGTACATGAAATAATCAGACCACAACAATATCACTGCGATTTAAATCCGGATGAAATTATTTGTGCTAACATCAAGGGATATACGCAGCAAGAAATTACAAACATATATATATTTCACAAACAGACTGGTAAAATGGTGTAAGCATCGGTCAATATTATTAGAAATTGACATATACATATATATGTAAGCAGTAAGCTTAAAGGGGCGTGTACATCTCAAGTGTTTGTCCTGGACAAAAATCACATGACTCGCTTCGCTCCCAAGTCCTCGCGTGCCCGGCAAAAAGCCCATGATGCAATACTAAGTCGTAAAAGATGTGCACATAAATCGACAAAATGCTGTACGAACGAAATATAATATATCTAGAATTGTTTCAAAAAGTAGGACAGTGCGGTGGTATACCGCGGTGTACATGTCACTCGTTACATTTAAATCAGAATTACATTCTTTAACAGTAAATAAACAACTTTTGAGCGAGAAACTATATATCTTAAAACTGCAAAGATTAAGAAATATAAAGCATTTTAAACATCTAATTTAGAGAAGAGTGGTATGTTGAACCATATTAGTTTTGTTTGTTATTCCGTTCACATAGCGCATAGTTGGCTCAGCGGTAGAGCATTGGACTAGTAAACCGGAGGTCGTGGGTTCGAATCCTATCACGGCTTGACATTTTATTTTAATCGTTTATATACATTTCTTTTTATTAGTTTTCGATATTGTTTATCATTTCGTATAATTATTCATTATTGTTCCATTATAGTTTATTTTGGAATGTGGAATTATTTACGATTTAATTTTAATTTTCCACTGACTGTTTAGTGTGCATGGCATCATGAAAGGTGACATGTACCGCGGTATACCACCGCACTGTCCTACTCCTATGCAACAGGCCAATACAATATCAACTCGTTGTGTGTTATTATCGATTGAGCTAAACTTGTAAAGTAAATGCCAGCCGTTATGTAATACAAATCAATGTGCCTGTATTATTATTATTGAAATAATTTTTATACACCACCATTTGTAGTTTCTGAGAAATATTTTTAAAACTAGCTAGGACGGTTCACGGATTTCGCGGCTCGAAAAGGATGTTTGAATTTGATCTCAATATAATATAATCCAAGCTGCTATAGGCAAAAGCTATATACAGATGACCGTGCAGCTATTTCGTGAAAAGCTATAGGCCTACAGCCAATGATCCGGCAGCAACCCTTACCCTAATCCTAACCACAACCCTAACTCTAACTCTTACCCTAACCCTAAGGCCAACAAAAGGTAGGGTCGGTAGGTCGGATTTGTTAAAAGATCTTGGTTTTTTTTATACGGATATTGTATTTGGGAATTTAAATTCGGCATGGATACTGTGAATTAAAGTCCAAACACAAAACACATCGCTTTGACAGTATAGAACTCTTGTTCATGAGTTTGCGACATTGCTGCTTTACTCTCGGCCACCTTCACACTGCTGATTTCGATCTCCAATATTGTCGAATTGGTTGCAACACTGCAAACTCGGTCAAATATAATTTTTGTACCAAGTTTGCAACGCGCAGATACCGTGTAGGTCGCCGCCATTGTTACAGAAAGCGAAAGAACGTTGTGTTGAAGTTTTGTTAGAAATATATACGTGAGAGTATTACTAAACATATTTTTCCTGTACTAACTGCCCCCAACTTTTTATACTATGTTGAAATTAATATTCATGCCGTTGAGCAACATTTTGGGAACAAATATTAACCGTAACTAGATTTCTTCATATTTTCTTACAGTATAAAAAATGACATCACTTGCACGTGCAAACAATTTTCATTTAGTCCTTTTAATAGTCCCCGCGGGTGCCAAGTTCACGCAAAAAACATCATGTTACACGAGATTGCGCATTGAGGGATGGTGTTATAAAGACCAGATTGAATATGTCATACGAAATCAGGAATAAAACGGTCCGTTTGGCCGTTCAAATTGCTAAAAATGTTGTTTTAAAAAAATAATCGAAAATAAAAAAGAATACGGTAGGCACCATGGTACACGGTCGGTCGGACGTGGACAAACAAACAATTTATTTGTCTTGGCCTAACCCTACCTTACCCTACCTTACCCTAACCCTAACCCTAACTAACCATAAGGCTAACCCTAACCCTAACCCTAACCCTAACCCTAACCCTTACCTTACCCTTACCCTTACCCTTACCCTTACCCTTACCCTTACCCTTACCCTTACCCTTACCCTTACCCTTACCCTTACCCTTACCCTTACCCTTACCCTTATCCTTACCCTTACCCTTATCCTTACCCTGACCATAACCCTACCTAACCATTACCCTTACCCTAACCATAGGTTGTACAGTCTGGTACCATAGGTTGTATAGTCTGGTGAAGCAATTGGCTACCCGATGATAGGTCGTATAGTCACTTCCATATAATAAACAGTGGTAGTTTTGTCAAGCAATTGAAGCAACGGTGTGTAGTTAGTCCACTGTTAAGTTGCGATTTTGTCTCAAAACAGAATAAACATATAAAATGGCGATACATTCTTGGTTTTACTCAAACCCTGGTATTTGAAATTTGGGCATCGATGGGTATATATCATTTTGTGACAGCCTGCGTATGAATAAATGCACCAAATTGGAAACAGACAATTTTGCGCATTTGACTTAAATGTTCTCTGAACACTTTGGAATACGTTTCATTTATGTAATGTTAGCATAACACTGAAGTTTTGACAATTTCTTTCGCAAAAACCCACATGAATGGAATCTGAAGAATGAGCACGTGTTTACCATGTTTGAAAGTTGATCAATGTGTATTGTTTTGAGTTATACAATCAAACATTTTATAGCTCATGGGGCCTCAGAAATTGTTAATGTTAAAAACTTATTCTACAACTTATTGAGCCACTTTTTGGCGCACCCGCTACGACGGTCGCCTCTATCATGTCTATAATGTTGAGTTTAGACATAAAACTAGTCGGCATACCCACCTGTGATCTTTTCCAGGGGACGCCCTCAATCCTGGAAAAATTGGAAGCAGATTTTCTTGCAGATTTACTTTTCTGATCATAAATCATAAATATATTCCAAGGTACAGAGTGATACGATTCCCAATAACCTCAAAATCATAGTTTTAGAGTGAATTTAGAGTAAAATTTAAAATAAAAAAAAGATTGTACCGCTCGGTACAATCTATTTTCAAACCATGATTTTGAAGTAATTAGAAATCGTATCGATCTGTAACTTAGAAGATCTTTATGATTTATGATCAAAAATGCAAATCTGCAAGAAAATCTGCTTTCATAGCAAAATCAATGATAGAGGGCGGTACTTGGAAAAGATCATATAATATGTCTTTAAGTCTCACAGTGTTTCAAAGTACAAATAACATATCTGTTTCACCTGTGGTATGATGTGGTCAAGACGAGAGAGAGATTTTGGACAGCGAAAACGGAAAATTACCCTCAAAATGTATACAGTCATGTTTTTGCTGTTTTTCTCCGTATTGTATCGATGGATGTAAGACTAAGAGCACGATTTCAACACAGAAAATGGAATTATTTTTGGATTATATCTAAATATAATATGGAACGATCATATTGCAAGAGTTAAAGGTTTTGTACTTGCAGATAGCATAATATGAACTCCAATGTATTACTATGCTTTTAGCATACTGGAATATTTCTAATCGGTCACATTCATTGTAAAATGTATGCCACAGTGATGCCTCTTATGTTAAATCTTTAGAATGATTGTCACTTCATGAGTTTCTTTGTGTGCAACCTTCAGAATAGCCAATCAGATAGTCAACCGTACAGAAAATCAATTCGTGAAGAGACTTGAATTCCCTTCAGTTAGTCCTGTAATTTATATATCTCAGTTCAAAAACAAACTACTTTTGCAGTATTTCTTATAGGGGAGGGTAAAGCTTAATGGTTGTCTTGATCTGGATCTGGATAATCAAAATGCAATTTAATATCAAATTAGCCATTTCTATTGTTTGCAGTCTGTGAAAGAGATATCTGAAATTTAGACCGGTTATATTTGACCTTATTTCACAGAAATTCACACTAAATGGAAATTTGGTTTTCACTGAACACCCAGTACTGATATCAATGTACAAATTATGCACTTGTAGCTGAGATTCAAAGCTACAATTACGGAATATTGCGTAACACTTTCCACGCGGCTATTGGTTTTACCATATAAAAACAGATGTTCAGAAATCTTTCCCAATCTATCTCAAGGATTACTGAACCAATACGAGGCATGTTTGCACTTATTTCAATGCATTTCACATGCTGATTCCAAGTATGGTTATGAAATTTAACAATTTTGACAACAGTTTGAGACATTTTAGAATGTCGTCTGCAGACGCCTGTCACGTGGAAAGTGTTAAAACTGGCTTATATAATAGAAAAGGTAGTTGGCAAATAAGGAACAATAGCGTAACCTACAATCTTTCCTGATCTTTGTACCATTGAAATTGACAAAAGAGAACTGTAGTCAATCTCGAGAAAAAAAATTACCTTTACTTTTGACATGTTTGACATTGCTGAAAACTGACGTCATGAAAATAATGTTCACTATTGCAAACTATATGTAGCGGGATATACATGTACATTGTATCAAACACCATTGTAAATTATCAGGTGATGTATGTATTAGACCAATAATATGGACAACATCTAATTAATTTGTTCTTGTGGAAAATTAGCACAAACGAATAGGCTCATTTAAGAAACCATCAAATTGTGAATAAAAGGTTCGAAAAGGTCATCGACCCGGGCAGTGACTTGTATCTGTTTTATTTACAGTCTATATAAAGTATAAATTTTCTTGAAGAAAAGGGTTCAATGAATCCAACCATGAACATGAAATTGACCATTTTGAAAACTTATAACAATCACGGTTTTGGACCCATTTTAGGTTTCGTCAAGATAACTAAAAATATATTTGGTCAAATTGTGTCGTTCTAGATTTATTATAATGTTAATAAAGTTCTGTAGAAGGGTTTCGGTTTGTTTTGAATATCTGACTTATTTTTTAATTATTGAGCAAAAAGTTCCAAACAAATATGATGGTCATGATTTTGGAGATAAACCGTCAACATAATCCTTACGGGAGTTGCAAGTCCGTAATCTTGTAACTTCTAATCCTTTTACTGTAGCTATTCAAATCTCTTAAAGGGGCACTAAGAGATGTGTTGGAGGCTACGCCCTCAATTATGATAAAAACTGGGATTAGTTTATTTTTATAATTGTAATACATGTATGAACTTACACCTATAAGGATTAAGAAAAATCAGCCCTCTTTGTACAAGAAAACGTCGATTCAAAAATGCTCGTACAGCCGGGACGAGCATTTTACGTACGACAGTATCCCCATGCAGTACGCGTGATACATAACGCGAACCATATTTGCATAGAGGGCATTTTTCAATAAATAGCGATGATATTGTTTTAATCAAATTTTGCTGTGTTTTTGTCAGTAAAATCAACAATAATGGCAATTTTTAATGTTCATCTTGAATTCTGAAGTAAATTTGTAAACATTTAAAATTTTCAACACCACTTAATGTCCCTTTAATCATTTACCGTCAACATAATCCTTTACGGGAGTTATGCAATTCTGTAAACTTTTAACGTCTAATACTTTACCGTAGCTATTCAAATCTTAATCATTTAACGTCAGCATAATCCTTTACGGGAGTTATGCAACTTTGTAATGTTTTAACCTCTAATACTTTACCGTAGCTATTCAAATCTTAATATTTTAACGTCAGCATAATCCTTTACGGGAGTGATGCAATTCTGTAATCTTTTAACGTCTAATACTTTACCGTAGCTATTCAAATCTTAATATTTTAACGTCAAACATAATCCTTTACGGGAGTGATGCAATTCTGGAATCTTTTAACGTCTAATTCTTTACCGTAGCTATTCAAATCTTAATATTTTAACGTCATCATAATCCTTTACGGGAGTGATGCAATTCTGTAATCTTTTAACGTCTAATACTTTACCGTAGCTATTCAAATCTTAATATTTTAACGTCAGCATAATCCTTTACGGGAGTGATGCAATTCTGTAATCTTTTAACGTCTAATACTTTACCGTAACTATTCAAATCTTAATATTTTAACGTCAAACATAATCTTTTACGGGAGTGATGCAATTCTGTAATCTTTTAACGTCTAATACTTTACCGTAGCTATTCAAATCTTAATCTTTTACCGTCAATATAATCCTTTACGGGAGTTATGCAACTTTGTAACCTTTAACGTCTAATCCTTTACCGTACCTATTCAAATCATAATATTTTAACGTGACAATAGCATGATAGCATTGGTGACACGACACCCAACGTTTAATGCAAGGTTTGTTGTTGTGCATGTACACGGCATTTATCGCGGGTAGGGGGGGGGGGGGGGGGGGGGGGGGGGGGTCTGGGTTCACATTGAAATTCGATATGGCCCATTGCGGCGCTAGTGTGCTTTATACGCCTCTTTAGTATGGTATACAATCATACAGCCGCTGACGCTTCATTGGGACTTCCACGTTTACTTCCACAGCTATACATTTATATAGTACCTACGACGCCCTGTTCACTATCATGATCAAAGGGGTTGATTTTTATATTAGTCGATTATTTCTTTGTTTTTTTCCTGATGTTTTTTTAAAATTTGATATGTATGCAGTGGCGTAATTATGTAACTAGGGTCATCAATTTGGGGGGTGGGGTGGGGATAAGAGGCGATCGACTGGGGGAGGGGACATGTCTGTGATCAGGGGGAGAGGGCATAGCCGACTATTTTTGTCAGTAAACATTGAGTTGCTCATTTCATTTTGGTGGAAGGGCACGAGGGGTATCGATGCCTCGCCCCCTCTCAAGTTACGCCCTGATATAATTGTAAAAACAAAACACGTTTGCGCCCCCCCCCCCCCCCTCCGGTAACCCCACCTTCAATCCAAAATTTCGAATGGTACGCACAAGGGAGCCCTCAATAGACTCAAGGGGATTATTGACAACAATAGCCCAGGTATTTCAAATGGGTACAAAGCCTTTGATACGCTACAGCATTGCCATGGGTCATCTTTCCAAGTCATATTGGGCCACTTTTTGGTCATTTTACCCCGTAAAACTACTACGGTATTAATTTTCGACGGTCACCGCAACAACGCAACTAGACGATGCAAAAGAAAGGCCGTGAGTTGCCGTATACAATGTACATAGCTAATAGCGGTATCAAATCCACGCCAAACTACTGTCGCCCATATCAGGCCGTGAAAGCCGTGAACCGCGTAATGTACTTTTGAAGATACAACTCTCTTTTCTGAATTTTGAAGCAAATTACAAATATCGGTGGTGTAGGAAATAGGAAAATCGATTCAAGGACATAAGCCGACTGGCTTCTTATTTACGTAACAATTGGCCTTTGCAGATCATGTTGATAGACTAGCTAGGGCCATTCAATGTAGGCCTACGGAGTAGTAAACACAATTATATTTACATTCTTTATCGCAGTGAAATTGCAAAAGAAAAAAAGTATCATTCAACATTCAATAAATATAGCGAACGATAAGCAATCCTGTCAATTTAAAAAAATAAAGAGTGTAATAACAAAACAGAAAAGAAAACCCCATCCCCATCCGCAGGATTCGAACCACTGACCTCATGATTGTGAAGCCGGCGCTTTGACGTTTGAGCTAATGAAGGCTATACATAAACGTTTTGAAGAAAAACATTACATAGAGTTCAAAATACCTCTTAAATATCTCTTAAATCGGAGGCTAAAATGCTTTATATATGTGACTTTTGTCCAAGACAAACACTTGAGATGTACACGCCCCTTTAAGATGATTGGATCAGTTAGGTATGTAAATTAAACATAATATCATGGTACAACCTGGATTTTAATGATGTGTTAAACATAATTATTTTCTATTATGGCTATTTTTCATTCAAACTGATTCCATCCATCGATATTTTCGTCAGAAAACAGCCTCCTCTCCCAGTCAATGGAACGGCTGGGTCACGTGATTGGAAGATCGGTCTCAGATGGATAGACTATAATACATGTTTTTCGCTCTTCTCCATATTGTATAAATGGTAAGATATAAAGGCACGATTTGAATACTAAAAATGGAAAACAATGGATGATATCTAGATATAATACGGTATTATCATCTATGAATAAGATTATATGGAATATTAACTCTTGTCTGCTTGTAGACTTGCAAATAGTATAATATCAACTCGAGTGTATTGCAATGTCTTTAGCATACTGGAATACTGCTAATCAGTCAAATTCGTTGTTACGATTCATGCCCCAGTGATGCCTCCGTATGTTAAATCTTAGCATGATAGTCACTTTTTTGAGTTTTCTTTATGTGCAATCTTCAGAATAGTCAATCAGATAGGCAATAGTAGAAAATCATCTTGGAGAGACTTGGAATTCCCACATTTAGTCCACAATATTGAAGATCCCTTAGTTCTTATGAAAAGCTAATTTGAATTTTGCAGTGTTCCCTATATGGGAGGGTTGCGCTTGATGGTTGTCCTGATCCGTTTCTGGCTAATCCGACGGCAAATTTTTGATATCAAATTAGTCACTTTTTGCGTTTATAGTCTGTTAAAGAGATACTAGAACCTTGTGTCTTAGAATCGGTGAAATAAGCACTTTGGAGATATTTTGCTTTTTTCCCCCGTTTCAGTCACACTAAATGGACATCCGGTTTTCACTGCATCTCCAGAAAAGTGCAACCAGTACTCAGACTGATTTACTACGTATTTGTATCTGAGATTCAAAGCTACAATTGTGGAATATTTCATAAGACTGGCATTATGAGAGCAAAGTTATGAGGTAGGAGGAAGAACTTATTAATAATTTATTGAATGACCCTCGTATATGTAACAAAGCAAACTTGGAATAAATTTAGTATTGTCCTTGCTTGGACTATAGCTTCATAATATGTATAAGCTTTGTATGACACTTGTGAACTAATCTAAAATAGAATATCAATATTACGTTTAGTGGTGGAGTATTTTAAACCTTTTTAAAAGGTTTAAAATATTCATAGGAAAATAAGTAAAAAATAATCGATGATTTTGACACATAAATTTGGAACGGGTTATATAATTCAGACATACATCTTATAGTCTATCCATCTGAGACCGATCTTCCAACCACGTGACTCAGCCGTTCCATTGACTGGGAGAGGAGGCTATTTTCTGACAAAAATATCGATGGAATCAGTAGAGTGAAAAACGGCCACAATAATACATAATTATGTTATCCACCTACTTTTATCATCATAACCCAAGTTGTGCCATGAGAGTCAGTTTAATTGACGTTGCAAAGACAGGTAGCTTTCCCTTCCCAATTTCTCCATTTCAAAAAATGCTTTCAATTTGGCAAGCACTGGCTGCATCTCATCTTTAATGGTCTTATTTGGTGCCATTTTAAGCTCTACTGTACTACAGGCCTCTATGAACAGGTACATGTAGAGTGATAGACCCCGATGAAGACAGCCTTTCATTTATAAGTCAGAAAATAAACTTTATTTAGTTTGTCAACGTTCAAATTGTATAATATTTGTTTGAATATGAAAATCATACCTTTCAATATTGATACCATATCATTGTAAGCGTATTTGTTTCTTTCTATACTTAACAAGGAAATCTGATTGATTCGGACACATGCAGACAGAACATAGGGATACGGAGATTCATATCATTTTACAACCATTTGATCTTACTATAATAGGCCCGGCCAATCCGAGTGAAAATATACATTATTTACTGTTGGAAACATTACAAGATAGCAAATCAAAATTAAATGTGGCCTCCTACAATATGCTAAATGTTAAAAAGTCCATCACTTTCGAACTTTTTCAGCTTTGTGATTCTATTCATATGCCGAAATCACAGGTGACGATTATGGTAAATGTTCAAAGTCCATCACCTTCGATCTTTTCCAGCTTTGTGATTATATTCATAGGCCGAAATCACAGGTGACGATTTCAAAGCCTTTTGATTTCAGATAATGCGCAGATGGTTCGATATTTGTCTCTCTTTGAATGGTACACTAGACGTAGCTGCTATGTGCATGTGTGTGATGAGAATAATATGCATTGGAACAGTGTTGTGTGTGTTTGCACAAGGCAGCTTAGTTGTTTCAATTCACATTATAGATGAGGTTCGACCGGAGGTTGGAATGAAATGGGATCCTTCGACAACTAGCAAATATACGCCAGAAGACAGCACATCTTATTTTTACTCATCTCCCCTGCCCATCCGAGCACCAAAGATCGCTCTCAGATGGATAGACTATAAACACAAATTAAAAAATAACTTCTGTAAAAAAAAAATTAACTGCAAAAATGTTGACATTTTGCTGGATTAAGGTACTCTGAACATTCAAATATAAGTATCAAATAGTAAAAAGCCATTTCAGAATTGTGCAGTTTTTAAAATACATTTCGTTTACTTTGTGAATTGCAATGAAAATGATTGTTTTACTTGCTTTCTATTTCTGTGATAGGAATATAAACATCTGGAACATAATTACCGTATCAGAATTCAGAAAAAGGGTACTTTAGGTCCCATATACTGGTCTACCACTATCGTCCAATACTGGAACATAGTTGCCAGTATTGATCAATACTGGTACGATTTTACTGTTCCAGTGTCGGACGATTCTGGAATCGAACGATACTGGAACACATGCTACCAGTGCTATAGAGAAAGGTGAGCGACCATGTTCCATTTTGTTTGATAACACGGTTACAATACATGAGATACCGGGCAAACTAAACACTTCCATTGTACATCATCCTTGTACTTTTCGATTCAGTAGAAAATTATTAATTTGTTATCCGCTGCATTGCTACTGTAAAGCAAACTGTACTTTGTTGGAAACCTTGTGCTTGTATGAACAAGTCTTGAGGAATGGAAGCAAACGAATGATTACATCGTGAATTTACAATCCCAGAACGTAATGGCTGGGAACATCATTATTAAGCTTATCAGTATGCAATGAAATTATGGTTACTCGTATTTATTTAGTGGTGTATCTCTCTCATTAACCCCAACCCTGCTACTTCCAACAGAGTCCAACGGAAGCACCTCACCGGTGAACCCCCATTCCTCGTTGCGCAATCACGCTAAGGTACATATAGGCTCCGAAAATTAAATTTTGGGAGCCTTCTACCGGTGGCGTGATGCATGATCACCTGGACTCATTCTCGGAGGCGTCACACACCATTTTTATGTCCTTTTATGAAGGGTTAGGGTTATTCGTGTGGGGATGTGTGTACTGACCTTGTTTTTATACTATTAATAATACTGTCAATGATAAAGAAACTGTTAAGGATCATGTGTGTTTTTGATCCGTGGTCCTTATTTGGAAATACCTCTTTTGTTTTCGAGGGGATTTCTTTTACATGACGTTGCATCTCAAACATTTGAATTTATTTACTCAAGAAGTTCGTATGATAGAGGCCGAGATCTACTTCCAGTTCTCCCATAGAATAATAGCTAAATTGTGGGTGCGGTATACCACATTTGAATGTAATTCAGTCCCTACCCTATTTGAAGTAAACATCTCATTGTGTGGGGTAATGGAAAAATATGACGTGATCAAGCGGAATGAGTCACATATCGGCAGTCTTCAATTTTGATATGTGTCAATCATTCTAAAGCAGATGAAAATACTACACTATGGTCCGAACCCCAATAAATCAAATTTGTAATTGCTAAGCTTAAAACAATTTACCAACTGAGAAAACAAAGTAAAACATAAGAATTTGTCACTTCTTTGTATACCTATAACTCAAAATCAATATTCCCGAATCATTCCCCTTGATCGCGTCACAAGTAAGGATTTTCCTCTAAAGCCGAAGCTCAATTTTGATTGGAATAGTGAATTTGATAGGGTCACCACACATACTTAATTGATTTCGAAATGGTTCTTGAGACCTCTAGATACATTCAGTGATCTCGACACAAGATCTGTTGTATTTCATGTTTGAAACACTTCCTTGAATGTTTAAACCTTGTCTACTCTCTGTAAGCTTGCAGGTAGTATTTCGATCAATTGGATTCGATAATGAATAAACCACCTGCTAAAAAGGGTTTATAAAGATTGCGCAATAATGAAAGGTCAACTACTTTTTTATCAAAAGTAATTGATTTGTAAAACTACCCGATATTTTTTTCTTGACTCTTTTTTTCTAGCTATGACTAAAACATAGCTTAATTTTGCTCAAAAATGTATTTATATTCCCAGAGCTTCCTGTGACTCTGCATACCTGTTGGTATTCCAATAAACCTACATTAATGATTGTATCCGTGACGTTTCCGGATAAATAGAACAGAAAATAATGGTTCCTAAAAATAAGAGCACAAAATCGAATTGGTTCGATTTTTTCTGAAAATAGAGCTTTTTGAAAAAGCTTCACTATTTGAGGACTGACTGCTTATAAGAAAGATGAAGGAGGCTATCTAAATCAACACAGAAAATGTTGATATAATTCTTTGATGAAAACTTAACAGCGCCCTCTTAAAGCAACGCCGTAAGTCCTCTGTCAGTCGCAAACCGGTTTCTACCCGCTGATGACGAAAGGCTAGCCTTCTCCATGGGAAAATGAAATGATTAGTTCGTCAATTCAAAAGTGAACGTTGTTCAGCTGTGTTCCTTCGTTTTAATGTTACGGAATGTAGGTTTACAGATGAAATACCCATGTGACCCGAACAGGTGCAATCAGTCAAAGCCCTCTGGACTGCTGCAAAGTTATCATTTTTTGAAAACCATATGAAACATGAAGTACGAAGGTCGTTCAATGAATAATAAAAGTGATCATGGTATGGGATGCATGAGTGATTCTATTCAGTTCAAAATAATCTGCCGTTTGCGCATGCGCATATTTTCTGCAGGTCTCCTGCGAATAAGTTCAGATATTTAGTTAACTATCATATGGAATCTCCCAAACTGGTTAATTTCTTAGATTTTTCCTAACTATTTTGATTTTCCGCAGCATTAGTGATTCACTAACTGGGTATTTTTCAATGAAAATGGGCTATTTGAAATACTGATATTTGTATACTTTTTATTCGTTTGATTCTCCTTACTTTTTCCTCTTATACTACATATTTTAAATTACACAGGGATTAAAGTTATTGTCTTAGGTATCTTATTATGCATGGGGATTTACCGCTTCTGGTGTCATGTTATGCAATCTTCGTACTACGTGTTTCATACGAACAATTCAAATTTCCCTCCAAATAACTGATTTAGCAGTGTATAAAGTGTATACTTACTTTAAGCTAATGCTATGACGTCATAGATCATACTTAAAAATCCTTAAGTATATTGTTTGAAAGACAAAGGGTCATACGTTGTACTGATCACACTATCGCTCAATCCCATACCATGGTCAATTTCACTACTTATTGACCGACCCTCGTATGTATGATACTCCACAATCTAGTTTTCACTATTATCTTGTTTAATAAAAAATATATAATGTACAAACGTAAATCCTCAATCGCTTAACATCCGTCGGATCCGTAGTCGTTAATGACATGGAACATTGAACGACGTTATTTAAGTGTTATAGCAGTGATTAGTATATCTTTGCAACTAAACATCACACCAACTTAATACTATAACCATGTAAGAAGCATATGATGATCGGTACTCGACGATATTTCTTATGCATATTAATTAGCTCATTTTCATAATTAATTAGCGATAAGCTGAGATTTTCAAAAAAATATAGCTCATCAATTGAATATCACATAAGGTTGAATGAGGTGTCAATTAGTGGCTCTTGCAAAGATCTAGTAAATTAACCTGTTTCAACATACTTAGGGGGTTAGGTTAAATACACAAGGACAGCATTAAAAAAAGGACACACGCCAATTCTGAATAAATCTCCAGATTTTAAAACAATGTAACTTCTGTGCTATTGAATTTAGG
The DNA here is from genome assembly GCA_035610835.1 of Ophiura sarsii. Taxonomy (NCBI): domain Eukaryota; kingdom Metazoa; phylum Echinodermata; class Ophiuroidea; order Amphilepidida; family Ophiuridae; genus Ophiura; species Ophiura sarsii. The sequence continues at coordinate 45,985,613 of CM069448.1, forward strand.
TCTATTAACTAGATTACAGTTTAAGGCATATTCTGGCCAATTTTCAAGCTAAAAGGGGGGTAGAGTTCTGATTTCACCTTTTTTAAATCCGAAAACTGGTCAAAAAGTTAAATGTGAAGAAAAAAACATTTTAACATTTGTCTTAAACATAGGAATAATTGCCGACATCATGTTATTAATTAATTAATTGACATCATTATTGTTTTATTCTTCTTTTTTCCCTTTTCCATCTCAAAATATACACATCACAGTTATTATTTTTCATGAAAATGGAAAATTGAAAGAAAAAAATATGCTGGGGCCTAAACACTGCTATAACACCTTACATCTTTTTCAGCCTCCTCTTGGAACAGCATAAAACATAAATTATTATTAATATCAGGTTTGGAAAGCTTGAATAAATATGTGCATGGATACTATTCAAATGAAGCAACCGGATGCGACAATTTAATATGCTCGTAGTGGCTCGCGCAGACGATGTGTGGAATAGTGTGAACTAAATGTGCAAAGTGAAATTACATAAACCGCAAACATCACGCACAAAACAAAATGTCATGTTCATATATACCACGGCATTTAACAAAAGCCTACACTATCTACGTTGCCCATCAACTTTGTCCGTCATCGTTGTTGGATCACGACGAAATAGCAAATCAGATCGCGCAATTTTGCTTACACAAGTTTGCGTTACACTAAAAAGGTAATATATCAATTTAAATTTGGAGTCACATGGGAAATGAAGAATACTTTTAACACTTTCCACGCGGCTATTATTTTCCATACACAAAACAGATTTTTTAGAAACCTTTCACAATTTTCAAAGTCTATCTCAAGGATTACTGACCCGATACTCGGCATGTTTGTACTTATGCCAATGCATTTCTCAAGATGATTCCAAATATGGGAATGACATTCCATAATTTTGATATTTTTTAAACATTTTTTGAAATTTTGGAATGTCGTCTGCAGCCGCCTACCGCGTGGAAAGTGATAAGAACTACAAGCTACTGTAAAATTGTCAAAGTATAGGGCCACACTGCCAAACCAGTACGCATGGCTTATACGTATAAATGACTTTTTACCAATAACATTGAACTAACACTGAAGGCAACTAAACTGCTCACAAAAAGTATCGAAACACTTAGAAATGATCCAATATATAACGGCTCGAAAGGGTATGCATTAATCGAAGCAAATAACCAAGTGCATAATTTTGTTCTGCGTATTTTGACACCTCGATCGTTGAGATATGATGTTGCGAAGCGGAGTTATTGTCATTTCAGTGATCGTGGGTCCAGTTTCACAATTGGGGTTGTGTAGAGGTTTTACCCAACACTTGTGTCATTTTGGTACACATAAATTGGGTAAATGTCCTAAACCCAATAATGCTGTGTAGGCAATTTACATTTTTGTTGTGTAACACTTTACACTGCATTATGCGCGCACATTCTTTGCACATTTAACCTATGGCGGGTGACAACAGTCAAAGCTTTCTTGCTGGAGGCAGCCCTTGAAGACTTAATCCCGGATTAGGACATTGTGATATGTTTATAATATACATGTTATAGTTATTTTAAGACCATTTCTACAGGCTGTATCAAAATGATTTGTACTCTGATATGTTCCATTTTCAAAAAAGCATTAAAAATATAAAATCTCTGATAAATACAATATTTTTGATTTTAATAAATAGGGAATTATGTCAACTTATTGATCTGATAATCTGAAGATAATTGGCTGTTGTTTCTGACCGCTATTGTCATTCAAATGAAGATCGACGTAATCATGGTTTTACTCGCAGCAACGCAAATTTAATAGGTTCACTGCACAAACTCTTTATAAGTAGTAAATATATGAGTGCAGTCAGGAGGAACTTTGAATTGTGCGCTTCAGATCTAACGTTTCGATGAAAATGATAAAAACACCAATATTCCTTTAAAAGCTTGTAAATTCTGAAAAAAAATGTTCGATTGTCGTAAATCAAAATTCTTAGAAAAGATGAATCTTCAATAATTTTGCATATAGAAGCAAAATGGTCTAAATGGTTCGTAACATATCAAAGAAAAATCTGAAAAACTGATCAGACCACGGTACAAATCTTTTTGATACAGCCTGTATTCTTTTAGGAGTGAAGTAGCTGTAATAGTCCTGTACTACTTGCGTATATAATAAGCTTATAAGATTATTATATACGCAATAGGTATAGGAAATATGGCATAGATCTCAGACCAGATCTGTCCCTACTTCACTCCCATAAGACTATTGTTTAATTCTACAGGACTATAATGTATAAAATCACATCACATTTTACCTACAAAAAGCCGGGATAAGGTCCTGCACCAGAAATTTCTGACCGATATGTCGTAGTCCGCCATGGCTAGATACTGCAAAGTAACATGACCGATATGGTGCCACATTTGATATGAATAAAACAAGCAGTGTCATTTATTTACGGGCCGAGATCACACTGGTTGCTACGAGATCAGCTTGAGTGCACATATATGTATGCACATTAAACACTTCCATGCACTAACACAATACCGAGTTATTGACCCAAGTATATGGTCCTAGCAACAGTGGACATTCTCGCTACAGCACGTTTTCATCAAATTAGTGCTCGACACTTTTGTCATGGATCGCATGGGATTTTCGCTCAACATTGTGCAGTTTTTTACTACTGAGAGTGTACATCGCGCAGTAGCCTCCTTCACATCCTCTTTCTGTCATGTGAAATGGAGTCTGGACACGAGACTACAGTGAATCTTACACTTTCATGGTGTCAACTCATGTTTTACCCTATTACGGGTACTTTTCTCCACTTCCAGAGTGTAAAACTCGGAATTCAATAGTAAACTATTGCATTGTGTAAAAAGTTATTTTACGAAATCGATGTTTAGCACAATATTGGGTTAAAAATTACACATTTGTTTGTACCCAGCAAAATTTGACACCCATTTCTAAGCGTGTACGTACTGATTTTGCAGTTAGACCTACGCAAATTGATGAACCGTTAAAGATAACTCAGCAACCGATACTGAGAGGAAACCAGGTACATTTTCCAAATGTAACCAAATACACTTCCCCGCGTGTTGAAAACTTTATGTGAATTTAATTTAAATGGGATGTTGTTTTGTCGATGTGGTGCTTCCTTAAACCAACTCTTCCTAGACACTACAAAACCCGACACTGCTACATTCTTGTACCCGGTAAATATCATACCACGCCCCGTCATACGTTCAACTTGTGGAGAAAAAAAAGTTTTTTGAACATGACCCGTATAGCTCAGTCGATAGAGCCTCATACTTGCACGCACGCGGCCCGGGTTCGATCCCAAGCGCATTCAGAGACTGAGTTACCCCTCAAGTTTGACCCTTATTTCTTCCCTTATAGTTCAATTCACAAAACCACGCCCGGGATGTTAGGGTTATAACGCACCTTTTCATATTCTGTTATAACCCTAACCTTCCTAGACACTACCAAACACGACACTGCTACAATCTTATACCGCGCGATCGCCCGGTAAATCCCGTACAATGCTCCGCCAGGCGTTCAACTTGTGAAAAAACCCTACACTTTTTGAACCTGACCCATTTAGCTCAGTCGGTAGAGCTTCCGAATTGCACGCACGCTGCCCGCATGCGGAAACTGATTTCACTCCCTTGATAGTTTAATTTTAAAAAAACACACGCTTGGGAGTGAGTGTTAGGAGTTAGGTAAACACGTGTACAGGTTTTTGGGACACCCTGTATATACTAAAATTCACCTCACGCGATGAACATTTACTTAATCCCACCTGATCCTTTATTCGATCATTTTATATTGATATATATATTGATTTTGCCAATCATTATATTACATATGTGTTCTATTTTAGAACGCTTAATGACCACAATGTTACATACATGGTTGGCCATGATGACACTATTCCAGATGTTCGGATGTAAATGTCATCATAACCAATTCTGAGTGATTTAATCATGATTGATATGCATTAGTGTTAATTGCTTAACACTTTCCACGCGGCTATTAGTTTTACTTTATTACTTTACTTTATTTTTTCAGAACCTTCCCCTATTTTCAAAGTCTCAAGGATTACTGAACCAATACTAGGCATGTTCGTACTTATTTCAATGCATTTCTCATGGTGATTCCAAATATGATAGTGAAATTCAACAATTTTTAAAACATTTTGTGACATTTTGGAATGTCGTCTGCAGACCAAGTTTACCAATCTCTTTTCCACTTGAGGACTTTATTTTGCCGAACAACTAAAGCATTATGGATTACCTCTTCAGAGGACGAGGACGTGATCACTTGGTTCAGTGTCACGATTAAATTTGATTCGAGAGAAAAAAACATTCGGTAGCAATGGGAACTTATAAAATTACTAACATTGTCAGTACTTAACACCACAGATGTTGGCTAAAATCTTTGTATTTGTTCATGGTCTTAGAGGAATATATTTATAAAACATTCTGTAGAAACATACAAATGTCCATTTGCAACCAAGGCATTAGCAGCGGTTATCAATTACGATAATGCTGACTCCATGATATCAATTGAACTCTTTTTTGAATCTGGCCGATGTATGAAGAGAAATATCATTCAGTATAAGGGGACAGTAGATGATACCAGTACTGTCTGCTAAGAAATAGTAAGCATAATGTTACTTCAGAGGCTCTTCAATAGATTACGTAGATTACCTGATAGAACACGCCAACTGCGTAGACAGTCCTGTTTCCTTCTGGTGTTATAAGCGAAAGTCACAACATATTTGTTAATGAAAACAGCCAAATCAAGGTATCAATAGAGGGTGTATGATGACGTGTTAGGTACACCACTGAGTGATTGTTGAAGGAACCGCTGGAACAGGGAAACGTTCGTTATTGATTTATTTTAAGGAAGCGTAAAAACAGGGGAAATATACGTTATAGAAGTGATCTTACATGGCAGCACAGGAACAGGGTAACTAACGTTAGAAGGGGGTAGTAAGGGACGCATTTTGGACAACTTCTTGTCATAACTTAATAAATAATAAGTATATAAAAATAACCATTTTGGATAGGAATTGATCTGGCAAACCATCAAAGTAATGACATCGATGTTGTAATCAGAACAAACATTTCCAAAATCCTTAAAAACGATTAGGGTATTTTTAGGGCGTAATTACGAAAAAAATGAAAAATTGACATGGCAAAATGTTCCACTAAATTGATGCAAATTAACCATACTGCTTTGTAGCTATCCTTGACAAAACGCTGCTTGAAAAGTCGAAAATGTACGCAAACATGTACAGTATATGCACACGTACGATCATCAGAACAGTGCGCGCTAGTTTTAGGTGATGCTCGTACGCGTTACACTTAACAAATAAGACGCTTTGTGTTCACGTTACGCGCACGCGCTATGACGTTAATACATTACAGACATGGCATGTAAATCATTTTAAAGAAATGACAAAACCACATGATAAACCATTCAGGTTTCATTCTTTTGATTGACTATATTCTAGTTTCTTTAAACTGCTTACAAACCAGGCTTATAAGGGTACACATCGAGGGGCTATTTGTTTGTACTAAATTTGTCACTGATAGGATATAATCTGGTCGGGGAAGAAAATGTGAACAATATAATAGGATGGAAGAATAAGGCCACGCGTCTATTTTATTGCGCGCCGGATTCAACACATGCGCCTTGCACTTTGTTCACTACCCTCGAGAAAAACTCAAATTTAATACCTAATGACATCGGGTCCTTATCTTCCTCCTTAAGGCGAAGAAAAAAACCCTGTTTTACGGGGCCCAACCGACCCATTTTTTTTTTAGCATTTTTTAAAATCTCAAATCATGTAAAATCAGCCGTGTTTGTGTGCGAAAATCTGTCGAAAATCTTGTTTCACAAATACTTAAAACAATTCCAGATTTCGGTGACGATTTAGGTTTAAAAAAAATAAAAATAATAATAACAAATTAAAAAAAACCCGTCCGTTCGACCCTACTTGACAGGTCTGTCCGCCGTTAAAACAGGTGTTTTTTCGTCGCCTAAAGGAAATTAACCTATAGGAAACACAGAAACAGACAAACGTGATTGTTGAAGGGAGCGCTCTAGACAGGGAAATGTACGTTATTTAGTGATCTGTATGGAAGCGTTGAAACAATAAACGATAGTTATCGAAAGATTCTTACAGGAAGCGCTGTGACAGGAAAATATACAATTTTGAGCGATCTTTCAAGGAATTCCAGGAACAGAGAAACGAAGGTGGAACCTCAGGAACAGGAAAACATTCGCCATTGATTAATATTTAAAGTAGTGATTCCAGATTTGGAAACGTCAACAGCGGGTATTTGCCCACGTCTTGGGTCTAAGGTAGAGACTATAGTGATCTTTAGGAAACACAGAAACAGGCAAACGTACGTTATTGATTGATCAATAAAGGGAGCGCAGGATCGCAGAAAAGTATGTCATTGAAAGGACGCAGTGATCATTTTCTGACTCTTAATGATTAATTAGTTCAAATTATTTATTGATCCCGAATGATAGACAAATACCCAAATGATACAGTAATAAACGTAAGCAATAATGCAATGACCCTGAGTCATAATTTCATTATTCCAAGTAATCATGTCATAATACCAAATAGCAGAAACTACTGTTAAAGGAGAATTGTACTGGAACATAAACCGACCCTAAACTTAATAATAAGATTCTTTAAAAATGACCCATTATGTTGGGACCCTAAAAGGATTGATTTTTCACATTTTTTCGCTTATTTGTCATTCAAATGCTCATATTTTTCAAACCATACATCACAATTGAGTATATTTAGTCTCATTTGAAAGATAATTTTTTGCTTTAATAGTATTTTTAAGAACAAAAATTAAATTAAGTTGAGATTAATTACTATAACTTGTTAATTACAATTATATAGGGGTGGAGGAGGGTGAGGATGTTTGAGGTGATGATGCATGCTATGTATTTTCAATGGGATGGGCAATATAAATGATTAACCTTGTGCATATTAGTTCATTGAATTATTATTTTGTGTGATAAGTGTCATTATTGTAATTATCAAACCTTAATTAGTGTTAATTACATCCCAAATTAATTAATTACTAATTAATTACATTGGACAAATACCATCTGAAATTGTTTCAACGGCAGATTATTACCAAATATGCAATAAATATTTCAAATGGTAACTGGGGGGGGGGGGGGGGGGGGGGCAATATCTATGCAATGTTTTAATGAAGTTGGACCTAATGTTGCTTAATATTTTAGATAATCTTTACTAAATATATTGATACTAATTACCTAGGAAGTGCGCACAATAATATCACGTTTTAGTGTTTAGGATAAACGTGTCCATCGCCGTCAAATTGTTCAATTACTGGAACAAACACTAGATATTCACAGTTCTAGATATCTCAGCTTTCTAACAATGTATACCTTTGCAAATTTTGGATTTATACTTTTTGAGTTATTAGGCTTAGAGTATAATCACATGTATTTTTGTTAAATGTACGCAGTGATGCAATAGGGTCCCAACTTAATAAATATGACCATATACAAAGGCAAGTGAAATGGCGTGGCCTTTGTTGATTGAAAAGTAACAATTGATAATATCGACTTTAATTGCTGCTGCCGTCCCCATTCCATATAATAACCTCAGATTTATCACAAGTCTTTCATTTTGCGATATCGACACGGCTTTGTTAGTAAGCATAGGCATATTCTCGGTACAGGCGGTACAACTACGTCATAATCTATCCCATGCTATCCCATCGGCAATTGCGGCAGACGAATTTTAAAACATACAGGGCGAGAGAAAATGTTTAAAATTCATTTTTTCGCATATTCAAAGTGATACAGCTGATTGAATAGAAAGGCTGGACTTTAAGTACCAACGTGCGCAGTCGTGGTATTTTGTGGTATATGGTAGAGTTAGGGTTATATGGATCAATTGTAGATTTATTCATTACCTCATGAATATGTATGTCAGATGAAATGTCTTAGTTTCATAAATATAGTATGCGGAAGCTGATATTTGAAACTCAACAGTATGACCACGGCGCAAACCTTATTTGGCATAAGCTTACGTCAAAACACAAGCAGAACACGGTCGCACACACCATCTGGCTCAGCACTGGCCCATGAACCTGTCTATTTTTCGACTGCTTTCAGAAGCAGATTTTTAAATGAAGATAAAATCCGAATGAATCATTTAAAACGATTGAAATCATCCACGACCGAATAGCATATTTGTTGTACCATGTATTTATGTAAATTAATTTCAAACGGTGTTACGCTAATTTGTTGCACTTGCAATTTTATGCATATTTGTTGTACCATATATTTATGTAAATTAATTTTAAACGGTGTTACGCTAATTTGTTGCACTTGCAATTTTATGCTAATTTTGGGATTTGCGCTAGAAGTACAAGAAAATCCCATTACGTTACAGCTACCTGTGTAGTTTGAGATATTTTTTGACAGGTTGAACTGGCCATGAAGCTAGTATTTGCATGTGAACGAGGTGTGAATGATGTTGACATTTAACCTCATTGGGCTATTTTTAAAACTAAAATCTGCTCTATATCGTTACTTCTCTCGAAATTTAAACTTTTGGTTTGACAACAATCTGAATAGCACCCTTTTTTAAAACAAATTGAAGTTTAAACATTGAATTTCTTAACACAAGAACTTTCAAAAGTCGCGTGTTGAGCTATTAGTTCCACCTAAGATTTGGTTGAGCCAACACCATTGACCGAATGCTGGGGGACCTTGATGATGGCCAAGGCAGTCTAAGTACAATCTTGCCACATGATTGGATGACTTGCCATGGTATAATTGTTAAAACTAAAATCTGCTCTAGGGATATTTTTTGGTGAATTCATTTCGAAATTCGAGCATTTGATTTGACAACATTTAAAATAACACTAGTTTTTATAACTAATTGAAGTTCAAAGTTTGAATTTTTAACACAACCATTTTCAAAGGTAACATGTTGGGCTCTAGTTCAACCCACGATATTATACAAAGAACCATACCAAGGCTAGAGCCTTTGGCAAATATTGAGAGCGCGATGGTAGGGTAGTATGTGGTGTGAACTAAATCTGATAAATGGTGTAAGAGGGGGAAGTTTTATTACCCTTGATAAGCTTGCAATTCAGGATTATGAGAGTCTTAAAATATTAAGGGGATGGAATAGTATTGCACAACAATAAATTCAATCAGTTGTTATCAGTCCATTAGCATGACTATTATAGGCCTACTCTTGACAATATTAAGATTAATTTTAATCATTTGGGGTGCCGATGATTTACAGAGTCATGATTATATGATGCATTGTAGTTTCATGTAAGAAATAGCGAACGTAATGCAAGAAATTTAGAAGGGAAAGTCAGAAAATAGTGAAAACAAACAAGAAGCAAGTCAATGATTGTGCAGACAAGGAGCAAGGCACACCACGCGGACGAGTCCTATGCCGAATTTTACCGGACACGAAGAGCAGGGGTTTGACCATTGGGCGCGTGGGCGTACACTACACTTATGTGAAATGACTGACTAGACCTGTGCAACAGTGATGCAATGGATGTAATTTTTTACCGATTGAGGTCTTGATCAGTTTACCATTACATTCCAGTTGCCTGTAAGGTTTGAGCCCAAAGTTTGACAGGGTGAACTGGCCATGACGCTAGTATTAGTAAAGTTCCACCCAAGAATTACATCCATCCAACTCCATTGACCGCATGCTGAGGACCTTGAGTATGGCAGCGGTGGGACTGGAAACAAGCCCGAGGCGCTGCAGCCTTGCCACATGACTTGCCACACATGGTGACTTTCCGGCTAGTTTCAAATCTAAAATCTGCTCTTCGGATAATATAATGCAATTTTTTTTCTCGAAATTTGAACTTTTGTTTTTATAAAATATGATATAAGCACTATTTTTTAAAGACATATTGAAATTAAAAGATGGAATTTCTTAACACAACAACATTTTTCAAAAGTAGTATATAGGGCTTCTAGTTACACCCAGACTAAAGAGCCTTGAGCTATGTTTAGGATAGCGGTGGAAATGGTAGCACCATGCTGGCAAGACACAGTTGGTGTAAAATAAATCAGATAAATGGTGTAGGAGGAGATAATTTATTACCCTGGATATGTCATCAAAGACGTGGTCAAGAAAGTTGGATTTTATACAGGGAGCGGAACCGAAATGCGATAAACGTAGGCATATCATTCATCAGTTGACGTTTAGAAATACTTTCGCTAGGTCTCCTCACACACGCATTATACTTACCTGTATGATGAGAAAAGGGGTTGAATCTCAACAAACAAAGAACTGACGGAGGGTTTTCTATGATATTTCGATATTTCGATCTCAAGTGAAGTGGTCCATTTTGAAAAAGTAAAAAAAACCTAATAAAATGTGATGTATTTGATTGACTTAATCCGTAAGTGACACACCTATTATCATATGACATTAATCCGAACTTTGGGATTCCCCTGGTTCGGATGGATAGATTGATTCATCATGTTCATTATCACCAAAAGAAAGAACATATCGATTGTTTGCAAAATCTGAAATATATCGCTCTCAGAATATCCTTTATAGAGTTATAAAAGAAGAATTTGTATCATATTGTGTAAACCTATTTGATAATAAACGAGGTTAAATACTTTGTACCAGCTGATGTTTGCGGTTATTGTAGAAAATTACAACAAATTAATGGTTTCAGGTTCGCTCGAATAACAGATGGTGTTTGACTCAAAAAGTTGTTTACAACCATATAGAGGCACCTGATTTAACCTAGACTATATCCACCATGTCGTACGCACGATCCACTGCAGAACTCTTTGCCCAAGGGGATGCCCCATATGCCCGATTACAAATATGGATAGGCTGGCGACTGAGAGCGTTGTGGGTAGGATTCAACTTTTCACGCAGGGGTAAGATTGATCATATACCCAGCTTTAAAAATCAAGTATTATTAGGGCAGACAATGAAATATAACCACTGTATGTTCTATGTTCTTTCCAATTTATTTACAACCACGATTTACTTATTCTTTCTTTCCATCTTGCATAGATCTATCCAACCAGGATTTTAAACATACACGAAGTCGTCACCTGAGAACAACAAGGTTGTATCTGCCGTATCTGCATCGTGTCAATATACTAGCAATAGCATTACACTAAAACCAGAATTATAAATTTGTCTACGTGAGCAATTCATGATATTTGTTATGAAAGGAATAACCTGCTTTTTGATTAATCCTCTTAGAAAAATGTCATAGGTCAGAGCGCAATGAAAAAACATAGCGGTACTCAAAGGTTGTTTTTTGTGTTGTGAGCACTGTTTTTCTGAAAGGATTAATCCAAGAACATATAATTCCGTTCATAAAAAGTATCACTAGATGTTCTGAATAGATCAAATCATATTACTCTGGTTTTCAGCTTTTGCAGATAGAACCTTGTATTTAACAGGCGATAAAGTAGTATGAATGCGTATAGATGAGGTGACCGTTGTTTACATCAGTAGTGTTTACAAATTGATTAGCGCCTGGTCTAAAGACATGCTAGAGGTACGCATACTGCCAGGCAACCAGATTTAGTACCTGGTCTCTCATTGTGCATAGGGATGCAGACCATGACTACTGCACTATTACACCGTAAGCATGGTAAGTAATAATCAATCAAGTGTGAATTAAAGCACATTCCCTGTAGGTGCGCACGCATACTGCCGGGCACTACGTCACCGGTCACACCATCAATACTATTGTAATCAAAGTTCGTCTTTTGTTACATGATATCTGAACGCCCGTTGCTGAAACAGCAATATACATAATAGACTATTATTTACGATTGACGCCTTCCTGCCGTTGATAGGGTAAACGTTGATATCGTGTGAAAAAGAGGTTGACGACAGGAAGGCGACAACAATAAATAAGGTACATGATCTGTTTGATATCATCATCAACATTTCGTGGAGCCATTTTCCCTACATTTCTCATTTTCTTCTTTGCAGTCATTATAAAGTTATTTTTTATATAAAAGTTATCTTTTGTACACGCATAATCCATAGTCGTTTAATATGTCCGTCGAATTCCGTCGTCAACAGTCGCAGAGAGCATTTACTGAAGACGTCATTTAGATCTTCCTTCCCTTGCCCTTTAAAGCACACAAGTAAGACAATGTTTTTAGTATAATGTAACATATTCGTAAAATGATAGCATAACGATTCAGTGAAAATGTGGTCGAATTACAAAACGAGTCACATTTTACAAAATGTTCAGTCAATTTTCTTTATTCTTTTTGTTTTTATAATACAGCAGTGTAGGTCATGAAGTGGTGGTGCTATTTCTAAATATTACCATCCCCTTACTTTATAGTGAGGCTTACAGTTTTGCTTGTATAAGATTGCCCTCGTTTTTTCCGTCTATTTTGTGTGCACGTCTAGATAAATATTATTTTCAAGTATTGCTTACAAAAGAAAGAATAAGTAATTAAGGAAATGAAACCTTGAAGGTACTTTGAAACATTAAATTGAGTACAATTAAAAAAGGAGAAGTTGATCAAATGTCAGTGTGTATAACGAAACGCGCCTCATCATTTAACCCTGCGTTAAACTTACAGTTTTTACTCAATGCCCTTTATTTGTCTTGGTAGATAGTTACCGTTAATGTGTTAACTATTCATAAAAATGGGTGGACATAATTAGCAAGGTATATAAAAAATAAAACTTTGATGGTTCCTTGTATCATTTATAGAGTCGAAATGAAATTATAAACTATTCCAATATTAGTATATCATATGAACATAATCCGCAGTGGTTTTTTTTGCGTCTTATGCTCCCGGCTAGTAGCGTGTATCGAGTAAAAATACACGTACAGGGTGACTAAATAAAATGATTATATTTGAATTGGATTTACAACGATCCTTGATCTTGATGTGTGCAATAAACTATGATATTGATGTTGTTAGAGTAAAGCGTATCTAAGTACTTAAACTACTGAATGAATAAAGGAAATTGACTGTAAATTAATAAAATGTGAACAGTTTTGTTCGAAAACCACATTTTCACCATGGCATGACTTTTACTACAGACATGACAGGGTGAATACAAAAAAATGTGTACGGATTGAAACGGCCACTTGACCTTGTTGTGTGCATTGACCCATATAATTGTTGCATTTGTATAACAGGTTCCCGCCATATTAAATGAACCAAGTTGGTTAAAGCACTGTAGAAATAAATAGTTCAGATGATAATACTTCACACACTAAAAATATTGCACTAATTATATGTTCTTTAAGACAATCTGTTTCTTGATAAAGTCATTCACAAGGCTCACAAACTATATGGTCTGAGTTCAGTGTTTATTCTGTTAAAGTATTTTTGAAAGACATAACAAACCATTTTAGATTCCTTGCAATTCAGAATAGAAATCATTTATTTCTGTTTCTGATAATTTTAGCAAAACCATTGGAATGGCGAAAAAACGGTCAGCTTACAAAACATTATTTTTCAGCCGATTACTTTCATTTTTGAACAAAAACTAGATTAACTTCGCTTTATACAAACAACAACAATGTTATGGTTCAATACACACATCAAGGTTAAATAGCCGATTCAATCCGTGCATCTTTTCTTAGATTTACGCTGTATTGTAGGATGAAGTTGAATGAGAGCTCACTACCCATGTGCATCGTGGTATCAATAATGTATGTGATATTTGAAAATTAAATGACACAATATTAATTCAAGAATTTGCATTCTTGGTCTGTAGTAGCAGGTGGTTTTGGTAATCAGATCTGTGCCTCCTTAGTATCAGAACATTTCTTGCTTATCCCAGGAACAGTTTGAAAAATGATTAATGACAGTAGTCCTTTTAAACCTTTTTCATAAGTATAATTATATACGATACGCATCATGGAAACAACAATGTTTTATGGTTTAATGCACACATCACGGTCAAAGGCCGTCACAACACATTCGCAATATTTTCTTTTAACGTTTGACCTTTCAGAATCTTATTTCTGTTTGATGGATCTTTGATGGCATAGACAATTGTGCCATATGTGATGCTATCAAGCAAAATGAGGTATGAAGTCGATCATCATTTTAGTTTTTCACAAAATATCATTGGGTATTTGCAATGCTACATTTCGAAGAAACCCCATTTTAACCGGACACTTAATTTCAAAGATATTAGCACTTGAAGAGTATTCAAAACAATAGAAAACAATTTCGACCATCAGTTTAGTTATTATCGAGTTCCGACTCTTATTTTGCTTCATCACGTCAAATATACATTCCCTGAACACGAATTGATTGTATTTGCAAAGTCTAACAATACTTACTGCTGATCCACAGGCGATGTAACGTCTCATGTCCATCTTGTTCCTTACTTTCAGGTTGCATAGAGCACATGGTTTACCATCGGGTCTCACGCAGCCTATATGAAAAAATATAGAAATATTAAAAGAATACAGTGTCAGAACAGAAGAATAAATCCCCATTGATAGTTCATGTGTTTTAAACGTATAAGCTCGTCCTAAAGATGTTACAGGTTTCTTATATAACACCTTGAAATATTCTTGATAGATTGTACGTCACGTGACATCAAATATTTGCCCAATTTTATTGAAAAATATTCATTTTTTTAATACATTCTACGTCATTCATCGTGCAATTTGGTTCCACTTGCCGGTCATTTTTAGTTCCATTCATTTTGTTTCATTGCTCGCCTTGTGGTTTTCAGCTATCAACAGTGATACATGCGCGACTATTGAACTGCGCCTCGATTATGATGCGTTTGTACTATAACCAGCCTGCTGCCCATATATGTATTGGATTATAATTGCAACTTTTCAAGAGCGTTGTTGACCTGTTCAATCAATAGTGAATTAACAATTAACATGATTAAGAGTAATTCAGCCAAACAAATTGGTTTTTCAACTTGATAGTAGCCGCTTTCGGAGTGTAGTTCCCCGCGGAAAAAATACTATATCGATCGATCAATAAATCATAGGGGCAATCATGATAGATGGTTCGATGAGGTAGTTCCAGTAAAAATCGCAGGTGTATAATTCCATATCACGAATATCGATCCGTCTAGCTAGACCTTCTGATGGTTCGATAATTGTATGAAACTGGAAACAATGACTAAATGCCATCAGTCATTCCATAAACCGTGATAGTGGGACAATCATGTCTATTGAAATCCTATTGAAATGTTGCATAGAGCTGACACTATGTGCGTCTCGCTCACACCTGTATCAGCGTGTTTTTACTGAAGAAAAAAAGCAGGCATATGACTGCTAACGGATTAAAATCCCCCAGTAAAAACACACCACCACCGGCATTTGCCCGCTCATACCGGTTTATTTCTCCTGGATTTTAGATGCCTTTTATCCTTCGAAACCAAGGATAATAGCGGTTGAAACCGGTTAGGAAAAGCAGTCTTTCGTCACTATAAACACGCACGGTTCCTGCTCAGCGCGTTTGCCGGTGGAAAAGCGGAAGTGGGCACACGATGCACGATCACCTGACAATTAAATGCAAACAGATGTGTATGACCTTTCGCTGGCATTTATTATAATGAGGTCAGCGGCAGCCGGCAAGTTTGTTTATCGAACTGCAATAAAAACACGTCTCTCACACGAGCAACCGGCTTTTATCCTGCTTTTTATAAGACGGGTAAAAGCCGGTTTGCTTAATAAAAACACGCTGTATGACTTGCATGTTTGAAAAGCCCGGTAAGACATGTGGGTATTGCTAGACTATTGCAGCAACAGCATATCTCATAGTAGCTGATGGAATATATAAAAACAGTTTGAAAAAAGAAGCTAAGGTGAAAATTCAAATATTTATAAGACTTTAAATATACGCACATTCACCGATGTGGTTGATGTAACACCCTTTGTGAAATTAGACATCTGATTTATCCAGTTTTAAATAACACCTTAACTCGAACCCATGAGTTCGATGGACAACAAGCACATCTTTTAAGATGTTGTTCCATCACAGTGCGAAAGACGTTACGGGCTATTGTGTTGCGCGTTTCTTAATCCGAGACGAGCGTAGTGTCAATGGAAAGTACTCTCTTCGCCATCCATGCATTCGGTTAGAGAGGCTTAGATCAACAATTTCTCTTTCGTTGTCAGTTTGTGTTCTAGCTGTAAAAGATGATGTCATCGGTATTTCTGAGATTTGTACAGTCTCCTACTGGTACTTGGTCATAAGGAGCCGTCAAAAGCTTGCCTCATGATATATTCAGTATACATGATGAACAAGTAGGATGACAGGCTACAACCTTGACGTACGACTTAACCAATTCATTATATCAGGCTTTCTCAACTAGATTTACTGATGCGCCACATTTTAGTAACCAACTTGTTGAAGCTCCACTTGGTCATATTTGTTTAGAATTTACAATGGCAACATTCCCGTTATAACATTAATTTCAAAATATTTTGACATTATATATATAGGCAGCATATTAACTAATATTACTGTTTTGAGGGCACATACGCGCGTAGCGCGAGAAAAATTGCTGTATTTATACATCTGACTGTCATATGCCTATGGAATTTGGCTATATCATGATATGATTTATTGTTTTAAAACAAATTTGAACCACTCTCGCGCCACTAAGGATGCCTTGATGCGCCACAAGTGGCGCGCGCGCCACCATTTGAGAATGCCTGCATTATATCATTTTGTTGTTTTCATATAGTTTAATCAGTTCCAAATTGGCGATAAATATAAGGTTTTTATCTCTCTCTCCGCGCGCCAAAGTAATCTAAGCTTACGTACGAGACTATGACCACACGCACGCGCTTTTGGCCGCACGCATATAATGCACAGTATGTGTGTTGCCTTCGTGCGCGACGGCATCCTTCTGTATTCATTCGCTGCTGTAAGAAGGCTTCGCCAATTTGTAACTGATCAAACTATAGCTGTAGCATTTTGGTCTTTGTAAATGATTTGAATTGTATTAAGCTAGAGAAACAAATATCTGCCAACATTATTCAAATATTCACGAGCTAATTGACGCCGTCAAATCCCTCGTAGATATAGCGTAGATAATAGTAGGAGAGTCATTTCCATATTGTTATATGCTAAAATGTTTATCAACTTAGATTGGGTATATTATTATAGAGATTATCCATGTAACGGATTAGCTGCCATCTTGTCGGGAATATTAACTGTGTTCGAAAGAAGACAC
Source organism: Ophiura sarsii (assembly GCA_035610835.1). Classification (NCBI taxonomy): domain Eukaryota; kingdom Metazoa; phylum Echinodermata; class Ophiuroidea; order Amphilepidida; family Ophiuridae; genus Ophiura; species Ophiura sarsii. The sequence goes on from CM069448.1 coordinate 46,002,846, forward strand.
ATCTGTTTCATGATATCATATGTAGGCCAAGTTGGTAGCACGGTTCATGCAATGACTTGGAAGTCATGCACCAATTCGATTGAATGTAGAATAGACCGGTTGTGATTCCCCTTTGTAGTCCGTTGCGCATGGTTACTTACATTACCTCTATTGTACAGATCAATAAATCGTAGCAAAACGGAATTTTCCAGGCACAGAAAGTGCCCGGTGCAGGGCAGGGTTCCTTTGTTTAATATGATTATGATTATATAATAGTACGCAGGGCGTTCTCATTATTTGTGGACGTTTTCCAGTATTAGGGGAAAGAAAGTAGTCAGCATTTGGCCAATACACACGATAGAGATATATTACTGCGGAATACGCTTAGGCTACATTGCAACTTTTGCTAACCATGTTATTTGATCAACATTGTAAAGTTTTAAGTTTTTCAGGTGTATTTTAAAATGTTATTTCCAAATAATTACAACAGTACAATTGTCATTCCAACAACGTAACATATTAAGTGGAATTTGTGCAATACGTGTGAGAGTTTAAAAACTATATATTTTGTATTACTTACTTCCAACTTTGCTTCCTCTCTTCTCCATATGTTGTGCTTCGAAGTATTGCTGTAAATCTTCCACTTGAAGGTCTTCATCTTCGAATTCTTCCAAGCTTGCTGCGAATGCTACGGCGATGAGTGCCAAAGCAAGGACGACTATCAGTGTCTTGGATGCCATTGTTATGCTGTGATAATGAAAATGATATTGCACCAGAACACTTTATTAGATGTGCTTGAAACTTGGGTGGAATAAAAGCGAAAATTATGCAAATTACCTAATTTGATTTTTTTTTAAGTGGCGGCATCTTAAATTTGTAGATGTCGGATTGCAAATTGTTAGTTTACACGAACGAAAATGCTAGGAAGCAAGTTTCTTAAATGAATATATTGAATACAACTTTTCATAGTATGAAATGAGATTTAAAAAAAATGTAATCGTTCATTTATTGAAAAGATTTGAAAAAAATACAAGTATAAAATTAGCAAAATGATAACAATCATCCAATGGACGTTTTATTAGTGCAAACCCTCCCTAAGTATTGAAGTACTAAATTATTCAGTTCAAGAAGTCCACTGAATCAAACCAAATATAAATCGTGGAAGAAATAATAATGGTTTACTGTATGCTGTCCACCAATATATCCTACTTACCAGTGTTCTTGGAACAGGTAACAAGATTATGTAATTAAAAATGGAAAATTCGAATGTGATTTATCTAGGAAGGTGAGGGGCCTTATATACCCATTCTTCACATAGTAATGTGCTTCAAACTAATTACTTTACCGTGTTACTAATTACGCTTGATAATGATGGTATTTTGTTATACATGAACTCCACCCATATGTCACCACTTCATTACTGTTCAACTGGAACCATAGAATTGTAATCACAGATTTGTTGGTATTAAATTCCATGGGAGTTTTTAGGTATGTAGGGACAAAAACAAAATCCTGTTCTACGGGCCCGACCGATCTATTTTTCTTATTTTATTTTAAATAAAATTAATATTTTTTGTTCGAAACATGACAAAACGGTAATATCTTTCATAATCTTCGAATGTGTCTCAAAAGATGACATTTTTGTCCCATTACAGTTCCATTACAGTCGAATTAAGTGCTGCATTAAATACCGACTGCGGGAGATGCACTGTGATCACACCACCAATGTAAGGTAATAATTGTTGATTTAAGAGGAAATTGAATTTCTTGACCGTTTAGGGGCAGCAATTCTGAAACAGGGAAAAAAGAAAAGAAAAATAGAAGAAGCAAAAGAAACAAAAGGAGAAAAAAAGGGGAAAAAGGGTTTAAAAATGCTAAAACATTTCTTTCAAAATTGTACCAAACAAAAAATCACCATGCACTGATTACTGAGAATACTTATATGAATAAATTCATCGCAATTCGGAAGGATATACACAATTTAGTCAATAAGCTGCTGATAGCAATATGTTAGTTTAATCCATCTAAATGCAAGTCAATGGATTTCAATTTCTCCGAGAACCCCACCTGAATTGCGTTGCCAAGAACTACATTGCACAAAGTGTGGTTAAAAATCCTCCTGGGTATCAAAATGGAATATTGATGTCGGCGATATGGTCAAGCATGCTAGTGGACGTTTATTATTCATGCTCAAAACCCTTAACATTTTCCAGATTTTTAAGAAACCTTTTCCAATTTTCAAGAATTACTGAACTAATATGAGGCATGTTTGTACTTATTTCAATACATTTTTCATGGTGTTTCCAAATATTATAATGTAATTCAATAATGTTGACATCTTTTAAACATTTTGTGACGAACTGTCGTCTGCACACGCCTGCCGCTTGGAAAGTGTTAAGCAATCCAGGCAAATGACCAAATATGGCAATCGAGTTTGTATTTCATAATCTGGCAGTCATCTGTCCGGAGTGCTAAGGGTTTCTGGCGCTCCAGCGATGATATAATTACCATCTGTTCGGCATCCTGGTCTCACGAACGTCAGAGGTATGCGACTCAACTTGCCGATCTGAAGCTACTTTAAGTTTAACTTTGCTGTATCTCATATGTTAGGTGGCGCTGTTTGTGTAGTCTGCTTTAGGCATAGACTTATTGAAGTTTAAACGGAGAAAAATGCCCAAAAATTGTACGGTTTTGAAAGTTAAGATAAAACATACGTGCTGAGCGGTTTTTACAAGCCTAGAATATCTGATACTTCACGTTTCACTGTTTATATAATGTATTTGAATTCATTTTCTCACTTTACACCATACTGTCATTGTTTGTGTCCTACGGACTTGAAACAAGTCTATAACTTTTTTTTCATTCCAGTGGTAATCATAAAATGGCGCTGTTGCATTTTTTAATTTGTGTAAACGGGGCCTGTCTAGCTACGTACGTCAGTATACGACTTTTCTATCCCAAAATTAATAGAATCCCTGCGAACGCGTCCACAACTGTGTAATATTATTTTAGACAGTATAAGTATGATTCCTACCAATAATAATAATAATCAGTAATAATAATAATCAGTATTTATATAGCGCCTTTTCCAAAGGATCAAAGCGCTGTAATTTTGCTGCTGGTGAATCATAATAAACAATGCAACGTCCAGGCAGCAGCTAAATCAGCGCCAAATTGCGACATAAACACACATGAACAACATCCACCATTTTTCAATGCAGTTCCCCAAATACCATTGGGTCAAGGACGTTTTTGGTAACCGAAACAACTAATCACCGATTTTGAATTGAAAGCAGGAGGAAACTGGAAAACACGGAGAAAACGTGCGAGAGCGTGCATGGATCGTGATAAACCAAATGCACAAAAAGCCCGCGGTCGTGCACAGAATTGACCCGGGTTTCATTGGTGCAAGGCGAGGGAACAACCGCTTCGCCGCCACGCTCACCAAGGATCTTTTAACATTTAACATTCAAGAGCGCAGAAGGGATTATATTTGTCGTAGTGTTTGCCACACAATATTCGTTTAAGCATTTAAAAAACAAAAGGTTTCATAATCATGCATCTATTCCCAAAGAGCACCAACAGACCTTGTCAGGCTGTGGAATAAAAACTTGACCACAGAATAAAGTTTCATTTTTTATATCTATTTTCGTATATCTTGGTGTTTTAAGTGCAATAGTATTACATTATCTTGTAAATATCATCCTAAAAATTAGTAGGATGTTATAATGAGTGATCTCGGATGTGTGGCGGTGCCATGTGCTCCCCTCGGAGAGAGAGGGGTGGGGGGGGGGGGGGGGGGACACTTAGGTAATTTTTTGTAGGGATGTGCCGCCTGTGCCGCCAGCAAAATGAAAACCGCCCCAAACATTTACCAATTTTCGGGGAAAATGGACATATATTTATCAGAGACCCATAATGTTACTACAAATTTGACAGATTTGCAAACATTTCTGTGAAAAACAGCAATTTTAAGGATTTTAGACCCATACCTTTACCAAAAATAACTACGAAAATGGGTCATTCATTTACAAGACCGGTGAAAACTGGGACCCTATTTGGCGGCACATCCCCGGGGGTCATGTAGTCATGGTATGGTATGTTTTCTGTACAATTTGGTTGTATGTGGTGTGGATTTGGTGATCCTGAAACAATGTATTGTATCCTGTGTGGGTGTGTTGAGTGTAAGGGTGTGGTGTTGTGGTGGGGGTGTGTGGGATTTGGGTGGTGGTGGTGGTGGGGGGGGGGGGGGGGTATTTGGGAGGGGGGAGGGAGGGGTATTTATAGTTTGTGAGTTTGTGTATGAGTGCATGCTTAGTGGATACATGTGTTGTCAAATTGTGTGGTAAAGGGGGTTTATGTTTGCCTTTTTCTTTTCTTTTTTGTCAATCTTTTGTACAATTCATTTTTACTGCCCAGTATACATGTATTAAGATTTGATGTACTGTTAACATTTATTTACATGTTGTGATTATTTGATAATGTGCAATTTTTAGGTCTTTAGGGGGGGGGGGGGGGGGGGGGGGGGGGGGCGGCTAATAGTACTTTTCATGTGCAATGTTGTATGTATACTATACATGTTAATTTATACTAATACATGTTAATTTATACTATAGGGCGTACAAATGTTTCTTTCTGACAAATTACCTTGGAATCACTATTTACGCCAGGGGGGTGGGGGTGGTAAAGGAAATCAGGGGGGGGCACAAAATGTTTTTTTAAACATGAAGGGGCCCACACGAAATTTTATTCTGGCAACGAGAGGGGGGGGGGGGGGGAAGGGGGGGGACATGACATTTTGATGGTCAAAATTACAAAGATGAAAAATGTTCGCGGAATCTCGCTATAGGGTCACTTTTTCTTTTTATTGTTGCATTACAAATGACGTTGTTTTATGAGTTTTACTGAACTAATATGAGGCATGTTTGTACTTATTTCAATACATTTTTCATGGTGTTTCCAAATATTATAATGTAATTCAATAATGTTGACATCTTTTAAACATTTTGTGACGAACTGTCGTCTGCACACGCCTGCCGCTTGGAAAGTGTTAAGCAATCCAGGCAAATGACCAAATATGGCAATCGAGTTTGTATTTCATAATCTGGCAGTCATCTGTCCGGAGTGCTAAGGGTTTCTGGCGCTCCAGCGATGATATAATTACCATCTGTTCGGCATCCTGGTCTCACGAACGTCAGAGGTATGCGACTCAACTTGCCGATCTGAAGCTACTTTAAGTTTAACTTTGCTGTATCTCATATGTTAGGTGGCGCTGTTTGTGTAGTCTGCTTTAGGCATAGACTTATTGAAGTTTAAACGGAGAAAAATGCCCAAAAATTGTACGGTTTTGAAAGTTAAGATAAAACATACGTGCTGAGCGGTTTTTACAAGCCTAGAATATCTGATACTTCACGTTTCACTGTTTATATAATGTATTTGAATTCATTTTCTCACTTTACACCATACTGTCATTGTTTGTGTCCTACGGACTTGAAACAAGTCTATAACTTTTTTTTCATTCCAGTGGTAATCATAAAATGGCGCTGTTGCATTTTTTAATTTGTGTAAACGGGGCCTGTCTAGCTACGTACGTCAGTATACGACTTTTCTATCCCAAAATTAATAGAATCCCTGCGAACGCGTCCACAACTGTGTAATATTATTTTAGACAGTATAAGTATGATTCCTACCAATAATAATAATAATCAGTAATAATAATAATCAGTATTTATATAGCGCCTTTTCCAAAGGATCAAAGCGCTGTAATTTTGCTGCTGGTGAATCATAATAAACAATGCAACGTCCAGGCAGCAGCTAAATCAGCGCCAAGTTGCGACATAAACACACATGAACAACATCCACCATTTTTCAATGCAGCTCCCCAAATACCATTGGGTCAAGGACGTTTTTGGTAACCGAAACAACTAATCACCGATTTTGAATTGAAAGCAGGAGGAAACTGGAAAACCCGGAGAAAACGTGTGAGAGCGTGCATGGATCGTGATAAACCAAATGCACAAAAAGCCCGCGGTCGTGCACAGAATTGACCCGGGTTTCATTGGTGCAAGGCGAGGGAACAACCGCTTCGCCGCCACGCTCACCAAGGATCTTTTAACATTTAACATTCAAGAGCGCAGAAGGGATTATATTTGTCGTAGTGTTTGCCACACAATATTCGTTTAAGCATTTAAAACACAAAAGGTTTCATAATCATGCATCTATTCCCAAAGAGCACCAACAGACCTTGTCAGGCTGTGGAATAAAAACTTGACCACAGAATAAAGTTTCATTTTTTATATCTATTTTCGTATATCTTGGTGTTTTAAGTGCAATAGTATTACATTATCTTGTAAATATCATCCTAAAAATTAGTAGGATGTTATAATGAGTGATCTCGGATGTGTGGCGGTGCCATGTGCTCCCCTCGGAGAGAGGGGGGGGGGGGGGGGGGACACTTAGGTAATTTTTTGTAGGGATGTGCCGCCTGTGCCGCCAGCAAAATGAAAACCGCCCCAAACATTTACCAATTTTCGGGGAAAATGGACATATATTTATCAGAGACCCATAATGTTACTACAAATTTGACAGATTTGCAAACATTTCTGTGAAAAACAGCAATTTTAAGGATTTTAGACCCATACATTTACCAAAAATAACTACGAAAATGGGTCATTCATTTACAAGACCGGTGAAAACTGGGACCCTATTTGGCGGCACATCCCCGGGGGTCATGTAGTCATGGTATGGTATGTTTTCTGTACAATTTGGTTGTATGTGGTGTGGATTTGGTGATCCTGAAACAATGTATTGTATCCTGTGTGGGTGTGTTGAGTGTAAGGGTGTGGTGTTGTGGTGGGGGTGTGTGGGATTTGGGTGGTGGTGGTGGGGGGGGGGGGGGTATTTGGGAGGGGGGAGGGAGGGGTATTTATAGTTGGTGAGTTTGTGTATGAGTGCATGCTTAGTGGATACATGTGTTGTCAAATTGTGTGGTAGTAAGGGGGTTTATGTTTGCCTTTTTCTTTTCTTTTTTGTCAATCTTTTGTACAATTCATTTTTACTGCCCAGTATACATGTATTAAGATTTGATGTACTGTTAACATTTATTTACATGTTGTGATTATTTGATAATGTGCAATTTTTAGGTCTTTAGGGGGGGGGGGGGGGGGGGGGGCGGCTAATAGTACTTTTCATGTGCAATGTTGTATGTATACTATACATGTTAATTTATACTAATACATGTTAATTTATACTATAGGGCGTACAAATGTTTCTTTCTGACAAATTACCTTGGAATCACTATTTACGCCAGGGGGGTGGGGTGGTAAAGGAAATCAGGGGGGGGCACAAAATGTTTTTTTAAACATGAAGGGGCCCACACGAAATTTTATTCTGGCAACGAGGGGGGGGGGGGGAAGGGGGGGGGGGGGGGAAGGGGGGGGGGACATGACATGTTGATGGTCAAAATTACAAAGATGAAAAATGTTCGCGGAATCTCGCTATAGGGTCACTTTTTCTTTTTATTGTTGCATTACAAATGACGTTGTTTTATGAGTTAAACATTGGACATTTAATTTATACTATACAAATGCTGTTTTTACCTCTGAAAAATTACACCGAATTTATTAGGTAGCGATGAGTGACTATTTACGCCAGGCTAGGGGTGGAGGAAATCAGGGGGGACACGATATTTGATTTGGTCAAAAGTACAAAGATGAAAAATGTTAATTTATACTATACATGTTAATTTATACTATAGGGTCTACAAATGTTCTGAAAAATAACCTTTGAATCACTATTTACGCCAGGGCGGTAGAGGAAATCAGGGGGACACGAAATGTTGTTTAAACATAAAGGGGAGGGGGACGCGAAATTTTATTCTGGCAAAGAGAGGGGGTCAAAGTACAAAGATGAAAAATGTTCGCGGAATCTTACTAGGGTCACCTTTTCTTTTGTCTTTATTTTTGCATTACAAATGACGTTGGAAATTTAATTTATACCATACAAATGCTTTTTTTCCTCTGAAAAATGACGTTTGAATTAATTGCAATTTAATATTAGGGAGCGATCACTATTTACGCCGGGGGGGGGGGGGTCAGGTGGGCGGACACGATATTTTTTTAAATATGAAGGGGGGGCGCAACATTTTATTCTGGCAAAGAGGGGGTACAAAAGTGGTCAAAAGTAAAAAAACAAAATGTTAATTTATACTATACATTTTATACTATACAAATGCTTTTTTCCTATGAAAAATGACCTTGATTCACTATTTACGCCAATGGGTGGGGAGGGGGGGGGGGGGGGTGGAGGAAATCAGGGGAAAAAAATGTTTTTAAACATAAAGGGGGGACGCAAAATGTTATTCTGGCAAAGAGGGGGGACGTGAAATGTTGATGGTCAAAAGTACAAAGATGGTTTTTTAAATTATAGTATACATGTTAATTTATACTATACAAATGTTTTTCCTTCCTCTGAAAAATGACCTTTGAATCACTATTTATATTTATGCCGGGGTGGAGGAAATCAGGGGAGGACACAACAAAAAAATTAAACATGAAATGGGGGACGCGAAATTTTATTCTGGCAAAGAGGGGGGACATAACATTTTGATGGTCAAAAGTACAAAGTGGAAAAATGTTCGCGCGATACGTGCGCAGATCTCCCATAAATGAAATCTTTTTATTGGAAAAGCTTCTTTAGAGCCAAAATGTATATACATCAAACATAGCATAAATAAGTGTAAAGTAAAATTCTTGAAAAACCTACATGCGCCACTGTTGACACACCCTGCATTCTACATATACCTGCAGGTAAGTTGTTTTGTCAACATGATGGTCAAGTAGGATGGCACGGTGATGTTTCTTTACTACTAATAAAAGCAAGGCGTTATCGTGAAGTTTCATTGTGTTGATGTTTTTCTATATGATAATAATGTTCACTTCTTTATACCATACACGCTATTTATGGCTTTTTGTTGAAATTGGGACTTCACTATCATTTGTACCATCATTAAATACATAAGGGGGGGGGGGGGGGCATGATATTTGTTTAAATACTTGAGGTGCGGGGCATGACATTGTTATGTCTTCAAGAAGGGGGGGGGGGTGATGAAAATATTGCCAAAAAAAAGAAAAAACTTCCACCCAACCTGCCCCCACCTCTCCCCTGGCGTAAATAGTGTACGGCTTTTCAAGAAGCATGGCGCGGCGGTGGCGGATCCCGACGGTGTTTTTTGTGTTTCCGGTGTGTTGTTACGATACCACCATCATGTGACCAGGAGTCTTGCCATGATATTTCATGACCGGTATCGTCAGTAGTAACAGATATTTTTAACATGGCGCACTCTGCCGTCATTTTAACCTCCTAATGCATATCTTTTTACAGTTCTATTTGGCAGTAAAACAGGAATACCAGCCAAGTTGGACCTTTACTGGCCGTATTTACCTCATACTCGATTTCAAACGATTGATATATATTTTGCCGTTTTTGCATGATGTTGTACGTGCTATCATTTAAAAATGCATTTTGACAACATTAAATTTGAAAAAAGAACATTTGTTATTATACCTGTACTCACTTCAGCACTACATACAAACGTGTACAAATGTAATTAGTGTAAGGTACCAGCCTTGCACCAAGTCTATGGTGAAATACAATGCATTGTCCTTTATTCTATTATACAGTTACATTAAGCCCTTTATCGCTAATACTTACCGGTTATCGTGGTGTTTAGAATTACCCCACGTCCCCTATTTATTCATAAACGTGGGCCTAGGCTTACAATAATGCATGTCCCATATGGCTAACCTGAGAAAAAACAAATCGCCTGTTGCCATTGATGAACATAATTATAGCCTACAAATTGGCATGTTGCGACAAATTATACCCCATATAGAATAAAAGATGTAAATCAGTGGCATAACATTCAGGAGTTGGAAAGTCTTCCCCCGCTTACCGTAGTCTACATGTAAGTCAACGAAGTTAAACAAAACACAATTAATGGACATTACTTAGTGTCCCATCTCCACCCTCCAAAAAATGCAGAACTTCTCAAAAACGCGAAATATTAACCGCCCAGGTTTACTCATCGAACCCAAAATATTAACCGCCCAGGTTAACTCAGCTAGCGGGTCCCGCGCGAAGCGCGGGTGCCCGCTAGTAATTTACAAAACTTGTAAAAAAAATGCAAATTTTCGGTTGAGCGTTTTTTGTTGAAATGTCGGCTTATTGTGGAAGGAACATTTTCGTTATATATAGGCTAGCACGAACGACCTACTAACGATAATAGAGCCATATGCGTATGCAGAGACCTATAATAATTTAACCTTCATGTCTGTTACATGAAATGATTTTAGTAAATACATTTCGGAAACCCTATAACACGTAAGATTCTATGCGTGTTAAACACAAGCGATCAAATAGACATAAATAAAGCTTTCAATATCCGGTGGCATAAATGGACATCACTTTTTTGAGAAATAAGATAAATAAATTGTAAAAGTTATTGCATGTATGTTTATAAGAAAGAGGAAAAATACACTGTCTCTGTATAAATTTACCTGTTTATATACAAAATACATTCAATCTAAGTAACATTTATTCATACATGAATGTACCCCTTGGTAAATAGACATATTTAAATGATTCTGTTTTTAATAAGGATATGATGTTCCTTTAAAGATTATTTGTTGTATTTGTTGATGACCGGAAATATAAACGCTTTTTTTTGGGGGGGGGGGGGGGGGGCTTAGCGGATGACGCTAAACAATAATAATTGTAATGATCTAAACAAAATCAAAGCGCCATGAACAAAAATAAATACAAATAAACTAATGTCAAACAGAGCTAATATGATGGACAGATATAAGACGAGTCAAAACCCTCTTGAAACTAGGCAATATGCATTCCACAGTCCATGCATCGTTTCACTTTGGGTGATAAGCCCAGAAATTAACTGGTACACAATAATGTCGTAAATAAGACAAAGCAATTTTAATAGAAATATGTGGTTTGTCGATTCCCTTATGTTTTGAAAAAAAGTTTAATAATAATTATATAAGTGTCTATTCCGGAAGGAAAGACGACACGGTAAATGATTCCGACTAATAAACATACCAATAGTGGTGATGCGCTTAGATGCACGTGTTTAATATGAAATCATTGGCATGGTACATGATTACTTTACCGTCCCTCGGTGCATTAGTGTATATTGCTAAATTGCTCACAGACCTTTTTATATAACATATTTGGAATTCAACTGTCATGTATGATCATGTTTGTTATAATACAAACAATGAAAGCGATTTGGCAGATGTCTGAAGTAAAACTTGTTTTACAAAGTGTGTTTGCAGAAAGTATGACACCTACTGTAACATACCAAAACTTATATAGTCTATAGGGCACTCTTTAACCAGTTCATTTACTGTGACTAAATATCTTGAGATTCCAAGTGCTTTGAACCAACTTTGTCATATCATCATCATCCTTCGACTGCAGAGATAACGTGTCATTTTTGTGCCAATTTTGCGAAAATATGACCAAAATGGTCTATTTTGGCCAACTTGTAATTTTCAAAAGGTCACAGTTCAAAAACTATTGATCTACGATCAAACTTGTGTTTGACTGTTTTGTTTAAAACACTTATCCCAACAATAAAATATACTTTATATAGTCAATAGCTCATTTCTTAGTTTTTTTACCATGTTAAATTTAGTTTTTGACTTCACATTCTAGGGTCATAACGTGCAACCTACGAACGTGGGATAAGGTGAATTTGTGTTAAGGGATATATTTGCCACCTTTTGGTAATAATTTCATGTGGTCCCCAGAGGTGGACTACAAGAGTGAAAGATACAGACCAACGTCCCATAGTCTATATGGGAGATGAATTTGGTGGTGTGCAACCCTAAGTCCCCCCTTAAAGCAAATCAGACCTGAAATGTGTGGAAAGTGCAATTACAGCAATATGATGTGATCTTTTTCAAATTTGTACACATACTTGTTTCTCTTATCACATGCTTATAATAAAGTTCGACTATTAGGAATGACTTCCCTGAACTTATGTTTTGACTGTATTTTCCGTTTAATACGATCACAGCGCATTACATAATGAAATATGCTTCCAATTCAAGGAGTTTTTCAACATATCTGTTTGATATTTAATATAAAGCATTCCGTAGGGGTGTGTTCACTTGTGTAGGGGTGCGGTTGTAACCGGAAACACTGTAAATGGCGTTAACACAGTGGAAAACGGTGTGGGACCATGGAATTCTATCATCATTCGAAAGAAGAAAAAAATTCAGAAAATAAACTGTCCTGGCACCAGGACAACTTATTTCAAAATCCGCTTTTGAAGTAATTATGAAACATATTGGTCTGTAACTTACAAGATGTTATAGTTTCATGGTTATAAATATAATTTGACCAAAAATATGGCTTTTGTAGAAAAACTTACAGATAGATGGCGCCCCATGGAAAAGATCACATAATAGGCATGTTTTATTATTATTAATTTGAGTCATGGTATATTTGATTGTCATCGCAGCCAACCGGCTGAATTGGAACAACATCACAATAACAAAATTCACAAAATCCTTAAATTTGCTGTTTTCTACGAAATTGTTTGCAAAATCTGTCATATATGTAGGAACATTATGGGTCTCTGGTAAATATATGGGCCAATTTCCCGCCGAAAATAGGTAAATGTTAGGGCACTGACATTGGAAAGGGGTATAAGTATGTTCCACCCTGAAGACCCCATTTTCACTCTCTTCTGCTAGCTCCTTAAGACCACCCTATTAAGCCTGCATCAGCTCTTAAGACCCCCATTTTATTAACAATTCAAAAATCGCAACAAAATGTTCATTAAAAATCCTCAATTCTTTACTTTTTCGAGAAAATCAGTTCTTAAGACCTAATTTTTCGTCATAAAATTCTCTCGGTTCAGTTTCTAAGGCCCCCCTTTTTGAGACCCTGGGCATCACATCCCTACCCCCAATGAAAGTTGAGTGCTCCCTCCCCTCCCTCGGCGGTAGATGGTGATGATATCATCGGTGGAGCGCCAATCGACCCATAAAAGCTCGTTAGTATAAACATGCTTAGTATTGTTCAGTAATTCTTGAGATAGGCTTTAAAAATTGGGAAAGGTTTTAAAAATCTGTTTCAAAATGGTAAAACTAATACTAGCCGCGTGGAAAATGTTAAGGGTTTTGAGCATGAATAATAAATGTCCACTAGCATGCTTGACCATATCGCCGACATCAATATTCCATTTTAGGTCACTAGATATTATGTTGATACCCAGGATGATTTTAACCACATGTGTGGAATGTTATTCATGGCAACGCAGTTGAAGTGGGGTTGTCGGAGAAATTCAACTCCATTGACATACATTGAGATGGTTTTAAGGGGGGCCTTAAGTTGGGTTTTTTGGAATTGTGCGAGTGCTGTATTTTTTTAACTATGACTCAAATGTACACAAAAGTATACATTTTGGGAAAGGAAATGGATCAGAGAATTCAAATTTAGCATAAGTTTTGACCAAAAATGTTGATGTTTTGAGAAAATCACTTTTTTACCCAATTTGTTTTGACAAAGCTAACAAAAATAATTTTGAGTAAAAAATGGCCAAATCCCTAGAAGATAGAAGATGATGTAAAGACACTAACTTAGGTTGTAATTTGTTTTAAACCTAATCTCATATTTTGGTGAAATTTTCACTAAAAAGCAAACTTAAACTTATTTTTGGTAGCTTTGTATAAAAAAAAGTTGGGTCAAAAAAGTCAATTTTGTGATTTTCTCAAAAATTCAACATTTGTTGTCAAAATTGACACCCAATTTGGATTCTCTGATCTATTTCCTTTCCAAAATGGTAAACTATTATATGCATTTGATTAATAGTTAATAATTACAGCACTCACAAAAATCAAAAAATCAAATCAAAAACTTCCTTGAGTCCCCCTCAACAAAATTTTGCTATCAGCAGCCCATTGACTGACTTGTTTATGTCCTTCTGAATTGTGCTGAATTTAATTATGTAAGTATTCTCCGTAAACAGTGCTAGGTTATTTTTTGGTTTGCTACATTATTGGATAGAAATGTGTTAGCATTTTAAACCTTAAAAGCAGTAGCTACAATATATAATTGAATTGTAGCTTCTTTTTATTGAATTTGTTTATTGCATTTTTTTGGGGGAGGGGGGGGGGGGGGGGGGGGGTTATTCGTGAAAAGGGGGTCTATTACTGAATCAAATTGCTTCCTCTAAACGGCCAAGAAACTCAATTTCCTTTTATATCAACAATATTTACCTCAAATTGGTGGTGTGATCACGGTGCATCTCCCGCAGTCGGTATTTAATGTAGCACTTAAATCGACTGTAATGGAACTGCAATGGGACACAAATGTCATATTTTCAGAACCATTCGAAGATTATGAAAGATATTACCGTTTTGTCATGTTTATATCCACATTGCGTTATGGATTAAATTGAGATGAAAGTACATACATTATTAAACTTACATTTTAGATTTTACTTTAAAGCAAACGGACCTCTCAGGTAGGGTCGCTCGGTCGGGCGGTCAGTCTGGCGGTGTGTTTTGGTTTTTTTGGGTGGGGGGGGGGGGGGGGGTTCAAACATTTCGGGAACTTTTGCTGGCAATTTTCGAAATCGTCAAAAATATCTAACATTTAAAACAAAATCAACAAAATTTTCAAACAAAAATAAAAAATGTCAAAAAAAATTTCAAACATTTGAAAAACATGCAATAATTTTCTAAAAAGAAAGTCAAAAATTTGAAAAAGTGGGTCGGTCGGGCCCGTAGAACAGGATTGTTTGTCCTCTAAATACCTTACATTCCAATTGAACATTATACCAACAAATCTGTGATTACAATTATATGGTTCCAGTTGAAGAGTAATGAAGTGGTGACATATGGGTGGAGCTCATGTACAACAAAGTACCCAAATTATCAAGCGTAATTAGTAATACGGTAAAGTAATTAGTTTGAGGCACATTACTATGTGAAGAATGACTATATAAGGCCCCTTACCTTCCAAGATTAATCACATTCAAATTTTTCATTTTTAATTGCATATTCTTGTTCACTAGAACACTGGTAAGTAGGATAGATTGGTGGACAGCATACAGTAAACCATTATTATTTCTTCCACGATTTATATTTGGTTTGATTCAGTGGATATCTTTAACTGAATAATTTAGTACTTAAAATATTTAGGGAGAACTTGCACCAATAAAAGGTCCATTGGATGAAATTTATCAATTTTGTACTTGGATTTTTTCTGATCTTTTCAATAAATGATTTTTTTTCTTCAAAAATCTCATTACATACTATGAAAAAGTTTTATCCAATATCTTCATTTAAGAAAGTAGTTCTCTAGCATGTTCGGTCGTGTAAATTAATAATTCGCAATCCACACCTAAAAATCTAAGATGCCGTCACTTAAATATGCAAATTAGGTAATTTGTGTATTTTGATAACTTTTCATTATCACAGCATCACAATGGCATCCAAGACACTGATAGTCGTCCTTGCTTTGGCACTCATCGCCGTAGCATTCGCAGCAAGCTTGGAAGAATTCGAAGATGAAGACCTTCAAGTGGAAGATTTACAGCAATACTTCGAAGCACAACATATGGAGAAGAGAGGAAGCAAAGTTGGAAGTAAGTAATACAAAATATATAGTTTTTAAACTCTCATAGATTTTTCACAAATTCCACATAACGTGTAACATTATCGGAATGACAATTGCACTGCTGTAATAATTACAATTATTAGTTTTGGACCTGGTTTAACAATCGCAACGGATTTGAGTCATGTTGATACATTTTTAAAACTGTACAATGCTTAATGCTTATCTATATAATTTTGCAAAGTAGCCTGAGCGTAGTCTGTAGTAAATTCTACTGTATTTTCCCTTTTATTTTTTAATTTTGCGAAGTAGCCTATAACCGTATTCCATAGTAGAACATTTCGATCATGTGCATTGGCCAAATGTGTACTACTTTCTTTCCCCTTTTATTGGAAAACGTCAAGAAAAAAAGAGAAACGTCATGCGTAGTCTTATACCGGATACAATCATACGTGCACCCCACAATGCTCATGCACACCTTGCATACACTGCCCCTTGATTATGTCCTAGAAATCGCATCTTCTATGAACAAACTATTGATTATTTTGACTAGTAACGATGGTGTTTGCATGCATTATATAGTTCTTCTACATACATACATGTTTGTTGCATATTATGATCATCAGATTTCATACAAAAACCGATAAATCCAGACAAGTCAAAATCTACACAGTGAAACCCCATAGACATTGGCCTTATTGATGAGCTCATTATCACCGTTATAGGGCTATGGGCTATCTTGCTTGCGAAAATCATCTCCAACGAATTATTAGTTTTCGATTAGTTTACAAAATGCAAGCACATATAATCATTATGAAACATTACTGGAATTTCCAGAAAAGCTAATATTTCGGAACAAAACTTCATTCAAGTTTTGGTTGTAGAAGAATACCTGCCGCGTCTTGGGAACCAGCAAAGAGTTCTAAATAAAACCGGCAACAGCAATTACAATCTTACATTCAGGGCGTATTCTTTTATAATAAGACGTGTGCACAGAACATCGGTCATAAACACATCGACCTTATGGACATGAAATGTACACAAAGCACGCTATACATGTATACACACCATTGAGATCATGTTGGTGAAATTGTCTGGTTAAATTGCAATCTGTATATTTTTCAGTCGTATAAATGCACACAAAAGTGACATCCCCTAGTAATACGACTTCTTAAGTCCGTTCAAAGAATTTTGAGAGCAAGCAAGTCTGACCTACGCTTATTGGAAGATATTAATCAGCAAACATAAGTTTATTTTGAATGGGCTTGTTCGAATCCTTTGTTAGACTTGAATTGATCACTCTTTAGTACATTCTTTTATGGTTGAGCTATGAGGTCACAGGTCACTAATAGGTATATCAAATAAGGTGGGGCCGTTTCAAAAATCCTTAAAATCGTGATACGTGTCTCTATTTTTAATAGAAGTTGTCAAAAAAACATAACATTTTTGGTATCATATTAAAGACAATTTATCCAGCTACCGAATAAAAAAAGGATTAAAGCCACATGTTTAGCAACAGTGAAGTTATCAATCTAAACGTCGAGTGAGTCAAGGGTGGGGCCGGTGGATGAGGCGCCGGTGGATGAGGCGCCCATAGGTTTCTACACAAAATAGCGGAAAACTAGAACTTTTGAAATTGATGCCATTTTAAAAGTATACATAGGAAAGTTTTCAAATTTCTCATATGTGTTAATAACATGTTCCTGCTACTATGAATATTAATATTGAATTGTTATCTAGACAGTCTCTACTAGAATATGATGTTCAATTCAGGGAGTGTTTTAATGTAAAAAATACACAGTTTTATTCATTTTATTGATTAAACAATGGCCAAATCGCAGTCTCTCTATTTCATTTGTGTGACTCTTCGGTCCTTTTCTACCCTGGGTAGTAAAACATTTAACTAAAAAAGCCAGAAGTGTTTCTTCACAGAATTGTTCATAGATTTATGAAAAATTTGCTATTTAGACCTATTTTGGACCACCCTGTATTCAAAATAAAAGGAACTTTAATGATATTCATGTAGTTCATTTTGATAACCATTTTCCTTTAAATTAAATAGTCCATGCTAACTAAATTTCATAAAATGTTATATAAAAACCTTCATTTTATGCATTATTTCATCATAATTTTAGACACCCTGTACTTTTCCTGTGTCCATTTTGGGCAGGTGATTCTTAGCAAATTTGGTAGCACCTTCTGCGGTTGTTCTGATTTTGGTGACTATCTTCAGCTAAACCCTAATTGTACAAACTATCAAAATAGTTTGTGAGGAGCAAAAACGATCAACTTTTTTTATGTTCCACCCTGTAAAAATGTTACACACCCTGTATAATTTGAATCTTTTTTGCAAAAATGAAAAACCTTAAATCATAAGCTTTCCAACAATATATAGTTTGTGGGTCATTAAATATGTAGAACTTAAGTTTTGTCCCGTTTAATCAGAATTGGTGCATTTCTCAACATTATTAGAAGTGAAACATTTTTTGGACCAGTTTGTGACTTCTGACCATGACAACTACTAACAATGACAAAGATAGAAATATCGCCCAAATAAAACACAGCTAGCAAACACGTCTGGTTTGTTTACAATGGTGGCATTGGATGTCGGACTTTGTTGTTCCAAAAACATGGCACAACTGATCCGACTGATCTTAACAAAAATTATACATGTACATTGTATTGCGGTGGCGTGCATGAATGCAAATAATTGTCGCGGTAAATTTAAAACCCGCTGGAGCTGTGTACGCTGCCTCATGTGAAATACAGACAAACTGTTTGGTTCTCTGTTGTGTTTTGGGCACTGCCATTTCAACGAAAATATTTAAATTGTCTTTTAAATTTCAGGGTTTTTTTGATAATCCAAATTACCTCCTCAGAAAATGACCATGTTTAAGGCATTTATGAGTACTGCGCATCCATATATGATATTGCATTTGTGAATATATGAACTAATTATTAAAACACTTAATTTTTCGGAGCAGGTGTAGGTAATAGAAAGCTTTCATATAGCCCAATGATGGCGATAATGAGCTCATGAATATATCATATGGCAAATGTCTGAGGGTTTTCACTGTGTAGATTTTGACTTGTCTCGATTTATCGGTTTTTTTATGAAATCTGATTATCATAATATGCAGCAAACATGAATTTATGAAGAAGAACTATATAATACACACAAACAACATCGTTACTAGTCAAAATAATCAATAGTTTTTTCATAGAAGATGGCATTTCTAGGATATAGTCACAGCGCAAATACTTATGCGCGGCAGTGTAAAAGAAACCTGTGGCATCTTTAGGACAAAATTATACGCTTACAAGACATGAACTATCCATGGGGAGTTATCCTTCTGTTCTGACACTGTATTCTTTAATATTTGTATCTATGTTTATATAGGCTGCACGAGACCCGATGGTAAACCATGTGCTCTATGCAACCTGAAAGTAAGGAACAAGATGGACATGAGACGTTACATCGCTTGTGGCTCAGCAGTAAGTATTGTTAGGCTTTGCAAAAACAATCAATTCGTGTTCAGGGAATGTATATTTGCTGTGATGAGGCAAAATGAGAGTCGTAACTCGAAAATATTGATTTTTAAAATATATCTAAACAGATGGTAGAAATGCTTTTGTTTTCTATTGTTTTGAATACTCTTCGATTGCTAATATCTTTTGAATTAAGTGTCTGTTTCAAATGAAAGTGGGTGGGGTAGGGGGGGGGGGGGAGGTCTGCCAAATGTAGCATTGCAAATACCCAATTACATCATGTGGAAAACTAGAATTTGTTTTATTTTAATTTTAGACTAATTTTGCTTGATCGCATCACATATGTTTGGGTTACCCGTCTACGCCATCAAGGACCCATAAAACAGAAATAAAATTCTGACAGGTCAAACGTAAAAACAAATTGATTGCACATGTGTTGTAACGGCCCTTGACCTTGATGTGTGCATTGAACCATGACGTGTATCATATATACCACATCTTCTGAAAAAGGTTTTGTTAAAATGACTACAGTCAATATAATCATTTGTCAAACTGTTCGTGGTGAGTAAGGAATGTTCTGATACTAAGGTGACAAATGAAATGGCGAATCTGAATACCGAAACCACCTGCTATAGACTAAGAATGTATGATCTTGAATTAATATTGTGTCATTTAATTTGCAAGTATCACATAAACTATTGACACAACGATGCATATTGCTAGTGAGCTCTCATTCAATTTCATTCTACTATACAGGGCGAATAAAAAAGATTTGTGCAAGGCCATTTGACCTTGATATGTTTATTGAACCATAATATTGTTGTTGTTTGTATAAAGCGTAGTTAATCTAGTTTATTTTTCCCGAAAATGAATGTAATCGACTGAAAAATAAATGTTGGTAAGCTGACCGCGTTTTTCGCCATTCCAATGTTGTTGCCATGGTCATTATCATAACAAAAGTTGTCAAAATGTTCAAAAAAAAGAAATTTGTTAACTGTTAGCAATAAATCATCTGATACCATGGTGTCAAATGAAAAGACTGATCTCATTCCAGTCAACCTTCAAAAAGTGGAGGCACGTGTCATAAATGCCGAATAGACATCTCTACGCCATAACAGGGATTGGTTAGGCGAGTTGTTCGGAACATGTTGGATAGGGCACAGACATGTCTTCAGCAAAATGGTGGCCATGTCGAAGGAAGACTTCGTTAACAACTTAACTTAATATCAACAATAGGAAATAACTGATTTCTATTTTAAATTGCAAGGTAACTAAAATGGTATGTTATGTCTTACAAAAATACTTTAACAGAAGAAACACTGAACTCAGACCATATAATTTGTGAACCTGGGCAAATATTTTTTCTTCACAGATGTGAATGACTCGTAAGTGCAATTATCAAGAAACAAATTATCTTCAGAGCATATAATTAGTGCAATATTTATTTGTATGTGAAGTATTATCATCTGAACTATTTATTTCTAGAGTGCTTTAACCACCTTTGGCTTATTTAATATGCCATGAACCTGTTATAAAAAAAAACTACAACAATTTTATGGTTCAATGAACACATCAAGGTCAAATGGCCGATTCAATCCGTACACATTTATTTTATTCACCCTGAACATGCTGAAGTAACAGTCATTTCATAGGAAAAATGTGGTTATCTTACAAAACTTGTCACATTTTATTAATTTTCAGTCATTTCCCGTTATTCATTCAGTAGATGAAGTACTTAGATACGCTTTACTCTAACAACATCAATGTTATGGTTCATTGCACACATCAAGATCAACGATCGTTATAATCCGATTAAAATATAATCAATTTTTAGTCACCCTGTACGTGTATTTTTACTCGATATACGCTTTTAGCCGGGAGCATATCAGACGCCAAAAAACAGCACTGCGGACTATCTGCACTTGATATACTAATATTGGAATAGTTTATAATTCATTTCGACTCTATTAATGATACAAATAACCATCAACGTTTTATTTTTTATATACCTTGATAATTCTGTCACCCATGTTTATGAATAGTTAACACATTAACGATAACTATCTAGCAAGACAAAACAATGCCAATGAATACAAATTGTAAGTCTAACGCAGGGTAAATGACGACACTGACATTTGATCAACTTCTTTTTTTTAAATTGCACTCAGTTTAATGTTTCCAAGTACCATTAAAGTTTAATTTCCTAAATTACTTATTCTTTCTTTTGTAAGCAATACCTGAAAATAAAAGTTATCTAGACGGGCAAACAAAATAGACAGAGAAAACGAGGTCAATCTCATACAAGCAAAACTGTAAGCCTAACTAGAAAGCAATTGACTGAACTTTTTGCAAAATGTGACACGTTTTGTAACGTGACCACATTTCCACTATAACATTTTGCTATCATTTTATGAATATGTTACATTATACTAAAAACATGTCCTTACTTGTGTGTTTTAAAGGGCAAGGGAAGGAAGATCTAAATGACGTCATCAGTAAATGCTCTCTGATACTGCTGACGACGGAACTCGACGGATATATTAAACGACTATTGATTATGCGTGTATAAAAGATAACTTTTTTATATAAAATAACTTTATAATGACTGCAAAGAAGAAAATGAGGAATGTTGGGAAAATGGGTTCACGAAGTTTTTATGATGATATCAAACATCTCATGTACCTTATCTATAATTGTTGCCGCCTTCCTGTCGTCCGCCTCTTTTTCACACGATATTGATGTCTACCCCATCAACGGCAGGGAGGCGTCAATCATAAATAATAGTCTATATTGTATATTGCTGTTTCTGCAACGGGCGTTAATATATCATGTAACAAAAGACGAACTTTGATTATAATATTATACGCATTTATAATACGTATTGCCTGATAAATACAAGATTCTATTTGCAATTGCTGCCTTTGGTCAATACAGTGGTTGTAAAACTGAAAACCAGAATAATATATTTTCTATTCACAACATCTCGTAATATGTTTCTTGGATTAATCCTTTCTGAAAAACAGTGTTAACAACACAAAGAACAACATATCAGTGACTAAACATATTATGAGTAAGGCTCTCAATAGAAAAACATATACTTCTGGTTTTAGTGTAATGTTATTGCTAGTATACTGACACGATGCAGCTACGGCAGATATAATCATGTTGTTCTTAGGTGACGACTTCGTTTCAGTTTAAAATCCTGGTTGGATAGATCTATGCAATATGGAAAGAAAGAATAAGTAAATCGTGGTTGTAAATAAATCGGAAAGAACATAGAACAATATGTGTGAAACATTGGTTATCTTTCATTGTCTGCCCTAATAATACTTGTTATTACACCTCATAAATATTCATGAGATAATAGGCATAAATACTGCAATTTCATTGGTCAATTGAGCTGGCCACAGTGATAATAAATTGAGCTATTGAAGAAATTGAGCTATTTCCCGTGTGATAGTTTTGGCTACTTCCCTACAACCTCATCCTCAGAGTCACAGTGAGGTGTAATAAAGCAAATACTACATGGTATGATCGGGGCAATAGGGCACACTATTTTCCCTCGGTACTGGCTACAGGCCTACCACCCCTCACCCTCCGGGTTCGGGTGGTAGGCCTGTAGCAGCAGACGACTAGGACCAACCACAGTTACTGACCTTGACTTTGCTGACGACATTGCACTGTTGTCTGAAGAAGTGTCTCAAGCGCAATCACTACTTAACAGAGTGGAGACTTCGGTGGGTAAAGTTGGGCTCAAAATGAACGCTGCAAAGACAAAGTACATGTCCTTCGACCAGAAGCAAGTACCTGTAATCACCACAAGCGAAGGTATGCGCCTCGATAAAGTGGAGGACTTCAAGTACCTTGGAGCCTGGATGAACAGTACTGAAAAGGACATTAAAACACGCAAAGCAGCTGCATGGAGAACTTGTGGCAAATTTAGTCAGTTATGGAAGGCCAAATAACTATCCAGAAAGCTCAACAAAAGACTGTTCATAGCTACTGCAGAATCAGTCCTCCTCTATGAATGTGAGTCATGGACTGTCACCCCAACGCTTAGTAAACAGCTGGACGGATGTTACACTAGAATGCTTAGACATCAACTGGAGACAGCATGTGACAAATAAGGACCTGTACACGGATATGTCCAATGTCTCGGATAATATCAGGGATCGTAGATCAAGATTTGCAGGACACTGCTTCAGAGGGTCCAATGAGCTGGTCTCCAAACTCATACATTGGATACCAAAACATGGAGTAAGAAAGCGTGGCAGACCAGCCCTAACCTACATTGACATACTAAAGCGTGACACAGGGATTGCAGTTAGAAGAAATCAACACAGCTATGTTGAAAAGGAAGATTTGGAGAAGCATCGTGGTTCGGGAATATCACCCGCCATAAGTCAAGTAAGTCAAGTCACATAGCATAATTATGTTTGCCACAACCAATTTCAACCAACTAAAATTCTTTAGAAAGCTAATTAGATAACCTTGCCTCATTAACAAATCTGTGACATTTTTTGCCCAGATTTTAAGATATAAAATCCAAAAGGTGAGTACACCTTGTTTTTGTTACTCACCCTGTAGATTACATTAGGTCCTGCGTATAGTAGTATCAACATTTGTGTGGATAAAACCAGGGACAAGCGAATGTAGGGACAAAAAATGGCCTATTGTATCGTCACATCATCGTATTCAATTACAAAACATGCGTGTTGCGGGTTAGCTCTAGTAGTTGCGGGTGTGTTTTTATTCAAGGAACTCAAAGGTTGCCCTATAATCTTTCTAAAAATGATCAAAATATAATTTTCCAAAAAACTTAGGCCTAGGTCAAACTGAATACGATTTATACGTGATTTTTTCAAAAAATAACGTTCTAGTGTTAATAATAATCGGTATATTTGAGAAAAATGTGATAATTTTAGATTTATAAAAAATGTGAAAACATGTTAGAACAAAGTAATTGATATTTTTCCTGTGAAGTTTAAACTATAGACATTTTGTGCCTGGAAAATGATGTTCTTTGATGATATACATTTGCATTTCTAGAGTATGGTAGTTCAGTAGGAATTGCACAGGTATGTAGTCAAGTGGATATCTTCTTAATTATGACATGACCGTGAAGTAGGGTACAACATGCAATTTTATTGCTGAAAATTATACATGAGGGAGGATGTCTAGATTCAGATTTTTTTTTTATTGACGTCAAGCCACGCCCTTTTTCGATAATGTTATAATTATGACAAATATGGTTTGTCTTATAAACATAATATCATGTTTGGTATCAAATTAAAGCTGTTGACTCCTGGAAAACATAAAATTATAATAATAAATACATAAAAAAGTCAAAAGAGGTCAAATGTGATTAAAATGTATTCATACAGGTCATGTCACCTGTAATTCCATGTCACCTGTAATTTCATGTCACCTGTAATTTCATGTCACCTGTAATTTCATGTCACCTGTAATTTCATGTCACCTTTAATTTCATGTCACCTGTAATTTCATGTCACCTGTAATTTCATGTCACCTGTAATTTCGTGTCACGTAGGCCTACTATACAACGCCATACCCTGCCTGTCAATTTGAAGATGTGATACTTCATCCATGGTACAAATAAAACTGTCAACTTCATCAATGCCTGTCTCCACACACATCAAGAATTTGTTAGTAATAGATATGGAGTTAGAGGCACATCAGCAAACTGATAGTTATTTGTTTTGAAAACGTTCAAATATTTAATACAAGTATATTAAGACTATGGTCGTCATTATTTTGTGATTATTTTGATTAATTAAAACCGTGCCTTGTTGAAGGGTTACAGTATAATACTTTATCAAACATCACAATTCCACCCTCAGAACATAAGAAACCTATGCTGCAGTTACCAGTATTCTCATTATATTACTTCTCCACTGATTTTCTTAAGGACATATGATTAGTTGCGTACATGCATGTAAATCTACATTAGGCCTACATTTATTTGGAATCAAACAAGCAAAGACTTATATTTTGAAATTAACAATATTGAGAACAGCTTAGACACTAAAAATACTCAGATAAAAACGATTGCGTCATTACTCATCAGCCTAAATTGGAATATATAGGCCGTGCGTTAATTTCATACAAAACACGATATTTTTGTGTTGCAAATTTATTTGTCATTATAACAGTGGCCAAACTAGGTTTTTCATATGGAGAAAGAAAGAAATGAAAGTTAACCGACAAGATTGTCTGATTGTCGCGAAAATATTCGACTTAACACTTATTTTTGCGATGATTGAGGTACACTTTAGCTTTAATCAAGCTCGTTGCATTTGGGGGACGCGCGCCAAAAAATGCCATCTGTGTACTTTTGACCATCATTATTCCATGATTCCTCTTGTCAAATGAACCGACAGTGCCAATCTCAACCGACACGACAGTCGACAGTCAATATGGGGGGTTATAACATAATCGATAAAGGGGGTGTGGCTTAACACGTCAATACAAAAGTTGCTCAATAGTGCCATTTTGGCACCCGGTGGTCTGAATCTAGACTTACTCATTCATGATTTTCAGCAATAAAATCACATTTGTACCCTACTTCACGTCATGTCGAGCTTTCACCCGACTAAGGGCGTGTTCACACTATAGCTAGTTTTCTCCACGACCCGGGTCGGACCCGGGTCGAACCCGGGTTGAAGTATAGTGTGAACAGAAAAATAGGCTCAAAAAACCGACCCGGGTCGAAAATTACAACCCTGCGAAAGTGAAGGGTAGAACCCGGGTTCAACCCGGGTCGACTGTAGTGTGAACAGAAATCGCTGTTCGACCCGGGTTGCCGGAAGTAGCAAACCTGACTGCTAACCTCTGACCGTAGTTGTTTACGTCAGTTTTCAGCTTTGCTTCGCACGCTCTCGTCTGCCTTTAGTTCTGGTTGAAATCTTTATCAAATTTGTCAAAATGGCAAATAAATGGAGTCAAATTGAAACGGAAGCCATGATGGAAATCTGGGCGGATGAGACCGTGTAAACTAAATTGAACTCAATGATCCACAATAAGGATATTTACGCTAATAATCATATAACATAATATCAATAAACCCATTTGCCAATGCGGATACAACTTCAACACATACATAGCGCTAGTGTGAACAGAAAATGAAATATCGATCAATCCGGGTTCGACCCGGGTCCGACCCGGGTTGAAGAAAAAGCTATAGTGTGAACATGCCCTAAGAGTCCATCCGTATCGAGCAAGACACACAGCGAGTCGTGCAGTATGATTGCTGAGATTTGTACAAGTGCCCATTCATGAATGTATTGTATATGCTTGCTCAACTGATGATATTTGTACCCCCGCAGCACGCATACTTATTATAATAGTACAATAGTTTCTTGTCCCGACATTCGATTGTCCCTGATAAAACATACTATTTCTGCATCATAACTCTAGAGGGCGACATGTAAGAACATTTTACGTCGACTTCTCTTAATAACTATTGATGGCGGAAGCAGGGGCGTAACTAAGGTTTTGATATTGAGGGGCAAGAAATGAAAGTGAACTGACAAGAATTAGCGATTGAAATAATGCGCGCGTAGCGTGCGAACATTTTCTATTTTACATTTATTTTGGCTATTGTTCGTGTTTGTACTTTTGACCATCATAATTCCATGATTCCTCTTGACAGTGCCATCCTCAACCGACACGACAGTTAATAGTGTGTGTGTGGGGGGGGGGGGGGGGGGGGGGGGGGTGGCAATCGCCCCCTCGCCCACTCTCTGGTTACGCCACTGGGCGGAAGTATAGTTTATCGTGCCTAGCTAAAATACAGATGACGTGCTTTTCACGTCATTCTGGACCATTTTAGTATTAACATTACCAATGTTTGTAGGTTTCGCGCGAATTGGTTTTAATGTTTCATAAATTTAACATTGAGTTCAAAGAAATAAAAATATTTGTAAGCGTGTCGCCCATTTCTTAATTTCGTAAAGTGTTACACATGATTGGGTCAAAATAGGGAACATGGTCGTTTTGGGGTAAACATTTACCCAACGATATTGTGTCAAAGTTTAAACTTTGTTGGGTACAATTTAGCTATTCGATAGGTAAAATGTTCACTATGTGTTGTATAAGACTCTACACAATCCCTGTTGTGTACATTTTTACCCAACAAACAACCATGTTCCCTTTTTACCATCGTGAAGTGTAGTATTTTACCCAACATTGCCTAATTTTTTCAAGTCAAGCCACAGTGATGCCTAGAATGTTAAATCTTAACATGATTATCTCTTAGAGAGACTTGGAATCCCTCCATTTAGTCCAGTATAATTAAGAAAAGCAAATATGACTTTTGCAGTGGTTCTCCAGGGTAGAGTTAAAATGATTGGCTGTCCTGGTCTGTTTCTGGCTAATAAGATGGCATTTCCCAAAGAAGATCATTTACTGTTATTGTTTATAGCCTGTTCAAGAGATATCTGTAATTTAGAACGGTTTTAATTGACCAATAGGTAATTTTGTCTCTTAGAATTAGCCAAATGAATAGCCCTTAGGAGACATTTAGCTGTTTTGTATCAGTCGCATTATATGGACGTTTGGTTTTCGCTGTATCTCCCGAGAAGTACAACCAGTACTCAAACCAATCTACTATGAATTTGTAGCTAAGATTCAAAGATACAATTGTGGAATAGTTCATATCTTAAAGATCTATTTGAAAACAAAGCTTGATCTTTACACCGAAAAACAAACGAGTTATTCTTGCATGATGTCCCCAAATTCTGCCAGGTGTGTGTGGTTGGGGTAGGGAAAGCTCCAAAATCTTCTCAATTATTACTGTTAAGGTTCAAGAATGAGACTGAAGTGTTATTTACCGGTCTACTTACAACTCTTGATATCATAAAAATTGCTAACACAATGTTGTATTGTAGATACTGCGTTTTTCCTTGTGAATTAGACACATGTGGAGTTACTGCGTTTTTACTTTGGGAAGTAGCAACATTTACATATTGCTTTATTACTTAAAATAATATAACTATTATCCATTTATTAGGTTCATTAGTCAAAGTAAATATCTTAACGTAGCAAAATTTACATATTGCTTTATTACTTAAAATAATATAACTATTATCCATTTATTAGGTTCATTAGTCAAAGTAAATATCTTAACAATGCTATAATTATTTTAAAAATATTTTTAAAAACAAAGCTGGA
Organism: Ophiura sarsii; assembly: GCA_035610835.1. Taxonomy (NCBI): domain Eukaryota; kingdom Metazoa; phylum Echinodermata; class Ophiuroidea; order Amphilepidida; family Ophiuridae; genus Ophiura; species Ophiura sarsii. Next base: position 46,031,151 of record CM069448.1, read on the forward strand.
TCTTCATACACACCGAAAAACATTCAAAAACTATATTTTTTGCGTTATATCCCCAAATTTCGTGGGGTGTGTGGGTAGGATGGGGAAAGCTCTGAAAACATGGTATTGTTCCTTTTACGGTTCAAGAATGAGACTATAGAGTTATTTACAACTCTATGATACTTGAAACACATGGTATTTAACATAAAAAAATGCTACTACATGTTTGCATGTAGATACTGCGTTTTTCATTTGGGAAACTGCAAATTAACAGTGCAGTATATTTTGTCTAATAACACAAAGAAAATAAACAAATATCATTATGTTAATAAGTATGAATAAAGATGGCTGCATTACCAGTACTTGTACCATAGTTATATTCTTAAATTAAATAAACTCTTTAGAGGCACTGCAAATAACACATAATTGTATTTTTCTCTGTTCATCAAACATGTAGTTACTGGTTTTTCCTTGTGGGGGGGGGGGGGGGGGGGGGGGGGGTAGGGGCGGGCCGGGGGGGGGGAAGAGACAAATTGGTAAAACCGGTATTTTTTCCATCAAAACAGGCATGACAATTCTATGAAAATGTTGAGCGTTATTGTGGCGTTATTTCTTTATAATTGTCTTTAAAATGTACTCAATCGTGATTTATAGAAGCCTTTAACAAATCAAGCGTCCCCTGAAAATATAATGTCATACGTTTACAGAATATGCTTTTAATAATATTACAGAAAAAAATAACAGAAAATAATCTAACTTAAGCCCAACAAATCCTTGTGTGATGAAAAAGAGAATATGAACTAAATATAGGTTTTCCCGTTCATTTTGAAACATTTATTATACAAATTGGTCTCAGCAGCTTACAAATGAGTCCTAAATAATATTGACGCGCATTTGTCAACTTTAATTTAGTCTTAGCTACATTCACTTTAGTCTTAGTAATCTTCGCTTTAGTCTGATTATTATTCACTTTAACCGTTTTATCACTGTTATTCGTCACAGTAGTTTGATTTGGTCCTACAGAATATGCTTTTAATAATATTACAGAAAAAAATAACAGAAAATAATCTAACTTAAGCCCAACAAATCCTTGTGTGATGAAAAAGAGAATATGAACTAAATATAGGTTTTCCCGTTCATTTTGAAACATTTATTATACAAATTGGTCTCAGCAGCTTACAAATGAGTCCTAAATAATATTGACGCGCATTTGTCAACTTTAATTTAGTCTTAGCTACATTCACTTTAGTCTTAGTAATCTTCGCTTTAGTCTGATTATTATTCACTTTAACCGTTTTATCACTGTTATTCGTCACAGTAGTTTGATTTGGTCCAACAAACCATTCTATCGACAAATGTGAAAAGGAAATTGGTATTTTTTCAAACAGGTTAAATATTTTTTCAATGTAGTTTGTTAATGTATAACATCTTAGGCTAGCTAGAGAAGCATTGATAGGCTTATAAGATTTGTATATGTATGTAGACATCTATGAAATGTTATTATTGTTTCCATTTTTTTAGCAAGTTTATGTGATTAGTATACATTTAATTATTGTTTCAACAGGCCAATATGTATACATTTTGTAGGCCTGCATTGTTTAGACCAACTTTGATTTGGGAAGGGGTGTAACTAGTTCCCAATCGCAATGCCCAGTTGCTGCATTAGTTTGTCATAAATGTCAGTAAATGTCAGTAAATTCACGACAATAAGACAGTGTTTAGAAACAGGATTTTTAGGGTACATTTGAGATTTTTTTGGAAACAAATGATCCATTCAATACCAAATGTTTCAATGCAAAACAGGTGGGTCATTGATATACAAAAATACTGATTTTGCTATACTCACGTTTTCGGCACGTACATGTACCAGGTTCAGTATTGAGTACCCCAGAGTTTGATTTGTATGATATCACTGAAATGGTGTACCCTAGTTGACCCAATTGCCAATGGCAAAATCTGTAGCGTAGCTGGACTGTCACAAGTGATGGATCGACTATAATATGCTACCTTAACCCTAACCCCCGCGGCTATGTTTTTGTGCGTATCGGGGGAGGGGGAAAAGGTACTATTTTTTGACCCGAAAAATCACCCAGCACCCCCGGGATTCGATCGCGGGACCATCCGCACCAAAGTCGGTACCTCTACCAACTCAGCTAAACTCCCGAGCGCATATGCGGGCAGCAATTTCCTGCCCACATATTCCTGCGGTAGGTGACGTCATCGAGGCAATGCAGCAGCACGTGCGTGGAGATAGTTTCCTTCAGTGAGATTTAGTAAGATTCAGTAGGGTTAGGGTTAATGAACATGAAAAATTGACATTTATTAACCTTAACCCCCGCGTCTATGTTTTTGTGCGTATCGGGGAGGGGAACAAATTTGTTGACCCGAAAAATCACCCTGCACCCCCAGGATTCGATCGCGGGACCATCCGCACCCGAAAAATCACCCAGCAACCCCCGGGATTCGATCGCGGGACCATCCCCACCAAAGTCTGTCCCTCTAGCAACTGAGCAACTTCCTGCCCACATATGCCTGCGGTAGCTGACGTCATCGAGGCACAGTCAGCTGCCAACGTTGAGTGAGTCTATTGTTGACGACGCGATTTTGTTTTCCCTGGTAAAGAGGATGTCAATCACGTGCAATTCATATGGCAAATGTCAGCCTTATACAATGCCAACAAAATATACATTTAAATCAAGTTTAACGTCATGTGACTGAGTGGATCTTCACGAAGGGGGAATAATAAAATATTACTCAATTATTTGATATGCTAAAGTCATGTTCGCAGGCACATTTCTGCTTTGAAATGCTATTTTAGCCGTACATGTTTTCTGTTCATTCTGGAAAAGAGGCTTACCAAAGTCCGTGTTCTTGACCCACTTATAGAAGAAAATAAACAGTATAGCCTTGTATTGTAAGGATCAACGGTATATCCTCCTACTATCAAAAAATGGGAGATGTGCAGTGACTCTATCGTACCAAGAATATTACTTGCAATATTATATATATCAGCTTTATTGACCCAGTCTCGTCTGTAATAGTCTACGGTGCATACAATGTACTTGTTTGTCTAGACGCGCCTCTTTTGAAATGCTAATTAAGTGGCGTGACTGTTATACCAACGCTGTGAGACGTACACAGTTGGAAATGGGGGACGCCGTGTGTTTGTGCACGCAGAGACACATACGTAGACTGCGCGTGCAAGAGTGGAAGCAGAGTAGGGGGGGGTCTGGTAATGTGAAAATTGTACAAACTCCGTGTTCTTGACTCACTTACGGTCATTTTAGAACAAAAACATGGGTTTTCATAATGTTCATATTATTAAGTGCCTGCTACACTACTTTTTATCAATCTGCAATGAAAATTTATTGGTAAATAAGTGCTTCGTAAAGTACATAATTTCGGAGTTTTTTCAGTTATAAAATACTTTCTGATGCTAAATTATTTTTATAAATTTAAATTTAGATGTTATTAAAACAGACCCTCTCCTTCAAAATGATACCAAACACGGCCTAATTGGATAACGAAATATGGTAAAAATCGAAAAAAACAAAACACCTATTTTTAATAAAAAATGTGGCAAAGTGTCTGTGAGCTCCTGTGTGCGGAAAACAAAACAAGCCCCTTTTTGCGTGCTTGACTACTGACTGGGCAATGCAGCAGCGCGTGCGTGGAGATAGTTTCTGGCAGTGAGATTTAGTAAGATTCAGTAGGGTTAGGATTAATGACACAAATAATCAAAAATGGACATAGGTGGTAAATAAACCGAGTGCAATTGTATCGATTTACCACTTAATGGTGTTAGAGTTTGTCCATTTTTACACCCATCACGTTGACACTAATGGTGCGTGAGCTTCCCCGGCCGCTTTATACTTAGGACTCTGACAGTTGAGTGACACAAAGTCGATATTATTCTATTTTGATACATAACTGAGCCCTTACCCTATTGTTATTTCGCTCCATTATTTTATACGAATGGAGCGATACAATTAAACTCTCCATTCCACAATTTATAATTGTCCATGTGTTAGGGCTACCTTGTTGCAAATAATATTTTTAACTTACTGTTTTAAGATTGGGTTAAAGTATATTACCTAATTAGGACCAAACTTTGATTTACTATTTTATAGAAGTTTTCTTTCGATTTATTTGTATATTTTCCATGCAACGATGGCATACTGTATTGCACTCTTAAATAAGTTAAATATGTCACGTTACACAAGATGCAGACCTCGTTCCCGGTGGATTGACCAAATAAAATTGATTACTGGACACCCTCTCCGTGATTGTTACTCCTTTGCTGAAAATCGTTATTTGTGGCGTAGTATCTGTAAGGTCACGAGTTGTCAGTCATGACAGGACCGAACCAACCAACCAACCAACCACACAAGATGGCTTCATGAACATTTTTCTGGATCATTTTAGTTAAAACCTGAAAATGCTTGCACGCTTCGCGCGAATTTTTTCTACATGTTTCAACATTATAAAACAAAGGTTAAGCTCGCTCCCATCCTCCCTGCATGTCATTCTAGCTGTATTGGTTGCGCCACTAGCATTATACCGTCTGTCATAAGTAATTACCCCCCCCCCCCCCCCCCCATATTTAAGTGTAAATTATTATTAAGAAAGGTAGAAACTTGCCAATTCTTTAGTTTTAAGATGAGTCTGACCTGAATTTGTTGTCACCATCATTATGTGCAAACACTTTAATATCGCACTCTTTCTACCCAGTGTCCGTCGACAGGTGCCCTCAACGTCTATTTTGGAATATTTTCCAACATCGAAGAACACGGTTTGGAAGTTGGTCACGTGACATGGAAATATGATGTGATTTACTAGGATTTTTGAGTAAGAGTGTCTGAAAATATTATATAAAAAGTATGATGCGCGCGTAGCGTGTGAACATTTTAGCAACTAAAAAAATACCCACCTTTTTTTTCCTGATCCCTCTGTTAATGACCGGTTTTTTTTGTTTGATTCCCCTCACTTTTTTCAATCGCCCCACCGAAGTATTTATGAACTCTCCCTAATATGGTTGCCAACAATCGAGAGATCAGAGATGTAACAGTTGAGAGATCAGAGATGTGATTGAAAGAACATTGATAAAGGGCTCAAATACAGATAAAAGGTCTCAATGTTGATGAAGGAGTCAAATGCAGATACAGGTGTCAAATGTTGAAAAAGGGCTCAAATATGGATAAAGGTGTCAAATGTTGATAAAGGTCTCAAATACAGGAAAAGGTGTCAACATCACGAAAAGGTCTCGAATACAGAAACAGGTGTAAAAATTAAGAAAAGGTCTCAAATACAGAAAAAGGTGTCAAAACCACGAAAAGGTCTCAACTGCAGATAAAGGTGTCTAAAACACAAAAAGGTCAAAATGGGGTCAAAATCATGTTATGGTCTCAAGCGGTCTCAAGCGGTCTCGTTATTATTAGTGACATTTTTCTCCGTATTTGACAACTTGAGGGGGTGTGAAAATCGTAATCTTTGATTTTGATCATTTTGTTCCTTCTACATTTTTAAGTATTTTCACTGTTACGTATTGTGCCATGTGATGTTTTTGGCTACTTTTTCTAAGTAAAAACCTTGAGCCCCATACGTAATAATCAATACAGAGGGAGGGGGTGTGAAACTTGTAATAAACTTTCATTTTGATCATTTTCTTCCTAAATTTTTAAAGTATTTTCACTGTTACGTATTGGACCGGGTGATTTTTTTGGCCAATTTTTCTATGTAAAAACCTTGAGCCCAATACGTAACGATCAATACAGAGGGAGGGTTGTGAAAATTGTAATAAACTTGATTTTTTTTTAATTTTTATTTCTAAGCATTTTCACTGTTACGTATTGGACCGGGTGATTTTTTTGGGCCAATTTTTCTAAGTAAAAACCTTGAGCCCAATACGTAACAATCAATACAGAAGGAGGTGTGAAAATTGTAATAAACTTGAATTTTGATTTTATTTCATTTTCTTCTAAATCTTTTAAGTATTTTCACTGTTACGTATTGGGCTATTAATTGTTACGTATTGGGCTCTTACACACGTTGACACTAATGGTGCGTGTTCTTCTCCGGCCGCTTTAGCACTTTTGAAGCTGACAGTTGATTGAAACAAACAAGTCGATATTATTCTATTTTAATACATAACTAAGACCACCCAATTGTTATTTTGCTCCATCATTTTGTACGATTGGAGCGATACAATTAAACTCTCCAGTCCACAATTTTAATTTTCCGTCAAGAAGTATCTCATGCAAAAATAAAAGGCTTTAGTATTTTAGTCAAAGTTACTTAAGGTAATCAATAAGGTCAAGAGGGACGTCACAACAGAGAAGATGATTGGATATAAAACACGGATACGGATAAACTATAAGTACAATGCATACAATTCGTTTACTTTATCTTCTAAGCTACTAGGTGAGGCAGCAAGTTGTCCCCGAGGTCAACTTGAGATTTTTCGTGTTCTACCGATAAGAATCTTGCAGAATTCTGACTAATTGTTTATTAGCCCTTCGTTGAAGATGAGAAGCTTTATCCTAATCACGTGTGTAGATTGATCATTCATAGACTTTAGGAGGTGATGGGAAAGGGTAACCTGTAGCCAGATCGCTGAAGAGTTAGCATATATGCCGTATCATCTAACGAAAGTGTCAACTTATCAATCTATCCGCCGTGCACCTGTGCAACTCACGTAAGTATATACGAATTCACTTTTTATAATTATAGTTGATCCAGAAGTTTTGGTCGCGGTTGTATTTCAATAAATGCTTGTAACTACCCCATACTGTGTAGAGGCTAATGATTTTTAATGTCAATCCTCTGGTTGAGTTATTTTTCGAAATCAATAGCATCGACGTAATATCCAAGAGACGCTGCAGTTGTCATGAATTTGGACAACATTATGTACACTTGGATTAGTTTGTGCACGAGGAAAGATATAAAAAGGAATTGAACAGATTAAACTATATCGCGATGAATCATGGCGAAACTCTATCCGCATTCAAAATTAGCATTACTGACCTTTTCCCGGTTTCAACATTTCCATCCACATCATGAGGTGGGGAAAACTTGTTCTAATGTGACCACGCCCTGAGAGCTTGCATGTGAATAAACAGTTTAGCCCATTTCCCCTTAAATAGTTATTATTTCGTAATTAGAGTTTCAATTTCGACGCCCTTCAATTTTAAGTTTAGTTTAAGTATTTCGTTAAAATAATTGTCCATGAATCTGACAAAAATCCATCGCTGAAATAATTGTACCTTTTGGCTCCACTCTGTATTTAAGTGGGTGTTAAGTTATAGTATACTATAATAGTTCGGAGGGCGATAAATAGACATTTTGGGTTTTAAAGCGAATCTGTTACCCAGGCATGATAGACATTTTGGGTTTTAAAGCGAATCTGTTACCCAGACATGTTGCGTAATTCCTTTATAATTTATTTTGAACTAAATTGTAATTTATAGATGCATTTAACAAATTAAACGTACACTGAAAAAGTATCGTCCTTCAGTACTGTATTTGTTAACACAATTTTTTAAGTTTGAAATATTCCGGATACACTGAGCTGAGTGTGTATCCATATTAATCAATGCATTATGGTCCACCACATTCAAAGCTGATAACGCACCTGAAAAAACAATCAAAACATAAGCTAGATTAAGTGTTATCAACATTATGGAACCTTAATTTCGGCCGAGTGCACCAATGACGGGTAACTTAATAGGGAGGTAAGCTACCTCCCTAGTAGTTATGCTCTAACTGTAGCATAACTTACTAACGATGTAATTCTTAGAGCATAACTGGCGAGTAACATCAGAATAGCAACTAGCGAGGTAAATATCCACATTAATCAGCATCGTCCCCTTACAAAATTAATTGGCGCATATGCAAAGTGTTAACCAATAGTTTATTGTAAAATTCTGGCGTGAATGGTCCTCCGTAATATTCAAAACGTGTCGTCACTCGCTAGGTCATAGGTGAGTGTAAATCAAGAATCACGTGGAGTCGGCCTGCGATCCGGAAAAAATGATGCCATTTTATGGCCAAAAAATTCGAAGTTTGTTTACCGCTTTTTCAAAAATAAGGAATATCATGACATTACAAACATATTTTGGGCGAGGGGCACAAAAAGCATAATTTTAATGACAAATACAAACACCTGATGGATACAATTATATACAATTATAACACATCTCTTAACACAAATACTTCCGTGGCGTGGACACCTAGTCCTTCGCTTGTTACCCGCGGAACCCCGGTTCGATTCCCAGACCACGCACGGCACGATATGCTTTTTTTATTTCGTTCTTCTAGTTCTACCCTTCCACTCACAATAATGTTGAAACTTGGCTTTATCAGTTTTCAATTAATAAAAACAATAATAAGTTTATGTATTTAGTCATTATTTAAGATCCTTGGACAATTAGTACATTTTGGTCAAAATATTACCCAAAAGTCGGTGCGATTAGTGTTTGAATGGGCAAAAGGAGTTGATCTAAATTTTGACTAAAAAAATCACCAAATTGCATGAATGGATTTTCAAAAATATAAAAATCTTTCAGCTTATGAGGGGTCACATTCCACTTCAAATAGACACCCCCCCCCCCCCCCCCCCCCCCCTGGGCATGCAAGCGCAATTGGTCCTTCAGCATTAGCGAATCATCCCCTCCAATGTTCACAACAAATTTACACTACTGCTAGAATCGACTGACTTGTGGCATAAAACGTTATGCCCCAACTTACTCTTGGGTCCGGTCAGGTATAACATTTAGCGTAAATTACCCGCCAGTTACTAGCCTAGTAGCTTACCCCGCATTGGCGCTCTCAAAATGTTGGGTTACGCCTCAGTTACTAGCGAGGTAGCGCTATTCTTCAGCTACCCGTCATTGGTGCACTCGGCCGTATATCTCAGTAATACTAGTGGCGCTCATTTTGGTAAATTACAGTTCATGCTTTTAATAATATTACAGACAAAAATAACAGAAACTAATCCAACTTAAACTAAACAAATCCGTGTATGATGAAAATAAGAATATGAACTAAATATTAAGATGTATAGCTTGAAAATGATTCAGCGTATAATACTGTGATAAAACTAGGCCAAAAATACACAGGGGATGACTATTACCGATTCATCTTTTATGACATCTCCTACCATTCATTGAGAAATAAGAGCTGAGATGTGTTAGGGACTGAGAATAAAACTCACACGCGGAATCAGTTGAAGATCAATAAGATGATAGGGTTTACTGGTTTCAACTACAGGCAAGTGTGATCAATCAATACAATGGCCAGAATTGTTCAGCCCATATTTATGTATTCATATGGTTTACGGCAAGGAACGCGCGAGTTTAGCTCGGCATGACCCCTTACCTTGTTATGGCACGGTTTAGGCAGAGACTTAGGTATACCGTAAGTGTGCGTAATGCAAGTGAATAAGTATTTTCATTTGTATATACCGAATAAATAACCCAGTGATATCCTATTCATTGAAACTTGAAATGAGACGGATTTTTAATTACGAATATGAGGTAATACTACGAAGCTTTATTGGTATCATTTCGTGTTGCGCCCTCGAGTAGCGTATCGCGTCCCGAAATCTCGTGTCGCCGCGTGTTTCGTATCGGGACCCGAGATTTCGAGGTATAAATCTCTTACACGAAATTTCTGGACGCGATACGAAACACGCGACACGAGATTGTCTCGACCCGAAATAATGTATCGCGATACCGAAATCTCGTGTGGCTACCCGAAATCTCGTATCGCGACAACGAAATCTCGTATAGAGACACCGAAATCCCGTGTGGCGACCCGAAATCTTGCATTATGTCACGTCCTCAGACAATTGATATATTGTGATCGCTCATAACTACACTGCCGCGCATAAGTATTCCCCCCCCCCCTGGAAGCGTGCAAGTTATCACTGTGTTGTCGACAAAGTATTAAACCATCAGACCCAATTACCATTTCATTGTGTTCATTGTACATTTTATACCAATAAATTCATGTTTCCTATTCAGATTCATGATTTAAAAGCTTTACAATTCATGATTTTATCGGGCAAGTCAAAATTCCAATGTAAATTCGCCGTAGTAATTCACCTCATGAATATCAATTAGCTCATTATCGGCAGTGTAGTGCTATAGGAAATTTTCAACTGGATCAACTGGTGATGGAAAACTCCATGTGCAGAATTTTATAAATGATAATTGGCATGCGCAGTTTATTGGAATACCTTCAGAAGGAACCAATTTCAGCTTTAAAAAGTTATATTTGTGAAGACGGTTTAGGTTTTTGGCAGATATTCCTCTTTATTTAAGGCACATCTAAAATTATTTTCAATACATTCGGGCTAAAATAACATGGAGAACCAGCAAAATTTACAAAGTGTGCATGCACGTAGTTAATTGACCTATTTGCTCCAGTGACCTAATAAACCACGTTATCAATAGAATGTTTCAAAGCAGTAGAGTGTCCCACTATTTCATCTTCACAAAGGACCGCTCAATAAACAACATGCCAAGACATAATAAATCCTTTTTCTACTATGCCACCGTCTCTTCTCAATCCCAAACAATAGGGAGCTAGACTATCCTATTCAATCAGATGAATAGGATACTTATTGTGTCCATACTCTAACAGTACTTGTTTACAGTCAATGGGTCCCCGGTGCTTTTTTAACTTTCCGAATTTGCGTTATTACGGCCCGATATGATTTGGTTTAAAAAAGATGAATTTCTGCCAAAACATAGTCCGACGTCAGAAAAATAACTTGATATAGCTGGAATGTTGTATACGGCGTACCGCAGTATACCTTCACACACTCAAGTATCAATACAATCGATCGTGTTTCCTGTGCGGAAGCACTGTCTAGTCATCATGCCTCAGTACATTATTGTATACGGCGTACCGCGGTATACCTTGTCAATACTGTAAACGTCGTGCCGCGGTATACCTTGTCAATTACTGGACTAATTAGGGGACAACACCACTATAGATAAGGAGGCTTATCTTTAAATTGGACGGACGAGGAGCGCCGCAAGTGCGGCGTCCTGCACAAAGCTGCGGCGCGACGGGGGGGGGGGGGGGGGGGGGGCGTATAGATAATACTGTCGGCTTTTAGATAACGCACGTCGCCTCATTTAGACACATAATTGCATTGTTATCGTCCCATTTCATCGGGTGATTTGGAAATAGTGACAGATACAATTAATTATTGAAAAAGAATGCCTAAAACAATATTGACTCTTAATAATTGAAGAGCTGATATGTAAAAGGGCTTACGTCCCCTTTTTTTTCAAAAATGAGTTATAACCGGCAATATGTAGTATTTCGGTAGTAATTTCTAGAAATGTGGGTAAATTGTTGAAATAGACCTTAAATCTCATATTAAATCAATGCAGAAGTCGAGATGTTATGACAAAATACTTCCGTCCTTGAAAAAAGTGTTTTGCAAAAGGACTAGTGTCCAGTTATACTGCCCTCTATAATTCACTATCCAAAGACAAGTAAAGAATCAAAAGAACATTCTTGTTCCTGTTTTGTTCCTGTTCTGTCCCCTCGCCACCTACCAACGCCCCGGCCTTTACTGTTTAATTCGGTGATAGTTAGAGAATAAAGGTATTGTTTTTAGACCGTACCCGTGTTATATTGTCTGACATAAATGCGGACGACAAAATAATACTATCGAACGCATTTATGTCAGACAATATAACACGGGTACGGTCTAAAAACAATACCTTTATTCTCATTCTTAAACAATCATACTTTAGACATTTATCAAAGAAATAAGTACATTTTATTGTCCACATTTGACATCTTTTACCCCTGCTAGGATCGAATAACCCACAAACATTCCATCCAATCACATGCGATGAGTAAACCATGCGTAAGCGTCGCGGCGCCGGCATAAACGCAGGAAAAGCGCTAAAGACGCACTGCAGAAGTGCGCGTTATGGAGCAAACCACGCATTGTGAAGGTCGGACGCACTGTTAAAACGTAGGCCCCACCTCCCCGTGTTAAGTTGTCTCATAGAGATGTCGCCGATTTCTCTGAGAACCAATGAGATTGCTTAAACTTTCTTAGCTGTTTAAGAATGATTATTTTAATGTAACCATGTGTTTAATGCTAGTGGTGACAGCAACACTACATCACCTTGGCCCACACATTCAACAATGCTTTCAAAACGTGAATGCTTGTGCTCGTAAAGGAAACTGTTGCATGACTGCCTGCCCCCCCCCCCCCCCCCCCCCCCATCACCCCGTATGAAAGTAGGCCGTTTGGCACGTTTAATTCAGGTAGCTAGCTTAGAAATTAGGTTCTTCTGTGCAAACCTGCAAGTTAAGTATCAAGTCAATATTGGCAATTTTTGAAATCTTGTAAGAATCTGCTTTGGAGACATCATTATACCTATAACAGACCTACACCCCTACCCACAGCCCCACTGTAATAAAATTAGTATTTTGCTTGTTAATCGCAATTGTGTGTACCATTACATTCATTTGTTCTTTCCAATATTTGCAAAAAGGCTTACATCCATTTGTTTGACAAAATATAGAACATAAATAACAAAAAAATTAAAGTGGTTAATTTGAAAAACATACCGTATTTGATTGGTATACTATGTACCTCTTTCATTATACACATTATTTCAAAGCATCAATCACACTAGTCCAGAACACTTTCATGTTTTTTCTCAAATTTACTAAAATGGACGTAAGCCCTTTTGCATATCAGCTCTTCAATGTTGTCTTGTTTTGTGCTTAAACCAAGTATAGGCTTTAAGGCCGTCTTTAATTCTTAATGTTCATTTTCTACAGGTATTTGGCCAGCACCACAAGACGATGAACGCTGCGGTCTAACAAACTTATACCGTGCAATACCTACTTTAAGGTGACTTTCCGGGAGAAACAAATTTTGATTTGATGATCCTCTTAAGCAAGAAAGTGATACGGGCGTAAAAATTACCATTTGAATGTACTGATACAATCTTGTTTACAGGAATGCAATTTCAGATTTCACAATAAGGACTGGCTTTTAGCATTACATTAACATTCAATAAATAACTGCAACATCTATTGCAATGACTTCCATTAAAGTGTAGTAAAGATTAGTGAAATCACAATGGGGTTTATATTGCACGTTGCAATTTCATTGGCCATTTTGTTGCAAAAGGGGCGCCACTGTTTTGCAAATACACCAGCCGTGGATGTTTGCAGTTCTCAGCAGATCACTATTACAAGAGATCCATTGCTCATTGGGACCATGAATAACATGTCAGATGTAGAGAGCCAATATTGCAGCATAGATATCGTTTTATCGGAAGGTAATGTGACATCAATTACGCTTCAAGAACATAATAAAACCAATAGGTTTTCTTACATGTATGTTGAAGACTATTCTGACAACACTACTAGCCCTGAAAATCCAAACCCCAACTTTGACAACTGTAGTACCTCCCATGCGCGGTATATCTCGTTTGCATTGAACCATAACAAATGTACGATTTTCCTGCCCTTCAGAATATACAGATTGCATTTCAAGAATATGCAGACACATCTAAATGTATATGCTATGCATGCATATTATATTCCCTTATGTGTGACAAATTACCCTGAGATGGGGATACAATTTGTAAATGCATGCAATATAAATACATATGACATGGTTAAAGAAGGTATTCCATATTACGAGTGGCAAGGTCCAGATCGAGTGAAATATGACATAACGTGTCGAGAGGAATGCGTTTGTACCCTAGGCTTTACACAGTGGACAGTTGTGTGTGGACACACAACATTAAAGGCTCTAATGATCTATAAATCCAAAACTACTGTTTTATATTTAGAATCGTTACGTCTCAATCACATTCTACCTGAAGCTTTCTATGCCTTAAGCAAATTGGAAAAATTATACTTAAATGACAATCGTATCTTACATTTACTAGTTGATGCACTTACTGGATTGCCGTCATTACAATCGTTGTATTTGGACGAAAATATCTTGGTTGAATTGCCTGTTAACGGTTTTAAAGACTTAAATCAGCTAAAGTACTTACATTTAAGAAAAAATGATATTGCTATTTTGATCAATGGAGTATTCAAAGGACTTGAACGGCTAAAGGTATTACGACTTACTTCCAATGCATTGTCAAGTGTGGATATGGGTGTATTTGATGATTTAGGGCAATTACAAGAATTATATCTCGATTATAACAAACTGGCCGAACTGCATGATGGCTTCTTGGAAAAAATTCAAGATATCATCACCCTTAAGCTTAATAGTAACAAGATTACAACATTGGGAAAACGTGCCTTTGCCACACTTAATCAAACAAATACGATTACCCTTCAAAACAATCAACTAACATCATTACCACGTGAAATATTCGGTTCAACAGGAATGGTGTCTGTACTTTCCCTGTTGAATAATCACATAACAGAGCTACCGCTTGGTTTATTTGTATATGCGGTTAATCTCCAAACCCTTAATCTTCAAAGGAATAGATTAATCGTATTACCTTTGGGGATATTTGATCCATTGGTCAAACTTGTTATTCTTGAATTAAAGGATAACGATTTATCGGTGCTATCGATCACGTTTAAGTCTAATCCCAGATTAAGTAAACTATCGCTAAATAACAATTCATTAATTAGTATATCATCCGATACCTTTGAGTCAAATCCGGAATTACTTTATATTTCGCTTGATAATAACGTCTTATCATATCTGCCGATCGGAATATTTAATGGCCTAATAAAACTGTTCTGTCTTCATTTAAATAACAATCAATTGCGGGAATTACTGAATTACACATTTTTTCACCTGCATAAACTTTATGAACTTTTTCTTGATCATAACGAAATTTACGAATTAGAAGCTGGGGCTTTTAGTGGATTGGGTCGTCTCCGAGTATTACATCTTGAACACAACAAATTGTCTTCACTGCCACAACAAATATTCCATTCACTTAGAATCCTAGTTTTACTAAAACTGAACAATAATGACTTGTCTTTGCTGCCAAAAGAAATATTAAGACCATTGAGTCGCCTGAATGCACTGTACATACAGAATAATCAGATTTCAGAGTGGCCTAACCGGGGGCCTAACATAAGAGTATTGGACGTAAGTAGAAATAACCTAAGTTCCTTGCCCGAGTTTGGGTTTAAGCATAGGTTTTTGCAAAGGTTAAATCTATCGCATAATCATCTGGTAGCTTTACATTCATTTGGCAAGTTATCAAGGTTGGAGATTCTTGTACTAAGTTTCAATTCTTTATCTCAAATTAACGGCACAGTTTTCGATTATCTCACTTCTTTAAAATCACTAGATTTAGATCATAACTACATAGCTGATCTACCAATTTATATTTTTAGGTATCTATACAATTTAATGATTCTTGATTTGACAAGTAATTTCTTGAAAACAATCAATCAGGAATTGTTCAATTCCCTACGAGATCTCGAAATCCTAAGCCTAACCGATAACAAATTACAGACAATTACTGGAACACCTTTTAATAGTTTATATGAACTCAAAGTTCTGAATATTCAGCTGAATGTGATAACTACTTTAACAAAACATGTTCTTGATGGTCTGAACCACGTCCAACTAATTAACATATCAGAGAACCAAATTGAAAGTTTGGATGACCAACTATTTCAAAATATTAGTATAGACGTGTTAGACTTTAGGCATAATAGCTTACACCTCGTAACGAAACAATCCTTTATAGGTTTACAAAATTCAACTATCGTATTGGTGGACGAATATGGTACATGCTGCTTTATTGAGGATTTTGTTAAATGCATCTCCAAACATCCTAGACAAGTTTATCTAACATGTGAGCGAATGCTTAACAATATTGCCTTGCGAGTTTGCATGTGGGTACTTGGCATAATGATTATACTTTTCAACGGAATGGTTCTTTGTACTCGCTGTATATGTAGGCCTAAAGCGCGAGGTACGGTTCAATCTGTATTGATCTTAAATCTCTCGTTTTCAGATTTTATAATGGGAATTTATATGATCATATTGGCTTTAGCTGATACATATTATGCAGATTATTTTCCGTCGTATGCTGATTTATGGAGACAAGGAAGTGCTTGCAAAATAGCCGGCATACTATCACTTTTATCCGGTGAAGCCTCGGTATTTTTTCTAACTTTAATCAGTTTTGACAGGTTTCAAGGTGTGAAGTATCCATTTAGTGCACGTCGTTTACGTCCAAAAAGTGCAAGAATTTGCGTGATAATGATTTGGTGCGTTTCTATATTACTCAGCGTAACACCAGTGTTACTTGCAGGAATGTTTCAGGACATTTATGAAATTTCTGAAGTATGTGTTGGTGTACCAATTGTAAAAAGACCCGTTTCTTTTACAGAAGCTAGATCTATAGAAGTAAAAATAGCCTTTGCATTTGATTTATATCAATATATACCAATACTGGAACCAAATAGGGCTACAATTGCAAGACAATATAAGAGAATAGACTATTTGACAACAGCGGTCGCGTATTACAAGATTGCTACATACTTTTCAATCATAGTATTTATTGCCGTGAATCTGATTTGTTTTATTGTGATCGCAATCTTATACATAAATATCTTTCATACCATCAGACAAACAATGGCAACAGCCGGGCGCAATTCAACTCAGGTAAAAGAAATACGCAGGGCGATGAAAATGTTTGCAATAGTTATAACGGATTTCCTCTGTTGGGTACCTCTTGAAGTCGTATGCATATGCGTTCAGGGAGGACTCATCACAGTAGACCCAGTGATCTATGCCTGGACCGTTGCACTGATTTTACCAATCAATTCAGTCATTAATCCTTTTCTTTACACTTTGGTCGTATTCATTTCTGATTATAGAGAGGAAATGCGTAAAAAAAATCCCAAAAACCCAATGATATTCAAGGTCAGACTCGAAATTCCGAAAAAAGAATAATATATATAAATGTATTCAATTAAATATATTGAGCGAAATATCAATCCGCGTATCATTCAGAAACAATGTGATACTTCGATTAGGTTTGTTGTGGTTATATTCATATTAATTGCATCAATAATATGTTAACATAAATTATAGATGTGATGAAATATCTCACATCTGAGCAAAATAGTTTGCCTCCGCGGAGTGGGTCTCTTTATTTTTAAAAAGACCGAACTGTTGGCACATACCATTTTCCCAAAAAACATTACGGACACAGCATGCACTATGTTGTTCACATTACACCTCTGCTATTAGGCGCTCTATAAATCTCAGTTATTATTATTATTATTATTCTTGAGTGTTAACGATTCGTTGTGTTAACCATTTGTGTGTAATGGCCCTGTCACATCTACGGCGAACAGGTCAACAATTGCACTGCGCTGAAAATATATAAAAATATGAATGCTATTCATATTTTTAGTGAGAGCGCGGAAGACTGTCCAAAATTGTCGATGTATAAATTAAGATCACTAAAACCCTTTACCATTCTGCTTTCGATCAGGCTGGCGCTTGTATTACACTGACAAATTATCAAAACGCCAAACTAAGCGTATCCAGGTCTCCAATAACCCCTCGGTGACGCAGTGGGAACTGGCTGGGACGTGAGAGGGTTGTGAGAGATTCGCCATGATCGCCCTTGAGCGCCAGTGAACCGTACTTGTTTTG
Organism: Ophiura sarsii; assembly: GCA_035610835.1. NCBI lineage: Eukaryota > Metazoa > Echinodermata > Ophiuroidea > Amphilepidida > Ophiuridae > Ophiura > Ophiura sarsii. The sequence continues at coordinate 46,048,789 of CM069448.1, forward strand.
TGCAAGCGCGGAGGCTCGGAGATCTGTTCAGAGAGCTGCCCTTGGGCGCTGAAGCCTTACCTGTGATTTTCCCCGTGGTGTCTATGTAGGTTATTCACTTGTCAAACCCCGGATACAGACGGAGCAGGCAGGAGGCTCTCTTTATAGGTTGATTGCATAGGGGGTCATTAGTTCAAATAATCCTTTAGACTAAGACATGCATAGATGGAGTTCAATCAGTTGTATCAATACGTTTAACAGGTGTTTGGCATTGTACTCGGGGGATGATTTGAATCTATAATAACCTTCGTGCAATCGCTCTGTACTATATAGTAACGCAGACAGCGGCTTGCTTGGATGCACTAATAACGTTTACAGCGTAGCGAAAGCGCATTGAGAGCCCGTAAGACTTTAAAGTAGAAACACATTGGGTCGTAATAAGAGCGCCGTGTAAATGTGATACGCGGTATAGGAATCGTACTAAGAGCTACCTTATTATAAAGATTTGACAGTGTTGAGCAGTTATAGTGATTTGACAGTTTTGAGCAGTTTCCCGCGCTTTTCCTGCGTGTTACATGGGGACCCTCTCTCGATCCAGCCATTATCCACTGCGTCCCTAATCGGTTCCAAGATACCTTAATGCGTTTGCTTGGCGCTTTGATACTTTTTTCAGCGCAACGCAAGCGCATGGCCTGATCGCCGTAGGTGTGACCGCCCTGTATAAATGTCCATAACTTGTCTAATGATTGCCGCTTAAATGAACAGTCAAACTCATATATAATTCAAAAGAGCAAAAAGATTTTGCTGGTTCACAGATAATTTAGCTAAATCGAGAGCAATTTTATTTAAATGAAGAGCTATTTTTGACATTTTGACACTTGTAATGGGTTTGTACATCCCCAAAATGCTAGGGTTGGATAATGATTAGATGCTCGCATTAAGCATTTAATTTTATATCCCAAATCTCATGCGGGTTTCAAAATGTAAAGCGGTTTCTCAGAAAGTTGTTATTGCATTTATCAGGAAAAGGTCAACCATTACAAATTATGTGTATACATTATATTCCTTTCGATTCCTTAAAGGAAGAAATCGCTAAATTTAATTCGAAAATTACCGACTCTGCCATAATGAATGCGATATTTTAGGACACGCTATGAATATGTTAATTTATATCGAATAATACTAACAATCTGTATACTTCTTAAATGTTATCAATTGTGTATGATTAGCATTATTATTATGCAAGCGCGGAGGTTCGGAGATCTGTTCAGAGAGCTGCCCTTGGGCGCTGAAGCATTATCTGTGATTTTTCCCGTGGTGTCTATGTAGGTTATTCACTTGTCAAACCCGGATACAGACTGAGCAGGCAGGAGGCTCTCTTTATAGGTTGATTGCATAGGGGGTCATTCATTCAAATAATCCTTTAGACTAAGACATGCATAGATGGAGTTCAATCAGTTGTATCAATACGTTTAACAGGTGTTTGGCATTGTACTCGGGGGATGATTTGAATCTAATAACCTTTGTGCAATCACTCTGTACTCTCCGCGCACACGCAGAGAACGTTGTGCAAACGTATTGAGAACATACTAGTAACGCAGACAGCGACCTGCTTGGATGCACTAATAACGTTTACAGCGTAGCGGAAGCGCAGTGAGAGCCCGTAAGACTTTAAAGTAGAAACACATTGGGTCGTAGTAAGAGCGCCGTGTAAATGTGATACGCGGTATAGGAATCGTATTAAGAGCTACCTTATTATAAAGATTTGACAGTTTTGAGCAGTTATAAAGATTTGACAGTTTTGAGCAGTTTTCCGCGCTTTTCCTGCGTGTTACATGGGGACCCTCTCTCGATCCAGCCAGTATCCACTGCGTCCCTAATCGGTTCCAAGATACCAAATGCGTTTGCTTGGCGCTTTGATACTCTTTTCAGCGCAACGCAAGCGCATGGCCTGATCGCCGTAGGTGTGACCGCCCTGTATAAATGTCTATAACTTGTCTAATGATTGCCGCTTAAATGAACAGTCAAACTCATATATAATTCAAAAGAGCAAAAGATTTTGCTGGTTCACAGATAATTTAGCTAAATCGAGAGCAATTTTATTTAAATGAAGAGCTATTTTTGACATTTTGACACTTGTAATGGGTTTGTACATCCCCAAAATGCTAGGGTTGGATAATGATTAGATGCTCGCATTAAGCATTTAATTTTATATCCCAAATCTCATGCGGGTTTCAAAATGTAAAGCGGTTTCTCAGAAAGTTGTAATTGCATTTATCAGGAAAAGGTCAACCATTACAAATTATGTATATACATTATATTCCTTTCGATTCCTAAAAGGAAGAAATCGCTCAATTTTATTCGAAAATTACCGACTCAGCCATAATGAATGCGATATTTTAGGACACGCTATGAATATGTTAGTTTATATCGAATAATACTAACAATCTGTATACTTCTTAAATGTTATCAATTGTGTATGATTAGCATTATTAATATGCAAGCGCGGAGGTTCGGAGATCTGTTCAGAGAGCTGCCCTTGGGCGCTGAAGCGTTACCTGTGATTTTTCCCATGGTGTCTATGTAGGTTATTCACTTGTCAAACCCCGGATACAGACGGAGCAGGCAGGAGGCTCTCTTTATAGGTTGATTGCATGGGGGTCATTAGTTCAAATAATCAGGTGTTTGGCATTGTACTCGGGGATGATTTGAATCTAATAACCTTCGTGCAATCACTCTGTACTCTCCGCGCACACGCAGAGAACGTTGTGCAAACGTATTGAGAACGTACTAGTAACGCAGACAGCGACCTGCTTGGATGCACTAATAACGTTTACAGCGTAGCGGAAGCGCAGTGAGAGCCCGTAAGACTTTAAAGTAGAAACACATTGGGTCGTAATAAGAGCGCCGTGTAAATGTGATACGCGGTATAGGAATCGTATTAAGAGCTACCTTATTATAAAGATTTGACAGTTTTGAGCAGTTATAAAGATTTGACAGTTTTGAGCAGTTTTCCGCGCTTTTCCTGCGTGTTACATGGGGACCCTCTCTCGATCCAGCCAGTATCCACTGCGATCCCTAATCGGTTCCAAGATACCTAAATGCGTTTGCTTGGCGCTTTGATACTTTTTTCAGCGCAACGCAAGCGCATGGCCTGATCGCTGTAGGTGTGACCACCCTGTATAAATGTCCATAACTTGTCTAATGATTGCCGCTTAAATGAACAGTCAAACTCATATATAATTCAAAAGAGCAAAAGATTTTGCTGGTTCACAGATAATTCAGCTAAATCGAGAGCAATTTTATTTAAATGAAGAGCTATTTTTGACATTTTGACACTTGTAAAATGCTAGGGTTGGATAATGATTAGATGCTCGCATTAAGCATTCAATTTTATGTCCCAAATCTCATGCGGGTTTCAAAATGTAAAGCGGTTTCTCAGAAAGATGTTGTTGCATTTATCAGGAAAAGGTCAACCATTACAAATTATGTATATACATTATATTCCTTTCGATTCCTAGAAGGAAGAAATCGCTCAATTTAATTCGAAAATTACCGACTCAGCCATAATGAATGCGCTATTTTAGGACACGCTATGAATATGTTAATTTATATCGAATAATACTAACAATCTGTATACTTCTTAAATGTTATCAATTGTGTATGATTAGCATTATTAATGTAATTTAATATTTGTAATTAACGTGTTGAAAGTCAATATTCATGTAAAGTACTGTATGTTGGACAATTGTAAGTAAAGAAGCAAGCCTTTCTTGCACTGTGGAAAAGAAAAACACTGTGTTTAATATTTTGGTGTCTTTACTTGTTGTTGTTGTGAACAATTCATCAGTATTTATAGAATAAAGGGAGTATGCAGCTATTTTAATGCAAGGGTAGGCGAAACTTGTTATCAGCTAATTTCATTGATGTGGGTTTGATTCAGAGGGATTCTAGAGAAGACAGTACCGGGAACCACATGTGAAAAAGTGGTGCCTGGTTCGCAGACATTTTAGGTGAACTGGTAGCCATTTTATTTGGACGTGGAACCACTTATACATTTGACACATTGGTTTAAATAACCGGGTGCAGTTATGTCACATTATGTCATAATATTCACTCTTACTAGTTTTTAACCGATCAGAAAGCAAGAAACAAAATAGACCAGGCTAAAAATGAGCTAGGTATCACTTGGAGGCGTTCTTTATCTCATGTGGTTTTTCTAGACTAGAATTTCATGAGGAATAAGAATATCTTGGGTAATCAGCCCAAATCCTATAACCGGGGGGTTCTTTCAGGGGGGTCCCAAAAAAATCAGAAAACTACCGTATGTTACACTTAAACTCAAATAATGTATGATCAGAGTATAGTTTTAACAATGGTATGTATGTGTTAGACCACAAGAAACTCATATCTAGTGTTTTTGCTTGTAAACATACTTAAAACCAAAATGGCCGCCAAATCAATTGCCCAAAATGGTCAAAAGTGGTCAAAATCCCATAAAATAGCATAATATTAATCAAATGTATGATGAAAATATACTTTTAACGAAAGAATGTATGTGTTAGACCCCTAATAACTGATATCCAGTACTTTTGCTTTGTTAACATAGTTAAAAATCCAAAATGGCTGCCAAAATGGCCCCCAAAATTGGTCCCAAAGTGGCTGAAAAAATGTCAAATTCCATAAAATAGCATAATATCAACCGAAATATACGATGACAATATACTTTTAACGATGGGATGTATGTGTTAGACCCCTAGTGACTCATATCCAGTATTTTTTGCTTTGTTAACATAGTTAACAATCCAAAATGGCTCCCAAAATGGGTCCCAAAGTTGCTGTAAAAATTGTCAAATTCCATAAAATGGGATAATATCAACCTAAATGTATGATTACAATATAGTTATAATGATGGGATGTATGTATTAGACTACTCGTTACTCATATCTAGTAGTATTGCTTTGTTAATACACTTAAAATCCAAAATGGGTCCCAAAATGACTGAACAAATTGTCAAAATTCCATAAAATGGGATAATATCAACCAAAATATATGATGAAAGTATAGTTATCTACATTGGGATGTATGTATTAGACAACTATTATCTCATATCCAGTATATTTCCATTGTAATAACATACTTTGAATCCAAGATGGCCACCAAAATGACCGCTGTAAATTTTAGAAATAGTCTATATGAGTGTATGATAATCCAAAATATATATTGAAAGAGTGTTTATTACACCACATTCACCAAATAGTATGTTCTAAACTGTAAGCTTTTGCTTTTAGATATAAAGCCCACATCTGTGATTCTGTATTACTTTCAAAAATGGCTGCCAGAATGGTTAAGTTGATGTTTAATGACCTAAAACAATTGATTTGTATTGTCAATACTATGTAATACTAATTACCAATACCACCAAATTGATTGGGACAGATTGAATGGGACAGCATTCAATATATGTCTATGGTAAAGCCTCGGAGCTGTAGATTTAGTTTGTATTTTAAATACCCAAGATGGCTGCAAAAGGTTAAAATAACTGACAAACAGTATTAGATTATTGTTAGTGTTACATTAGATATGACCAAAATATTATATCTATAGATTTTAATCCACCCAGTAAACGTATCTGTATGTGACAAGGTATGATTGAATGGTATAGACTCCATTTTTGTCATATTTTGGACAATGGGTGGCCACCTGTGGTAAATATTTTGACCATTTGGAGGTAATTTTATTGACCATTTGGAGGTAATAACATCACATTGTAAAAATGGAGTCTATACCATTCAATCATACCATTTTGGTGGCCATCTTGGATTTAAAGTATGTTATTACCATGCAAATATACTGGATATGAGTTACTAGTGGTTTAATACATACATCCCAATGTTAAAACTATACTTTCATTATATATTTTGGTTGATATTATCCCATTTTATGGAATTTTGACAATTTGCTCAGTCATTTTGGAACCCATTTGGGGGGCCATTTTGGATTTTTAAGTGTGTTAACAAAGCAAAAATACTATATATGAGTAACTAGTGGTCTAATACATACATCCCATCATTATAACTATATTTTAGTCATACATTTAGGTTGATATTATCCCATTTTATGGAATTTGACAATTTTTACAGCAACTTTCGGACCCATTTTGGGGGCCATTTTAGCAGCCATTTTGGATTGTTAGCTATGTTAACAAAGCAAAAAATACTGGATATGAGGGGTCTATTACATACATCTCATCGTTGAAAGTTTATTTTCATCGTACATTCCGGTTGATACTATGCTATTTTATGGAATTTGACAATTTTTGCAGCCACTTTGGGACCCATTTTGACAGCCATTTTGGATTTTTACCTATGTTAACAAAGCAAAAGTACTGGATATGAGGTATTACCGGTCTAACACATACTTCCCATCGTTAAAAATATATTTTCATCATACATTTTGGTTGATATTATGCTACTTTATGACAATTTGACCACTTTTGACCATTTTGGGCAATTGATTTGGCGGCCATTTTGGTTTTAAGTATGTTTTCAAAGCGAAAATACTAGATATGAGTTTCTAGTGGTCTAACACATACATCCCATGGTTAAAACTATACTCTGATCAAACATTATTTGAGTTTAAGTGTAACATACGGTAGTTTTCTGATTTTTTTGGGGACCCCCCTGAAAGAACCCCCCGGTTAGGGGGTGCGTTCAGGATTTGGGCTGATTACCCAAGATATTCTTATTCCTCATGAAATTCTGGTCTAGAAAAACCACATGAGATAAAGAACGCCTCCAAGTGATACCTAGCTCATTTTTAGCCTGGTCTAAAATACGCATTAAAGGTGTAATTGCACTCCGCGTACAAGCCGTATGGCAATTATTTTGCTCGAAAAAACAGGTTTATCAAATCGAAAAACCAAGTTTATCGATTCGATTGTCATAGTTTTTCGAAAAACCGGGTTTCTCAACCGATACATTTGGTTTTTCAAGAAAAAACTATGACATTCAACAATGAACTTGTTGTTTTTTTCTCGATTTGATAAACCTGGTTTTGCGAATTGATTTTCATAGTTTTTGATAAACCTGGTTTATCGGTTGAGAAACCTGGTTTTTCGAGAGAAAAAAACTATAACAATTGCGACGCTGCTAGCGTTTAATCAATGTTATTGTTCCTTTTATTGTCAATAATGACGTGTTTCAAACGTATTTTTAGCTTGATTGTGGTAGCGTAAAGTAAGCTTATTTTTGATTAAATTTACCTTGGCGTTGAGGTAGAATTCGACATGAAGAAACACCAAAATTAACTGTGCGACCAACTAGGGTATATATATTTCTTGCCCCGTTGTTTTATTTGTCAACTTCTCAATCATAGATATTATCAACAGAAGATTTTGTGGATTGATTTCGTGCAAATTTACGCAATGCTATTCCAGAAACAAGCATGCAAAAAAAAGACCGAACTCTGCTCTTAATCTCACAGGTGCGGTATAGTCGTGGGCAACTCTTAAAAACTACTCTCATCCGGCACCACTCCGTCAACCATTAAGGATGTGCAATTACATACACTTCCTCACAACAATCGACGATAAACTTGATTTTCGATTTGATTAACCTGTCTTTTTTTCTCGATTCGATTGTCATAGGTTTTTTTTGATGAACCTGGTTTATCAAAAGAAACTGTAACAATCGATAGAAACGGAATAAAGCGCAATAACACTGACAACATAGTTTGGTAACCCTACCCCTAACCCTAACTCTAACCCCATAATGTACTGTGGAAGAATGAAGGATATCCAATATTTATTGTTTAAGTTTTATTTATTGTTTAATAAGTTTGATCCATCCATAAATATACCTTCCCCGACCTCGTTTCAGAGGTGTTTTTAATTTCAATTATGCCATTATTATTTAAAAAAATATTTTGTCAGTGTTATTTTCGATGCGATTGTCATATTTTTTTGAAAACAATAACAATCAAATCGAGAAACCAAGTTTATCGACTGATAAACCTGGTTTATCTGTCTTCTATTGTACAAAACACTTTCCATAGCCGTACAAGCGCTACCTTTGTTTTGATTCGTTGTTCTCGCAGCACGGGATGGAATAGAAGGTACGTCCCCTCGGCACGAGTCATGATTGATGTACGCCCCTCGTCACGCAATCATAAATCGTGTGCGATCCTTTGTTGAGCAAAAAAGCCAGACACTGGTTAAGAGACAATAACTTCCGTTTCCACTATAAGCAGCCCAACAACCAACAATTCTCATCCCGGTTGATGAAGTCGCCCGACTCGGCCGACAAAGAAGAAATGTAAGTTAATTTGGTCTTGTACTACACAATTCTGGACATTTGCATTATTAAACAAAACCAGATAACTTTATCATTATGTCTGTGTATAAAAAAAATCATTGTGAAATTTAATCAATGCAGTTTTTGTGGAAAATTCGTGATTTAGAGTACACAAATGAATACATTATATAAGAAATAGCCCAGTCTGGTTTTTTTGAACGAGTAAAATTGGTTGGATAGATCTGATGTTCACAATAATTTTATATTCCATTTGCTCCATAGCTGTCTATAAATAGCTTCAACCTTCGAAAATAAGTTGGTGGGAGCAGCAAGCACAAAATGTTAAGTCAAAAATGTTATTGGCTAGACAAAGTCGGGACACGTATCCATGGGGCGTCGATTGGATTACTAGTATCTGGGCTGTCAAACTGTTGAAAATATATTCCAAAGTGGCTCAAAACATAGAGGACCGTAGAACCTAATGGTCAAACAAACATCCGCGCAATGCGTACCCCTTTGATTGGTTACCGGAATGTTTTTAGTTTGAAAGCATGCGCAGTGATCTGATCGCAGTGCGCCCTTGTGTGTTTGACTGTAATGAGGCTATGGGGCGCACATCCATCAACAGTTTTGGCTCCAGACTAAACCGACTCTAGACTAGCTCCATAGATTAATTTCTGTCACACATCGATCTAAATATTATGAATGCAAATATTGCCATGCCCGAAAAGATCCACTGTAATTAGTTTTTAAGAGTATTTGTACTTTGAAAGATCGATGCAAAACATAACTTGGCGTCATCGTGAATGTTTAACCCCCTGAGAACTACCTGCCGATTGGTCAGAAAGATGGATACATCCTTTATTGCACCATTCAGAGACAATGTTAGAATAATTGTATCCCTGGTACAAATGGGAGTAAAATATTTTAGAACCCGTCTTTTCATTGGTGATTCAAATGAGTATATCTTGAAATTAACCAATCACAAACGTTGTTAAATAGATAGGTAGTGCTAAGGGGGTTAAAGTAAAAGTGACTTTTACTTTCGAACCCAGTTTATTGATTTTTCAGTTGCATTATGCAGAGCTGCTTGAATCAGTGTTCAAAGTGTCTTTTACTCTAGGATTTAAGGATAACGCCAATTTAAAAGTTTATCCCTTTGATTTTTTGATTTTTGATTTTTGATTGATTACGATAAATCAGTTTGGACATGTCAACCTTTTCATAATCCCTATTCGGCTTTCATGTAGAGTACTGATTTCGTAGCTACGTCTTACTACTAACCTCGCCCATATCTCTCTTGCCGTAAAGAGAGATCATGCTACGCCTTATCTTAAAGAGCTGCATTGGCTGCCAGTTATGGAGAGAATAACTTTCAAGATTCTTGTGTTTGTGTACAAATGTTTGAATGGCACCGCACCTGGTTATTTAACATCATGCCTCTCTCCCTACCAACCTGGACGTGCAAGTCTTCGCTCGGCATCTGACATTACTCGTCTATTTGAGCCCAACTCCAACAAATTGCTTCAGTCTGCCTCTAGTCGCACTTTTTCCATTTCTGCTTCTCACATCTGGAACACTCTCAATGTCACCATCAGGGAATCGAACTCTTTAGGTATTTTCAAGAAGGCTTTAAAGAATCATTTATATCCAATCTAATTTGTCATTCTGCCATTGGTTTTCAGGTTTTTGTGTTACTGCTTTCACTGTATTTTACATTGTTTGCTTTTTCTGTGTTTTTTTTCCACACGCGCTGCGTTCTTGATGTAGTGACGCTATACAAATGCATTTATGTTATGTTATGTTATGTTATGTTATGTTATGTTATCCAAAGATAGTCATTCATCATAAGAGACCGATTGCAAACAATGTCTACTATGATAATTCTGTTCAATGATTTTCCTCTTCCAAAGTGTTAGGATTTATTGCAAAATATCTCATGGCAATCACATGACAATAATATATCCATAAACATTGAAAATAGTCAAAAATCATTTATAACGAGTAACTATATTTGTACATAAAAATGTACACTAGTCGTGATTCACAAATCCGTAGCAAAAGGATTAATTTGAGGTAGTCAAAGGTAGTTGGTGACTTAAATCTCTCTTCCATTTCCCTATTGAATAAAAGCAAAAACAAACAAAGATAGTTTCATTATAAAGAAGGAAGAAGGAGATATATATTGATAGATATTATATCAAAATTAATCAGTCATCTTGGCTTACGAAATGAACCGTAACAACTAAATACAAACTTACCGCTTGACCACATACGACGTAACGTCTTATGTCCAGTTTGTTTCTGATTTTCAGGTTGCACAGTGCACATGGCTTACCATTTGGTCTCATGCATGCTGTGAGGAAATATAAATGAAGCAAGTGGTTCTGTCCTTAAGAGTCATCTCAGGTAAATATCGAGTACAGGTGGCAAAGCTCGCCGATTTTTTTATTTTTTTTTCCTGGCCAGGTTGAAGTACTTTGGTAGCATATCAGAAAAACGAGATTAGTTTGTTACTCTTTTACTCGTTGCCATGGCAACAGCCCAATTTAGATTTTAGCCATTTTTTGGTCAATATCAGTTAAAAATAGTCGAAATTTACCGCACATTCGTTATCTTATTGCAGCAGTATGCAAGATTTTTTTTCAAAAGTAGCTATTACTTGATAAAGATATATCTTTATACTTTAGACACGAAAAATAAAAAATAAATTAAAAAAATGTTTTGATGTATTTTCTGACCTGGCAACACTGCTAGTTTTGACATATTAAGAAAATTGATATTTTAGCCTATCTTTGCATCTCGTAAAAACTACTTGCCAGGGCACTCAGGATATTGTCCTCATAGGAGGAGGGAGAGATGACTTTACCCTACTTATATCTGATGAAAACAGCTTGGGGTATTATATACTTTAACGGCAGTGTTGCCAGATAATGACACATTTTGGACAAATTACAATATTTCGTTTGTTACAAATAATGACATTCATTTTGATACTGAAGCCATTTTATTACGACAAATTGGATTTAGTATATACCAGATGTTCCAGGGACTTCCATAGATACCCGTTAAGTAAAGCAGGTGGTAATATAGGGACTATACTTCTACTCTTGTTGCCAGAAAGTTCACAGTTCGGCAACATTGCTATATTCAGATAATTTGATTTCGTATATTAGTCGGGTATGTACAAGGAGTGCACGTGCACCCCCAGTACTAAAACCAAACCAACTTTTTAGGTGTCTTTTAGGGTCCTTAAACACATTTTAGATGTTAAAAGTGAGAAAAAAATGGGATGCTCTCCAGATATCCAAGATGGCGTCAAAAATGGCCGCCAAAACAGGTCAAATCTCATAATATGACATATAGCAATCAAATTGTATGGTGAAAGTATAGTTGTAATAGTGGGATGTATGTATTAAACCACTAGACACTCATATCTAGAAGTTTTGCTTTATTAACACACCTAAATCCAAGATGGCTGCCAAAATGGCCGCCAAAAATGGTAAAATTCCATATATTGGCATATATAAACCAACATGTATGATCAGAGTAAAGTTTTAACAATGGGATGTATGTGTTAGACCACAAGAAACTCATACTTAGTATTTTTACTTTGTTCACATATTTTAAAATCAAAATGGCCGCCAAATTAATGGCCGAAATTGGTCAAAAGTGGTCAAAATTCCATAAAATAGGCTAATATCAACCGAAATGTATGATGAAAATATAATGTTAACGATGGGATGTATGTGTCAGACCACTAGTAGCTCATTTCCAGTATTTTTGTTTTGTTAACACAGTTCAAACTCCAAAATGGCCCCCAAAATGGGTCCCAAACTAACTGAACAAATTGTTGGAATTCCATAAAATGGGATAATATCGACCAAAATATATTGATGAAATTATAGTTTTAACATTGGGGGTATGCAATAAACAACTAGTAACTCATATCCAGTATATTTGCATTGTAATAGCATACTTTAAAACCAAGATGGCCACCAAAATTGCAAAAATAGTCTACATGAGTGTATGGTAATCTAAAATAGATCTTGTAAGAGTGTATATTACATCAAATTCACCAAATAGAATGTTCTAAACTGCTACGCTATTACTTTTAGAAATAAGGCCCCCCCCCCCTCCCCCCCCCCCCCCCCCCTCTGTGACAATTTTGATTCAGTAGCACTTTCCAAAATGGCTGCCAGAATTGTACATTTACCAATACCCTAACTTTAATGTGATAGCATTCACATAATATGGTCATTTACAATACAAAACAAATGTGTTAGGTCATTTAACATCAACTTATCCATTCTGGCAGCCAGTTTGGAAAGTGATACTGAATCAAATTGTCACAGAGGTTGGCCTTATTTCTAAAAGCAATATCTTAGCAGTTTAGAACATATTATTTGGTGAATTTGATGAGAGCGTGTGTGGTCTAGCGGATATATCGCAGGTCTCACGATACAAAGGTTGCGGGTTCGAGCCCCGCTACGGCCAACATGTTTGTATCTTTGTCTCAATTGCATCGTGGTTCAGAAGTCACGTATAAATGGTGGTCTCATGCATCTGAAGAGCAAAATCCGAGCTCGTTAAAGGTCACAGACTCCTTCGCAAAGAGTAGGGGATCATCCCGTTCTGTGTACATAAAAATTTATGTCCCTAGGTTTCAGGGGCACTGTACCGTTAATGTCCGAGGTAGGGCGCTGTGTACAGTATAACAGTATACATGTATGTATACACTCTGACAATATCTATTTTGAATTATCATACACTCATGTAGACTATTTTTACATTGACAGCGGCAATTTTGGTGGCCATCTTGGTTTTAAAGTATGCTATTGCAATGCAAATATACTGGATATGAGTTACTAGTTGTCTATTACATACCCCCAATGTTCAAACTATACTTGCATCATATATTTTGGTTGATATCATCACATTTTATGGAATTCAAACAATTTGTTCAGTAATTCTGGGACCCATTATGGGGGCCATTTTGGATTTTAAAGTATGTTAACAAAGCATATATAGTAGATATGAGTTACTAGTGGTCTAATACATACACCCCATCCATAAAACTATATTTTCATCATACATTTAGGTTGATATTATCCCATTTAATGGAATTTGACAATTTTTGCAGCAACCTCGGGAACCATTTTGGGGGCCATTTTGGCATCCATTTTGGATTTTGAACTATGTTAAAAAAACAAAAATACTGGGTATGAGTTATTAGTGGTCTAATACATACATCCCACCATTTAAAAAACTAAATTTTCATCGTAAATTTAGGTTGATATTATCTCATTTTATGGAATTTGACAAATTTTCAGCCACTTCGGGAACCATTTTGGGGGCCATTTTGGATTTTGAACTGTGTTAACAAAACAAAAATACTGGAAATGAGCTACTAGTGGTCTGACACATACATCCCATCGTTAACATTATATTTTCATCATACATTTCGGTTGATATTAGCCTATTTTATGGAATTTTGACCACTTTTGACCAATTTCGGCCATTAATTTGGCGGCCATTTTGATTTTAAAATATGTGAACAAAGTAAAAATACTAAGTGAGTTTCTTGTGGTCTAACACATACATCCCATTGTTAAAACTTTACTCTGATCATACATGTTGGTTTATATATGCCAATATATGGAATTTTACCATTTTTGGCGGCCATTTTGGCAGCCATCTTGGATTTAGGTGTGTTAATAAAGCAAAACTTCTAGATATGAGTGTCTAGGGGTTTAATACATACATCCCACTATTACAACTATACTTTCACCATACAATTTGATTGCTATATGTCATTTTATGAGATTTGACCTGTTTTGGCGGCCATTTTGGACGCCATCTTGGATATCTGGAGAGCATCCCATTTTTTTTCACTGTTAACATCTAAAATGTGTTTAAGGACCCTAAAAGACACCTAAAAAGTTGGTTTGGTTTTAGTACTGGGGGTGCACGTGCACCCCCTATACATACCCGACTAATATACGAAATCAAATTATCTGAATATAGCAATGTTGCCGAACTGTGAACTTTCTGGCAACAAGAGTAGAAGTATAGGCCCTATATTACCACCTGTTTTACTTAACGGGTATCTATGGAAGTCCCTGGAACATCTGGTATATACTAAATCCAATTTGTCGTAATAAAATGGCTTCAGTATCAAAATGAATGTCATTATTTGTAACAAATGAAATATTGTAATTTTTCCAAAATGTGTCATTATCTGGCAACACTGCCGTTAAAGTATATAATACCCCAAGCTGTTTTCATCAGATATGAGTAGGGTAAAGTCATCTCTCCCTCCTCCTATGAGGACAATATCCTGAGTGCCCTGGCAAGTAGTTTTTACGAGATGCAAAGATAGGCTAAAATATCAATTTTCTTAATATGTCAAAACTAGCAGTGTTGCCAGGTCAGAAAATACATCAAAACATTTTTTTAATTTTTTTTTAATTATTTGTGTCTAAAGTATAAAGATATATCTTTATCAAGTAATAGCTACTTTTGAAAAAAAAATCTTGCATATTGCTGCAATAAGATAACGAATGTGCGGTAAATTTAGAATATTTTTAACTGATATTGACCAAAAAATGGCTAAAATCTAAATTGGGCTGTTGCCATGGCAACGAGTAAAAGAGTAACAAACTAATCTCGTTTTTCTGATATGCTACCAAAGTACTTCAACCTGGCCAGGGAAAAAAAGAAAAAAAATCGGCGAGCTTTGCCACCTGTACTCGATATTTACCTGAGATGACTCTTAAAACGTTTTATAAGGAAGGCATAAATATCGTTACAAGCCTAGATACATGGATAAGGGTTTATCATGAGTTGGTATACATTTACAATTGGTATACATGTACAATGCGTGTCAAATGAGGGACATAAATCATTACAAATACATCCCATGTTTGTGTCTTGTAAAAGTATTGGCTAGGGATCAAATCAATCGTTACAGTCAGTAGCGTAGCCAGCATTTTCATCCGGGGGGGCAAGCATCAATATCGTCCCTATTTTTTTTTTATGTCCCTAAAAATTTTTTCGTAAAAGGTTGCCCCAAATTTTTTTCTAGTCACTTACCTCGTGAATTTCACGTAAGTGGGGGGGGGGGGGGGGGGGGGGGGGGGGGGGGGGGAGGGGGGGGTGTCAAAAAATTTCGCACAGTCCAAAAAAAAATCGCACAGTCAAACAAAATAGCACAGTACCAATTTCTCGTCCCCATTTTTTAGCTTCACCGTCCCCATTTTAGCAAAACATTTCGCACAGTCCAAAAAAACCGCACAGTAAATATACTACATGAACAAATTTTCGTCCCCATTTCTCTTCTTTTTCCCCTCTCCTTCCCCTTTCCCTTCTCTTTCTCCCTCTCCTTCCCCTTTCCCTTCTCTTTCTCCCTCTCTTCCCCATTTCTTTTCTCTTTCTTCCTCTCCTTCCCCCTTCTTTCTCTCTTTCTCCCCTTCTTCTCGTCCCCATTTTCCCGCTTCGCCGTCCCCATTTTAGGTGTCCGGGGGGGCGACTCGCCCCCCCGGCCCCCCCACTGGCTACGCTACTGGTTACAGTAAAACATCCTTTACACATCTTAACATAAATATTGAGTAAAGTGTAATATTACCCCAGGGGGCCAGTCAGGTATGATGTTGCAATCATCCGCGTGAACGAAACGCGGATCGCGGAATAAGGGTGTTTTTCACCCACAACACTGGCCCGTGCGGGCCAGTGCTAAGGGTATCAACATCGCCAATTTCAGAGAATAAGGGTGTCTTTTTCAATCTGAATCCGCGCTAGGAGTTGCTTGGACCGATAGTCACGTGTCATCATTGTACAAAATAGCCCAACATGGTTAGGTCTAATAACACAATTTTACCTAGAAAAATGAATCACACAATACTTCATTATGTTCCTCTCAGTCTAAACTCTCTTAAGGGTTCACTACACTAAATGTGGTATCCCCTACCTTTAAGGGCGGTGTTTAAAACTAGAATCGGCAAAATCCTCAATTAAAAAACTTGACAGTAATACAATTGCGTAAATGCCTATGGTTTTTGATTAATTATGATTAATGGGACATCAACTACATGCACCCTGACTATAAACTGTGAATATCATCTAGATAAATTTTGAGAGATCTTTAAAAAAAAAAAAAATGGAAACATTGACGATTACGGCGGCATTTCCAAGCTCGTCAGAGAGGTAGTCAACTCCATGGGCGTATTTTGAAAAATCGAGCAGGTTTACCTACCTATTTTTTTCACTTGTTGGTAAGAAAATGTGATCATCTTTCAAAAAGAATCCCTCTACAAGGTCCAATTTCGCAATTAAAGTGGTCTAAAACAGAGTTTTATATCAGTGTTTTTGTATATGGAGCTCTATTTAGTAGTGTGACCCCTTAAGGACCTAATACTTTGCTATGAGTATGATTCGTCGGACTATAATCCTGGTTAAGGGTAACTTTTTCCTTCTTTGAGAATCCGCGTTACGGGTAGTTCTTGAGAGTGGATTCACACGGATGATTACAACTTTTTATATATGAGTAGCCCCCCGGAAATATTATGTAATGT
The DNA here is from genome assembly GCA_035610835.1 of Ophiura sarsii. Taxonomy (NCBI): domain Eukaryota; kingdom Metazoa; phylum Echinodermata; class Ophiuroidea; order Amphilepidida; family Ophiuridae; genus Ophiura; species Ophiura sarsii. The sequence goes on from CM069448.1 coordinate 46,065,635, forward strand.
ATATAACTGAGAATAAACAGTGCGTGTAAGGTATCAAGCAATCCAGCTACTAGTCACTAGTCACAGTGATGATAATTAGTGCGCCATTGCTGGAGTGTTGCTGGAGTGTTGCTGGAGTGTTACTAGAGTGTTGCTGGAGTGTTGCTGGGGTGTTGCTGGAGTGTTGCTGGAGTGTTGCTGGAGTGCTGCTGGAGTGCTGCCAGAGTGTTGCTGGAGTGTTGCTGGAGTGATTCCAAGCTTTATTTAAATTAAACAAACGCGTAAGTGCCGGTATAACTTAAACCCGCTTCCGTTCTGACGGATTCCAATCCTGTCAAGAAATGGCTGGTTGGTTTAGTATATTACACTATAAATACAATGTTTCATAACGGAGACAAGATATATTGTATGTGCTTCGACGTTAAACACTAGATAGAAGTGTTTAAATGCTAAACATTGAACGACCTAAACATTAATCTTGCCTTCATTTTGAAACACTGTATACAGAGTAGTAGTATAATTCAGATAATAATATCGTAAATTTATACCCACCTCCTACTTTACTCCCCCTTTTTTCTACTGGTGCGAAATATTCCTGGAGATCTTCTAGAGTAAGGTCGTCACCAAACTCTTCTTCTAGTTGAAAGCTTGTCGCGAGTGTTGCTGCTATGGCGGTCAGTGTGAGAAACACCAGAATTGTTTTGAATGCCATTATTTCTGAAATGGTGTTAATGGTAAGATGCAATAGAAAAAATGTATTAAAAAAACCCGATGACACATATTTACTGAACGGGAAATATTCTTGTGTCAGATCATAATTATAAAATTAAGTATTTCACCATTCTATGAGATATTGGCCGAACGGAATCTAGATCATGTCCCTGAATGGTGTGAATGCCAGGAAATTATCCGATTTAATACTATGTTTTAGAATCGTGTATCCTAACTCTCTTAACACATTTAATAACAATAATAGTTCCGTATATCAGACCCCGATATTTTTCACACACATGGCTAATTCCTGACAAGCTTAGGTTCCCCATATCATTCGACATACATGTGCCAGCTTTAGCAAACATTTGATATAAATGAAACTAATTTGTCAGTTTCAAGCAGATTAAATGCACACAAAGAAGCACCAAACCATCATACATTACATATCTTATAGGTTGTGAAAAAAATCGAAAATAGTGAGGAAAAACAGGCCTGAACTTTTGTTCAATCAGAAATCGCATAATGAGACTGTTTATCATCCCTAGGTCTGAAGCAAAATACCGTGTTGCGTGTTGTTTTGAAGCAAGTTTATTGTAAATAGATTTATTTCGCTTCTTCATCGAAGATCCTGGCAAGATCTGAGCATTTTCTGATGGTTCTTTTGCAACGGCATCAGTACATGAGTCTTGTAAATTCTAATCTTATTTCTACGATTCAAAATGAACTTTTACTGCAGCAACATTTTGAGAGTAAGCTTACTAACTGTTTTAGGCCTATCCCATAGTGTCCCATAGCTTACCCAAAGCCTCGTCCTCTCTCCAAAAAATAAACAGAGGCGACATGTGACGTGTTCTTAACGTCATACCGGACCATTTCCGAGTTTAAACTGCCAATTCGCGTGAATTAGTTTATCACACACACATGGTGGCCTCAGGAACGTTTTTCTGCACCATTTTAGCTTAAAAACTGATTGGTGTTACAACATTAAATGGACACTAAGAGATGTGTTGGAGGCAGCGCCCTCAATTATGATAAAAACTGAGATTAGTTTATTTTTATAATTGTATTACATGTATGAACTTACACCTATAAGGATTAAGAAAAATCAGCTCTCTTTGTACCAGAAAACTTCGATTCAAATTTTACGTCCGACAGTATCCCCGTGCAGTACGCGTGATACATAACGCGAACCATATTTGCATAGAGGGCGTTTTTCAATAAATAGCGATGATATTGTTTTAATCTAGTTTTGCTGTGTTTTTTGTTAGTAGAAACAACAATAATGGCGATTTTTAATGTTCATCTTGAATTCTGAAGTAAATTTTTAAACATTTAAACTTTTCAACACCACTTAAGTGTAAATAAAGCTAACCACCAGCAGATTTGGGACATTTTCGGAAGAAGGGGGTCGGCAAATTTGTTTCATATTAAGTCTATGAATACCTTTAGACAAACCATCATTCATGGTGGGCATAAAACAATCTCAGTGTTTCTAGATTATATTATACATGCAGTTCAATTTTCACAAATTTGACACCTGGGAAATGAACTTTTCAAATCATGAGCAAAGACAAATGGCACTCCCATCATGTGCATGTAAATACTTCCACATCCATTTTTTATTGGCATATAGCAAACATATTTTTTGTTGTATTTTATCAAATAATAGACCTGCAGTGTTTCTAGTTTTTAACAATGAGAGTTTTTATTTCCTCAATTTTCCATGTTTTTATGTCAAAAAGTGATGTTTCAAATGTCTCCTGTTCTCAGTTGGACAGTGGTTCAGGTGTTAGTTTGTATATTGGTTATAAAGAGGAGCCATGGCCCCTCACAGGTATGAAATAAAATCATTGTGTTTTAACTTTTATGTTATAGAAACACTGGGTCAAAACAATTCAAATTCCAATTTTCACAGTATCTTCCGCATTTTTGTAACAAATCCTTTTAAGTTTTCATGAATGATGATTAAATTCATTCAAAACTATTCAATAGTAGCCCTAAATTATTTTCAACAAGTTTATTTATCAGTGTTTCTAGTCTAATGGTACTTTTCAATGAAAAATAATTACGGGTATGACATTCAAAATGGCCTAAACTGGAAAAGATATGTGGGTTGTGTTAAAATCCATTTAGGTTCAGGTATTAGTGTGTATGTTGGTCATAAAGAGGAGCCATGGCCCCTTACAGGTGTGAAATAAAATCATTGTGCTTTAGGTATAATGGTATAGAAACACTGGGTCCATAACATAGACAAATTTCGGAGTATCAAATTCCAATTTTCACAGTATCGTCCGTATTTTTGTCAAAACCCTTTTAAGTTTTCATGAATGATGATTGAATTCATTCAAAACTATCCAATGGTAACCCTAAATTATTTTCAACAAGTTTATTTTATCAGTGTTTCTAGTATTATGGTATTTTTCAATGAAAAATAATAACGGGTATGACATTCAAAATAGCCTAAGCTGGAAAAGATATGTGGGTTCTGTTAAAATACATTTAATTACAAAGTGGTTCAGGTGTTAGTTTATATGTTGGTTATAAAGAGGAGCCATGGCCATTCACAGGTGTGAAATAAAATCATTGTCTTTTAATTATTATGTTATAGAAACACTGGGTCATAACATAGACAAACTTTAAAGTATCAAATTCTAATTTTTACAGTATTTTCCGCATTATTTTCATGAGTGATGATTGAATTCATTCAAAACTATCCAATGGTAACACTAAATTATTTTCAACAAGTTTATTTATCAGTGTTTCTAGTCTAATGGTACATTTCAATGAAAAATAATTACGGGTATGACATTCAAAATGGCCTAAACTTGAAAAGATATGTGGGTTGTGTTAAAATCCATTTAAATAAAAAGTGGTTCAGGTGTTAGTTTGTATTTTGGTCATAACGAGGAGCCATGGCCGTTCACAGGTGTGAAATACAATTATTGTGTTTCAATTATATGTTATAGAAACACTGGGTCATAACATAGACTAATTTCAGAGTATCAAATTCCAATTTTCACAGTATCTTCTGCATTTTTGTCAAAAACCCTTTTTAAGTTTTCATGAATGATAATTCAATTCATTCAAAACTATCCAATGGTAACATTAAATTGTTTTCAACAAGTTTTTATCAGTGTTTCTAGTCTAATGGTACTTTCAATGAAAAAATATTTTGTCTATGACATTCAAAATGGCCTAAACTGGAAAAGATATGTGGGTTGTGTTAAAATCCATTTAAATAAAAAGTCAAATTTACAAACAAAAATATAAGTCAATGTGTTTTGATTATTACAATTACAGTGTTTCTAGATTAAAGGGGTACTTACCATACTAAATAAACTAATTCAGACCGTACTGCATCTAATATTTTGACACTGTTTTATGGTCAGTGTCAAAAAATATGATAGGAAGGAATGGTGAGTTTTTAGTTAATTTCATATCTGCGAGGCATGAAATCCGAACAGCTGTTTACGAAGATATTGACTATAGTACCAGCACCCATTGATGTTTAAAGACATAGAATCTATGCTTGTTGACAAAGAAAAACAGCGTCGGAAGCTTAAACAACTTAAAGACATTTGTGAGCAGTTTAACATAGATGTTATTGGTTCAAAGATAAGGAAGGATTTCTTTATAAATCCACTTCTAGACCTCATTTTGGCATGCAAATGTACATAGGAAGGAAACCAAAACAGTTGGGTTTTTTTTGCTCCTGGTAAAGTCATTTAATTTTTATAAGTGACGAGAGACATCTACATTCTATTTGAGCAAAAGAGAGTGTAAAAAGAACTAGTGTATGGTAAACATAATGTATCCACTAATACATCGGTAAAGGCAAGTGACATAGCATAATGTAATTTCAGAAAAATTGGAAAGGTATATACCTCGGATGAGCTTCACATATTAGTGAAGTATTGAATATTTCGATACCAATGTGTAAGGTATGTGTAGTGTGAAATCCGTTGACACAACCATCTATAAAACAATGATGAATCAATATGAAGTACCTATCCCATGAAGAGAAAAAAGTGCAGTTATGAAAATTATAGGCCTACAGTTGAACTGCTGCTGTAAATCACCTTTGCTATGATGAGTTAGGTTTTAGAATATATTGTAAAATGATCGATTAAGATTGGGTTTAGTATGTTTTGATGAACAACAGCATGTGTTGTAAAATCATCTTTTTGTATAATTCTGAAATTACCTAGAAACACTGTAAAGGAGCGTGACATTATAATAATGCTTTAACTATGTATAAAATGATAACTTCAGAAAGTGTTATTGAAGTTCGTGAAAAGTTCTATTCCATGGAGAGCTTTTAAGGCGTGTAGACAGGGGAACTAGTTCTTATAAGCATTAAAATACTTTCTTTCTTTTTTTAAACATTTTTTCTCCAAACAAATAGAGCCACCCATACCTTATTTAAAGTATTAAGAAGAAAACTTTATTGGCACTCTTTTTCAAAATAATAGTTTGAAATCTGCAAGTAGTTAGGAATGGCAAAACAATTAATTCAAAAACGTTCATATGCAAATTGGAGAAAACGGGGAATTTGTAAGATTCTTTATGATTTTTTTCTTCTTAAAGTAGAAACACTGTAATTTGTTTAGCACACCAGGAGAAGAAACAGTTTATAATAGAAATGTCACAGTCCCAATATTGGTGAATTTTGATGGCCCCGAATTCTATCGAGCATAATATGGGCCTTATCTAGAAATTCTAAAATAGGAGCATATGCCCCAAACAACATTAACATTGTTGGAGTGTTTTTATTTTACAGAAGCTAGAACTCAATGGTTTTATTTTTGCTTACATGGGGCCAAGGGGTGTTAGTTGTGATTACAATGCAAATTTATTTTGAAACCGCTGTCCAACTGAAAAACTGAACATCAAAAAAATCATATTTTTGGTGAAAAATACCTCGTAAATTGGAAAAACTATCATAATTTTCTCTAAGAATAGAAACACTGATGCTTAGTTTATACTGTATTTATAAAGAGGACTCTATCAATAACTTATCATTGGAAAATCACTTTGAAAACTTTAACTTGTAAGCAATGGCAATGCCATTTATCAAATAACATGTATTTTAAGGAAAAAAAGGTGAAATTACGCAATTTTTGTGATAAGTTTTTTTCTAAAATTAGAAACACTGTGATTTTTTTAGCGCACTGGAAGAATGAGACTATCATAGGGATGCCACACACCCAATATGAGTGCATTTTGCCGACCCCCTTCTTCCGCCAACCTGCTGGTCCTTATCTGTATTGACACTTAATGTCCCTTTAAGATAACATTTCGGCTCTCCCCCTAATTATCTTGACTTCCGGCGCCACTGACAATGCAGGATTGTTTGATAGCGGGATTGGGGGAGCTAAATAAAAATAAATGACTAAGAACGCAACTTGCAAATCATTACTTGATTCGTTTTGTGCCAACAGGGAAAGCAAGGATGCTTTTAAAGTGGCATTTGCATCTCACTAAAAGAATTCCATTCGATGCAAACCTCAACTGCTTTAAAATCAAGAAGTATTTGCCTATATCTCGAGTATTGGAGACGTAATATGATTAACATATAGGAATAATGCTTAGCATCTGTCTTTATGAATTATGTATATAAATGCCATGGTTATTCCTTTTAAAAATTAGCAACTTTTCTGGTCAGAAATGTGATACAATTTCATCTATAAAATACATATTTTCAAGCATAAAGCATGTAAAGTATTAACTGGTTTCAAGAGAATATCGTGGAATGTAGTATATTTTGTCTTTTTTGAATTGTCAGATATTACTAAAATCACAAAGTGAATTTGACATAGTAATATTACAGTTACTTTTCGCGAGATACAGTAATTTGGGCTCTTTTTGACCAACGTGGGTGATATTTCTATGGAAGGGAGCATTTATTTTCAGTAAAAATATACATTTTTTAGCCCAATAAACAATATTCACAGTTGTTCTGTAGATGAAAATGTGTATTTAGCCATATCTAATGCATTTACAAACATGATAAACTAACAACAGAACAGATCAAATAGCCCATACCACACAGTGTTGCCTACATTTACTTTGTGCAGTCAAAGACATATTTTTCCTACAATGTACCTATGGCTGAATATCCTCGATATTTAAACATCTCTGCAACGTAATGTCCGTTTGACTTGATATTTGAATTTAAAAAAGGCCAATTGAATTTGTTCAAACATTTAAAAGGAATTAAATTTTATGCGATTACCATGTATTTGTGTGAATTCACATCAATAAAAGAACCGATGCGTCTGTTAGAAATATTTTATATTAAAGCCCGAAACGTGCGGAATCAGAGGGATTCAAACAGTAGGCGTATACTTGACAAAACAGAGTAAAAAGTCACTTGCACTTAAAGTTGATTTGCAAACCTGAAAGGTATCGAATTAATAGTTGTTGGCTATTGAATTAAAGCTCAATCCCGCTACGGTAGTATTACAAAAAATGTAAATGAGACTTACCCAGTTTTTTCTTCTGATAGCACGTTTCAGCAAGTTGCGGAATTATGTTTGCACCACAGGTAAGGACTTGTCGTAAAATGATTCCAGATCATGACATCTTCATTATTTATATCAACGATACGCTTGATGAAGTGTAAATAATAGCTTTTAATTGAAAATAAAAATGGTCATCTTTGAACCCCAGGTGATGCGACTATAATTAACGTACAGCGTTACAAACACTCTGAGCTAATTGCCTTCATTAATTTGCACTGCATGGTTAATATTGCGATGAACACTTATTGGATATTTTCATTTACAATGAAAACATAATATGGAAGCTTTTTATGTTACCACATTTTACGCTTGTCAGATTTTATTTCACTTTCAAATATGCAGATTTCACACAGGTAATTAGGTTCCCTATACTTGCCACGTTAAAGGGGTGTTAACAACGTAGATTTTCTCGCTTATACATTTTTCAACTTTACAATTTTCTTCAAGTTAATGATATTACAACTCCCTGTATAAAATCCAACTTTCTTGACCACGTCTTTGATGACATATCCAGGGTAATAAATTATCCCCTCCTACACCATTTATCTGATTTATTTTACACCAACTGCGTCTTGCCAGCATGGTGCTACCATTTCCACCGCTATCCTAAACATAGCTCAAGGCTCTTTAGTCTGGGTGTAACTAGAAGCCCTATATACCACTTTTGAAAAATGTTGTTGTGTTAAGAAATTCCATCTTTTAATTTCAATATGTCTTAAAAACTAGTGCTTATATTTTATAAAAACAAAAGTTCAAATTTCGAGAAGAAAAAATCGCATTATATTATCCGAAGAGCAGATTTTAGATTTAAAACTAGCCCAAATCGGGCGGAAAGTCACCACGTGTGGCAAGTCATGTGGCAAGGCTGCAGCGCCTCGGGCTTGTTTCCAGTTCCACCGCTGCCATACTCAAGGTCCTCAGCATGCGGTCAATGGTGTTGGATGGATGTAAATCTTGGGTGGAACTTACTAATACTAGCGTCATGGCCAGTTCACCCTGTCAAACTTTGGGCTCAAACCTTACAGGCAACTGGACATGGACATTAGTGTGCTGTGTCACAGATGGCTGTGTAGGGGCACGGTGTAGGATGACTTTATTATTAATTATAAAGTAGCTGGCTAACCAGTATTTATGGACCAACCATCATTCAGAATGTATTTAAGGGGGGATTCACGTGTCAAATGGCACATTTTTTATCTCAATTCTGAGTATCAAACTTACGTGGAAACCTATGACAACCATATATCACCATAACAAGGAAGTCACAGGGATTTTTAATTTTTTTTTAACATGGTTGCTATTGTTATCAAGCAAGGCTTCTCATTGGTCGAAACTAAGAACATGCCTAAATCAAAAATGAAACATCCATTAACATCCATAATGACACATATAATCAACTAGTAATTTCGCATGGCACCATATTTTCGGCGACCAAATATCCAGCCAATCAGCACGTTGCGAAACGTAATTCAAATTTGGAAAATAAATCAAACATTCCGAACGACTACGCTAAATAATTAAATGTTCGCGTACCCTTTTAATTTAACAGGGTAGATTGCCAAAATATTAATAGTTCAATACCGACCTGGGCAACTGACATTTTCACGCCACGATAATATCAGTGTTGGTATAAAATCGCGTGGCAGTTTAATTTGGGACATTGAGCTGAGCTTATAATGTTTACTAAATCCTTCCTACAAAAGACCCAAAGTGGTTAAAACATGGAAGAACGCACGGCCAAACTGTTAAGCGCCGTAAGCAATAAATATGTGGTGTAATAAATCAAATAAATCCTAATAGAAGAAAATGATAAATTATTTCAAGCTAAGAGAATTGTTAAAATGGCTTATGATGTTATAATTAAGAAAAAGTGCGAACGTCCCGAAAAAACAATTAGAAAGTGGGAAAATGATATTCAAGTTAATGAAGAAATGTGGCATTATCTTTTTACGATTGCATTAAAATGTGCATTGGATATTCCTACCAGATCATTTCAATTTTTGTTGTTACATAGGCGGTTGCCAACGAATAAATTCGTTCATAGAGTTGGTTTAATAGATTCACCAAATTGTACGTTGTGTAATGGGAATGTTGAAAGTTTAATTCATCTGTTTTACGAGTGTGAACATGTTAAACGTTTTTGGACTAGTGTTGAGATCTTTTTAAATATCATTTTTGGAATTGATCTCAGTTTAACAAAATTTTCAATAATGTTTGGATACAATATTTTTGATCTGGACCCTTTACTAAATTATATTATATTATTGGGGAAACTGTACGTATACAGAAAAAGATGTGCAGGTTTACGGCCGATTTTTCAAGTGTTTAAGGGCTTAGTTTATTTTATGTTCCAAGTTGAAAATCATATTGCCATTGGAAAGGGAAGATTATATAAACACAATAAAAAATGGGGTTTATATAAAAGGTGGAAAGACAATAACTAAATACTGTACTTTATTATATAGAGAATATTAAAACTAAATGTTCATATATATTATTGTTTCCTGTATGACAAATGCAAATAAATAGTTGGTGCGCCGGCATCAACAAAAAGAAGAAGAAGAAAAAAAATCTTTCTAGAAACACTTGAAGTTAATCAAACAAATCATCTTTTTCTCTTCTGATATACTTGAAATTGACAATATGGATTGCTATGGTTTCTTGCACTATGTTTCATCTGATTATTTACAAATTTATGTATTACTCCTTAAAATGATTATTTTTTAAAACACAAAAAAACACACAATCAAATAATTTATATCAAAGACAATAATTTCATTCTTCACAACTGAAAATTAGGGGACGGGTTATCAGGGCGATTTGCACCATGTTTTCACTAAGAATATCATAAGCATAATCTTCTGGTTTATCATTGGTTTAAGACAGCACGGAATTAACCTAGCCTAACATCCTCATTGGAAGTATTAATGAGGTATTTACACTAGTCTAACTTATGAATGTCTTGCACTAAGGATATACCAGTCTGTACTTAAAGGTAGGTGTTCCGATTTCTGGTCCAATTTTCAACTTGATGCTTTATATTCTACATGAAGGGTTATCTTTAAAATAGTCATATTCCAAAGTTTGATATGGTGGTTAACCGTCTTTGACAGTAATTCACTCTATTTCGCCTTATAAAGTTTAAATGGACCATATCTTACGCCTATGAAGTTACAGAAATAATAAGAAAAGTGATCGGAACATACACCTTTAAATCTCATAGACATGAATTTTACATAAACGATACGTTTTGCGGTGCAACAACCATGACAACCGAGCGAGCTCTAGGTGGAATGTGATACGCCTTATTCTAAATTTGATCGGAATAGTGGGCGCTGTTGATGTTTTAAGGGTGCACACTACTACTAGAGCTTCCTAGAGATATGTACACAAATACTGATATAAAACTCTGTTTTATACCACTAAATATTAAAATTGGACGTTGTAGAGTGAATTTGTCTTAAAGATGATCACCCTTTCTCATTAAAATGTGCAGAAAATAAGTAGGGTAGCCTGCTTGATTTTCCAGAAGATGGCTATAAAGAGACTACATCTCTGACGAGCTTGGAAATGTCATCATAATCGCCAATGTTTCTAGTAAAAAACACAAATTTGACGCATTTACGCAATTGTTCTTACTGTCAAGTCTTTTAATTTGAGAATATTGTCATGCATACTTTCCGATTCTAGTTTGAACACCTCGTAAGGGTAGGGGATACCCTATTTAGTGTAGTGCACTCTTCAGCAGAAAATATCGCGGCTTTCGCCCGATTTAGAATATTTTAATATTCTTAAAAATTGAATAGGGTTTGCATTCTTTTTGATGTACATTGCCTTGGCATCTTTTTTGAAATATAGGGGGTAGGAGTTGCAGAGCGTATGGTAGCCTACACTGGATTTGCGTCATTTTAAGTTTGTCTTTGGGGTTGTCAATAAGCTGTCTTGACTTTTGGAATACCAATTGCTGAAAAGTGTTTAAAAACCTAAAGGCGAATCAATCAAACAAAGCATTAACAGCGTCAGTTTTGTTTATAGGGAGGAAAAATCTTTCCAGAAAGATGCTACCATAAGTGTTATATGCATGTGACACCAGCGCGTCACTCAAGTGATAGACGCAGCACTCTTTGCGTCACATCCGATATTCTTCTTTGATTCCTCGGACGCTAACGTGCCCGATTATATCATAATCAATAGATGAGGTGACCTATGATGTCATGTATTTACAAATGGGACACCCTCTGTTGTTTCCCTCCAGGCAGAATATACAGTAAAGTTAATGAAGACAACATGAAATTTCTTAATGAATTTTTTTCTTCTAATGAATTGTAAAACTCATTTAGTTTTAGTTTTTTGTGAAATGCGATAGCTTATAGCATTCCTAAGCAAATTTAAAGACAGTTTTGATAACAATTTGCTGTGACACCACAATCTACACTCTAAGAAAAAAGGGTGCTTCAGGGGTTCTTGGCTGTCCCGTATATGGAACCCTCAGGGTTAAAGGTTCTTTTAGTTTAAAGAACCCCCAAAACTTCTGTAGAGAACCTTTAGAGGTTCTAAAGACGCATTTTTTGTTCTTTTTGAACCTTTAAAGGTTCTTTGTGGAATCTATAAAGGTTCTAAAAAGGGTTCCATATACGGGACAGCCAAGAACCTCTGAAGCACCCTTTTTTCCAAGAGTGTAGTTAGAAAACCTGATCTGACCTATGTAAACTATAGGAACTCTTGCCCGGTGTGTTTTGTCTAAAAGCAACAGAGGGCGTCCTAAATGTCAACAAATGTCACCTCATCTATAGAATACACGCTGATGCCACTTCAGGTGGCACGACGTATACGTAATGAAATAAATAAATAAAACAATATTTGTTGTCATCTATACATTATCATTTTATTCACGGATTTCACTTCTGTCCACGTAAAGCACAGTATTATAAGATTCTCTGTCAATATTTATACATTTATGGGCATTGTATTCCGAAAGGAACGGGAAAGGAAACTGACAATGATGGGGTGTAATGAAATGCTGCGGTAAAACATGTACCAAAATGAGTTTCTTAATTTTTAAGAGGTAAAACATTTGGGTAACGCTACAATAGTCTTTGGTGTGATAACACAGATAAAATATAGCGATCGGAGTGTTATTGATTATTATCAATTCGGTACGAACATTTTGCATTTTCGTAAAACGAGAGCGACAGAAAATACCATAATCAGTAACATTATTGATGTCAAAACCCGGTTAGAAATATATAAGTTCATTAGGTATAGACCAAATCTTGCTTCACATCTGGGAGTCATATGTGTAGTAGAAAATAAGGTTTTATCTCCTAAACTTGAGTACATCTATACAGTATTATTTACAAATATCGTTATTCGTGGTTGTTAAACGTGTCCGGTCGTCAGGAATTGATTTGAGGCAATCGTCGTGTGGTTGGTTTAGATTCTTCTTCCTTTCCCCTAGAAATAAAGAAATGAAACAATTAAAAAATGGGTACTGAGAAACATATCATTTTATACACGTACGATCAATTTTTGAAAATTAATTAAATAAAAACAGGGTTCTGAATGAAATACTTCACATTTCTAACTATTATAGCCTGCACAGTAACCCATTTGTGAGGGCAGTATAACGAAATGCGGCACGCTGATTTGCATTATTGGACTATCGTCTGCTTCACGATTACAATAGTCAATTTAATCAGAACTTTGCAACAAAAAAACAACTGACGATTGGAAGCAACGTCAAACAATAAGCAATCACACATTAAAACATTTCTTTTTTACAATGAGCACGCATTACCAGGCATTGAAAAGGGAAAGATTGTTGAAAAATGATCATTCGTTTTCATTCAGTAACTTTTAAAGTGATCGCCCGGGGGGGGGGGGGGGGGGGGGGGGGGGTTCTCACATTGGATGTGCCTGCCTTTTGGGGTGCTTTTTTTGCAAAAATTGGTATAGCGATGGAGTGGTTTTCATCACAGACCAAAGCGCCCAATTGGCATAAATTGGGTGTATTTTGAGGCATTTTTGGAAAAATCGCCCCATTTGTGCAAAATTGGGTGCTTTTCTTACACAATTGGTATATTGATGAGTGGGAATTTAGCCAAAAAATAGGTATAGGGAAAGTCACATTTTCGAAGTCCGGCAGGCACATCCACGTACGATTTTAGCGAAAGTACCCCCCCCCCCCCCCCCCGGGATCGCCCCATGTAATCTTATTTCCCGAATACTACCCTTGATCCTAACCGGCTGCGAATAATTTATGTCGTTGATTAAAAGGTTTCAAAACGGTGCAGTCATTCAACCAGAACACTTTAGTCATGAAGGTCGTCATGTAATAAATGAGTGAGGATGATCAAACACCTTAATAATCAAACACCTTAATGATAACTACAAACTATAAAACAATTAATAGTAATTGAAAACTTACTGCTGAGCTACATGCGATGTAACGTCTCATGTCTAGCTTGTTCTTGACTTTCAGGTTACACAATGCGCATACCTTTCCATCTGCCATCTTGCACTCTGTAATAAAAAATAAATAACAGATTTTTGTATCGTACTTGAGGCGTTATAGTGAAACACCGAATTCATCTAAGATTGGGAACATGAAGCACTGATGCACGATTGTTTAGTCAGGTGTCAAAAAACGAACTGGCAACTCCAAAACCGCCAACTAGAAAACTCTCTCAAGCGACAGTTAATAGTTAATAGCTCACCACAATCAACCATGTTTTGAGAAAGGCAACAGCGTTTGCCGAAATGTACACAGTGAGTGTATCTTTTGGATCAGTTCACATAAGAACCTCATTTTATCATCTATTGTTACCGATCTTATTTTTTTCTTCTTTTCACATCACATTATATAGCATCACAACACACATGCAATATGGATGCACAATAAAGGAAAAACATTTAAATCCCAGATAAGTTCTCCTTTCAGGTGGGAAGATGCAGGTATAATGAGGAAAATAAACTGAACACAACAATAAAACAAAACAAAAAACAATTCTATTAAACATATATTCAACAACGCTTTGACATGCCGTATATGGTATAATCCAATAACTCTGTGTAGTTTTCTGTGCATATTCTTACACTCCCATTTCCTCTCTCTCACACACCCCTGCGTGTTCATAACCCAATAACCCAGGTGGTGAAAATGAAAACGGCACTTTATTCTTCGCGAACAATATCTCAAATCAAACCATAATTATGACATGTGAAGTTGGAACTATTGAGCACTGGTATATATAATAATATTGATATACGAGTGAGTAAAAAGAAAGTATACTCGACTTTGGGATTTTGTTTCTAAGAATCTGTTCACAAACATTCTTAGATTATTTATTCTGAAAGAGAGGTTGTCTCATCAGCCTCCAAAGGAATTTTAATGGGTTAAAATTAGTTGAGGAATCCATGATTTATGCCCATTTAGATTATTTAGTTACTAGTTTGCATTTAATGTATGAAAATAATATCTGAGCAATTTTTTATCATATTAATGAGCTATTGTGTTTCATGCATGTATCCACTTATTCTCAAATATCATGCGTCATTGAGTACAATACTCAATATTTGGTTCGGTTTCAAAATGCAGTAACTTAACCAAAATAGTCATAACTGGATAACGGTACCATGAAATGTTGTGATTTTTTTTGCTGATAACAGTAAATAAATGCAGCTTTATCTCATTCTTTATCAGTCATAATTCAGACACTTATATGTTAAAATTAGTATCTTTTATAGACAACATTTGTCAACTTTTACTGTTAGTATCGAATAACCCATACACATACCGTCCAATCCCGTGCGGTGAGTACGTCACTCATGCGACACATAAGACGCACTGCATAAATGCGCGTCATGACACAAACTATTTTAAATAAATTCAAGCTTCGCCTACCCGATTTATATTGTCTCATATAAATGTAGCTGAATTCTTTTAGAATAAATGGGGATTGCTTAACATTTTCTTAGCTTTTTAACACTTTCCATGCGACAGGCGTCTGCAAACGACATTCCAAAATTTCACAAAATGTTTCAAAAATGTCAAAATTATAACATTTGATAACCATATTAGGAATCACCATAGGAAATGCATTACAATAAGTACAAACATGCCTAGTATTGGTTTAGTAATTCTTGAGATCTGGGAAAGGTTTCTGAAAAAACTTTTTGTATAATGATAAACCTAAAATGTAATAGCCGCGTGGAAAGTGTTATGAATAAATGAACAGTAACATTGTATATAACTTACTTCCAACTTTGCTCCCCCTCTTTTCTACCGGAACAAAATATTCCTGAAGATCTTCAAAAGACAGTTCATCCGTGAGATCTTCACCGACTTGTTCATCAAGATCTGCTAGTTCAAAGCTTGCCGCTAGTGTTACTGCTACAAGGGCCAGTGCAAGAACGATCAGTAATGTTTTAGATGCCATTGTTCTGAAATTGCAAATGTTACATACAGTTGAATTACACCAGAGATAATCAAAAGAAGGGATGCTTGTCTCTATTGAAATTTTGTGGAAAACGTGTACTATGCCTGTCACGCTCGAACTTGTATGACCCGCATATTTGAAAAGCCGGGTATTCAACAGGGGTACTTTAGTCATCATTTGGTCATCACGAGATAGTGACGGAACCGCGTATTCTACTAATTACAGCACACGCGCGCGACTACTCGCGGCGCTGGCATATATACACGAGCGTTGAAAGGCGGAAGATGATACGCGTGCGTAAAAGCTGCGACTGTTAAGTAACGTCACTGTCCAGAGGAAGCCAAATAGAGTATAGTAGTCTGTTGCGACAACAAATTGTCTCTCATGACGTCCCTTTGATTTGAACGTCACTAATTACACATGATGGTGGACTATCATACAAGTTATTTTCCTTGCTCAGGATCATCACTAATACAAATCTGGTTGTCGCATCTTTTAATCAATACTATGCCACGTAAATCACTATTTCTCTTAGCTTGCTTTTACTTAATATTGTTAATCCCTTAGCAATAATACATAGGCCTAGTTCATACATCTGGAAAATGTATAGGTTACAATCCAAGCTTAAGACAAACTGAGGTCTGATGTTATTGTTTTATTTTGATTTGAAATTAGGAGTGAAGCCTTTGTAATGATTTCTCTATTAACAGTCAGTGTGCACGAATTGAGATTATTTGAATCTTTGTATTTGAGCTGCAATACAAAGGGCGTGGCCGTTATTCTGTGTGCATGAACCAACCAATAACAATACGTTAGTATTATTGACAGTGACTGCGAAACCGATCGATAATCCCTATAGCTTCGCCTTTGCATGCATTATCTTAATGCGAATGATCAAATAAGGGGAATGATTTACAACTTGCTTAAAAATCTTCTCGCTTTTCTTAAGAGGGCAGGATTTACAAAGTAAAGGCATTACATACACGTTCAAAAATCTAAATTCATGAGGCGGTTTGCATTATGTTGAAAGTTACTTATTGCATTATGTTGAAAGTTATTTTGACATGTTTGAACATAATACTGTTAGCAGGCGCTATACATTATACACCATTTAAATCGAAATATTATATTTGTCTTATCAATATCAAACCGTTCGCATACTTTTGAATTGAACCAAGACATAAATCTCATCGATCCTTGGTCTATAGTTATTTATTACCGATTCATTACTTCATGAATAATCGCGACAGCTGCGTATCAAGTGTGTTCCAATGAAATTAATCGTTAGATGAGAACGCGCACGCCGAGCGCATGTTACTAATAATTGCCCGAAAATAGTGCGTCAAAGTGTTCGATTGTTTTGCTCATTGACAGCCCAATCAAATTAAAGCCTCACGCCCCTAAACTGAATATTCAATGAGTTATGAGAAAACACGATTAAAGCTTATTTCTGATTGGTTGAACGGTAAAAATGTTAATGAGTGGATGACCTGACTTAGACTATCAATAACTAAGAAGTGGTGGACAAAATAAACAGAAAACTAATCAATTATTAGCGCGATTATATCGGTACAAATCAACGATTTGGATAGATCTTTTTCAGTAATGAATGAGAATAATGACTGCTTAACAATTGTTTTCGTGAATTTGTTTTGAAATCCTCGGTTGTTGTTCTGGTCATTCGGAATTGACAATTCCTCAGACCAGAACAAAAACCTCTGATTTCAAAACGAATTCACGAAAACAGTTGTTACGTAGTCATTATTCTTTAAATATGTGAACAATGTGATCTACGGACGCGTTTAACGAGTTTAATGGAAATGGACCCTTTTGTGCTTGGCAAATCCAATATAATTCAGCCAATCTAGAACATGTTCTAGTTTAAGAATATTATTATGTTAATGATACGTACGACGCTATGAATTCAACACAATACGAGAAATGGTTACTGATGTAAAAACTTCAAACAAATACTCACACTGGGATTAATGTTCAAACCTCAGCAGTTTAAGGGTGAACTAGTTTTAACAATACCAGTAGTTCATAAAATCCGCGACCAAATAATACCATTCTTCATAACGATAGAAATAATGTTGCAAAAAGAAGGACAAGCATAATCATAATCATGGAGTCCGTGAAATCTGATGGGTCATATTCCAAAGCGTATTTAAGAGAATTCACTTTCATTACAGACAGGGTTATTTGATAAAATAAGGATTGTTACTTACCGAGTAGTGTTTCCACTGATATCACGTTATAGCAAGTTGTAGAACTGAGTTCTCACGGCAGGATGGAACTTGGAATGAAGTGATCAGAAATCTTGACAACTTCATATTTATATACAACATGATTAACGATATGCTTACTGAAGCGTAATTAATAAAACATAGGCCTAATTGAAAATAAAGATGGCATATGTATTAACCAAGGTTGAGATGCCTCTTATTAATTTGTGATACAAGATTGTAATCAATTTCAACGACTTGCTTTTATTGGGTCCTGCATGGTCAATGTTGCGATGAAAACTCATTAGATATTTGATTCATTGTCAAAACATTAAATTAATAAGGAACCGTTACATTACAAACGTCGTCATCTTATATAATTTGTCTTAAAGTTTCTTGAATGAGAGATTTGTTTTTTTATTATTCAAAAATATTTTTTATCTTGACTGCATATTAATTCGAAGACAAAACATGGACAATATTTTAGCAGAATTGCCCTCAAAACCTTGTGAAACTGTACTGTTAAATCATGATGGTTCAATACGCTAACGACATGAAAAACATTTGAACAACTTAAAAATAAAACTTGACATATTTTATGTATGTCTCTCGATACGTCCGAGTGCTTCACTGATCAAATAAACTTTCATCCTAGAGATACTTTTTTGATTGGTCGATAAAGAAATACAAAGGGATTATGCAATATACGCACTGATCTATATACAGTGATGCTGAAAATCGGCATATTTAAATCATTAAATCTAGGTCATTGTCAATAGATTGAGATATGAATGTTACATTTATTATTTTATCATTGCATCTATGTATTTGTTTCATCTTATAGGTTGACGATTTTTATAGGCAGAAGGCGCCAACTACCACTAAGTTTAATCGAGTACAGACCCTTAGGTATGTGTAAATGTCAACCTGTTTTATGGCGTCGCTTTAGATCATATATACATGACAAGTGCTTCAAAATGTAACAAGAGTTCGGTAGACATATTCAGTTTTGAAGACATAATGTAATACCCTATAATGCAAATGCAAACGTACTACAAACATATGCTCTCTGTTGGTAGTCAGCCCTTACCTTCATTGAGACAAAGAGAGAACCCCCTATTGAGATGAGCTTAATTAAAAGTAATGCTCTGAGCCATTGATTGCTAAAGGAACATCTACGTAATAATCGACTATGAGAGGCAGGCTGTCACATGATTCTTTTTTATTATGGTTATAAATTATAATTGCAAAACCTCTCATTAACGTTTTATTATTGCGGTTAATTATTTGAATGCACGTGGATGACAAATCATAAGCTGTATATACACGACCAAATTATATAACATCCCTCTTGGTCACATGTAGTAGAAAACAAGGGTTCGTCTTCGATATTGAAGTATATTTAGGTATATATTATAGTCACTCATCATCGTAATCGTTGTCGTCAATCGTGTCCGTTCGTCTGGAATTCATTAAGGGATAGTTCATCTTATCGTGTTCAGATTCTTCTTCCTTTTCCCTGTTAAAAATGAACAAATAATGCAGATCATTTTATTTACGAAAACTATTAATCTTTGACATGTATCATTACATCTGACCAATTCATTACACTGTTCTGACTCCCCTACCTCATTTAATGTTACATGTTTCATTTTAAAGGCGGTGCGTATCTGCTTCACGAATACGATAGCTCATGTTTGATTTGTGGCCAAACAAAAAATTGGATCTATTGTTAAAAGTAGGCTATACAAAATTAATTCAAATAATATAATCATAACATTGATTTAAGCTTGCACATTTCTGTCGATCGGAGATTTTTGTATGATGTTTAGAAGATTTTAATTATTCAAAAGCATAATTTCTTCCGGTTTTACAGTGATCACCCATATGATGTTCATTAATACATATTATGCGAATTTTTCATAGAACTCACTCTATCTAGATTTTTCCCTCTAAATGCATTTTTTTTGGTCAAATTAGATTAATAAACATGAAGCTATTTTAATTATTTGTAATTTGCAGAGCAATACAATTCCTAATTACTTCAAAATCATGGTTCGAATAGCTTAAAATAAACAACTTATTTTCTGAGTATTTTTAGTTTGTAAATAGCAGAAGCAGATTTTCATTGTGATTTAGTAAAGTTATGACATTTGTCTACGGAAAAAACCGTCAAGATCGATTTATGAGTCCTTAAATGTCTTTCCTGATAGTCAAACTTCATTATAAGAGAGAACAAAATAGTTTGACAAAGATCACATCATTCTCCTTTAAGTATTTCGAGAGATCGCCGTATGCAATTCGTATACGTAGATCGTATTTGACAATGAACAATTGACGTCATTGGTTCAGAGAGTAATTTGAGTTATTGACTGTTTCGGAAAGAGTGCAGTCATTTACATAAATCACTCACTCAAAGTAGAGGTCGTCAAACATGTATCTATACATAAGCGATTATAAGTATATTTATGAATTGATAAGTTCAATATTGAAAAAAGTAATTAAAACTTACTGCTGAGCTACAGGCGATGTAACGTCTCATGTCTAGCTTGTTCCTGACTTTCAGGTTACATAATGCGCATACCTTTCCATCTGCCATCTTGCACTCTATAAGAAACATATAGATAAACGATGTTTTGTTTAAATTTGAAAGGCATAACACTGCTTAGAGTCAGAAAATATGTCTTATGTAGTCAAGCCTTCCATTGCAATGTAATGTCAATGGGAACCAGTTGATACTGGTGACAGAAATCAGTGGTCATGTGATTAAAGTGAAGCATGCTGATGCTGCTCAAGAATTCTTCTTGTTTAGTGTATGCTTGTGCATATGCATTGTTGGCTTGGCTATATGAGTCAATAGCTTTTGCTTGAAATTAGACTGGAAGCTCAACCTATATTTTGATTGATCTATGTCACCACAGATCCTTTATTTGACTTTTTCCATTCCAATCTCTAAAGTGTTATTCCAACTCAATCGATTGTCACATAATCGCAGATTTCCTATCAATAATTCCAATCCTAAAGCCGTCCAATGCAAATCAACTTTCCACGCGGCTATTAGTTTGACCATATCGAAACAAATTTGTCAATAATCTGTCCCTACTTTCAAAGTCTATCTCAAATATTACTGAACCAATACTAGGCATGATTGTACTTATTTTAATTAATTGTTCATGGTTATTTCAAATATGGCAATGAAATTCAATAAAGTTGATGAAAAGAAATTGTGACATTTTGGAATGTCGTCTGCAGACTGAGGATCGTACACAACCGATGCTGGACTGAAATCCCTAGGCCGCGCTGCCAAACTGGTACGTATGGATCATACGTATAAGTGAATTTTACGTTAGTCTTTTACGATAAACGCCAAGTAATATTTTGTATCCCCATACGTACAAGCACCCATGCAAATTGAACTGAGAAAAATGCAGATGTTTCTATTATATGATCCACTGATAGCAACAACATCACTAACAATACCATTGCACTCGGGAAACGAGTTTTCGTACGAAAGTGGATACATCATTCGAAGAAGTCCTTCGACGTTCCAGGACAATTTATGTGAGTAAACATGGGTTTGAAAAGCATAAATTGAGTTGTAAATCTCTACAAACCTAAACGAATCTGTTCACAGATAATATGTGTTATTTTGTGTTTTTGATGCAAGCAACGTGGGTTGGATATACTTAACCATTTTCTGTGATTCATATTGTAAATAACTTACTTCCAACTTTGCTCCTCCTTTTCTCTACTGGAGCGGGCATGAAATATTCCTGGAGATCTTCTAGAGTTAGTTGTTCCCCGAGTTCAGCCAAATCTTCATCAAGTTCTTCATCAAGATCTGCTACTTCAAAGCTTGCCGCTAGAGTTACTGCTATCAAAGCCAATGCAAGAACTACCAGTAATGTTTTAGATGCCATTGTTCTGAAATTGTAAATGTAACATGATGTAAGAAAAACACAAATGTACATCCCTCACTATTTCACATTACCCGCAATAAGAATTCCGGTTCTACCTATGAGCATCACGGCTGTTTGATTATCCGATTTATAAATAAAATTTTGGAATAAAAAAAAGATTACACAGTGGCCCAGTTATGGTTTGACCTGATTTAGGTAGCGCTAATGAATACGAGTATACGGTGAAAATTTCACGAAAAATGTTCGAGCCCTTTTTAAATTATCGGCATTTTCTACTTTACACACATTTTACATGTAAATCTATGGGAAATGTGGCCGATGAGGGCGCTATTATAGTAAATAACAATATTTAAAGCTCTATTTCTCAGAAATGGCACCAACAAATGTTCTGACATTTCTACAAAAGATGGCCAGTATATTCAGGTACTTGAATAAGTTAAAACCAGAACCGGGCCAGCAAGTTACGGTGTTCTCAGAATAAAACGGACAAATTATGTGGGATCAAACAGCCGTGGCATGAAAGTACTTCCAAGATATCACGAATTAGTCTAGTGCATTTTTTTTTATTGTAGGCCTATATACATTATTATTATTATAGTAAATAACAATATTCAAAGCTCTATTTCTCAGAAATGGCACCAACAAAATAATGTTCTGACATTTCTACAAAAGATGGCCAGTATATTCAGGTACTTGAATAAGTTAAAACCAGAACCGGGCCAGCAAGTTACGGTGTTCTCAGAATAAAACGGACAAATTACGTGGGATCAAACAGCCGTGGCATGAAAGTACTTCCAAGATATCACGAATTAGTCTATTGCATTTTTTTTATTGTAGGCCTATATACATTATTATTATTATAGTAAATAACAATATTCAAAGCTCTATTTCTCAGAAATGGCACCAACAAAATAATGTTCTGACATTTCTACAAAAGATGGCCAGTATATTCAGGTACTTGAATAAGTTAAAACCAGAACCGGGCCAGCAAGTTACGGTGTTCTCAGAATAAAACGGACAAATTACGTGGGATCAAACAGCCGTGGCATGAAAGTACTTCCAAGATATCACGAATTAGTCTAGTGCATTTTTTTTTATTGTAGGCCTATATACACGTAGAATACGGGAAACCCTACCTCTTTTGTAGGATTAAAATCGCTATCTTAGCTAGTCTAGTGGTTGTGACATTCACTTTGGAATTGAAAGGTCTTTGGTTCGAATTCAACTATCGTCAGATTTAAAATATACATTTTGCTTTCAATCATTTTTCTCAAATGGGGACACATTTTCTAAGTTAGAAGACTTGAGACTATTCTTATTCGCGATATAGCTTACTCATAGCAGAGATAATGAAATGCAGGGATGATAGTCAGCATTGAAATAATGAACAAAACATGTACCATGTCTGTCTTGCTCGAACCTGTGCGGCTTGCATGTTTGAAACGCCCGTTAAGATATAAGGGTACTGATAGCCTGTTGCGAACACAACTTGTCATTTATACTTTATGTAGTCATGGTAGTGTTAAACTATCTTGAGTAAAAACGCGTCCGTTGAAAATTCAAATACTTCAAACATTGTGGACGACTTATATTATTGCATGAATTCACCGACACGATTTACGTAACAATATTTATATTTCATACAGCTGTTTCCCTTAATGTTTTATTAGACCTAGCACGTGGGAAAATCAGTTCATCTTTTTCATATCGATTCTAGTTTCTGGGAGGGAGAATGTCGAGTTATATATTACTGTTTTGGAGTTATTTCATGACAGCATTACGTTCCAGTTGTAAAAATTCGATATTTTTTTGATAGGTTGACATGTCATGGAGCTTTCTCTTGCTAGATGGACATCCTTGAGCCAGCACATGTCTGGACCTTGTATGACCAAGAGGCAGTCTACAGTCTTGCCACTTTTACCCCTTCAATTAGCCACATTGGGCTCTTTCTAAAAAAAAATTAAAAAAATTTAAAAAAAAAAAAAAATCGAAATTTGAACTTTAGATTTGACAAAATCTGAAATAGCACTTATTTTGAACAAATTGAAGTTCAAAGTTTGAATTTCTTAATCTAACGACTTTCAACAATCGAGCTTTGGGCTCATAGTTCAATCTACCTAAGAATTGGCAGACCAAACTCCCACTGACCACATTCCGGGTGACCTTTAGCCATGGTTTAGCCAAAAGACAGTCTACACTCTTGCCACGGTGTTGCCCTCAGCCCCAAAATAGCTACACAAAGCTATGTTTTAAAACTAAAATCTGCTCTATGGATACTATATTGTGACTTTTTTTCTTCAAAATTTGAACTTCTGATTTTACAAAATCTGAAATAGCTCTAGCGTCTATGACAAATTGAAGTTAAAGGTTTGAATTTCTTAACACCCAGAAAATTATCCAAGTTTAATTGAATCTAACTAAAGGCGTGTATGGTAAAATGTTGATTTTTTTTCCTTTCAGTTACTTTTAGCTAACTTCGTTAATATCAAATGGATTTCACTAATTCGACCAGCAAACAATATGAACATTGACACATGATTTCTACCATTGCCACATTTATCAAAAGCAAAACAAAATAAAAAGTACGTCGGCCAAAACAGACCTCCCCATGCGCATATAGCATTGGGCCATGCTTGGGATAGCGGTGCAAGTGCGCTGGCAAGACATAGGTGGTGTGAAATAAATCAGATAAATGGTGTAGGAAGGGAAAATGATTTATTACCCTCGATAAGCTTGTTAGT
This sequence comes from Ophiura sarsii, assembly GCA_035610835.1. Lineage (NCBI taxonomy): Eukaryota > Metazoa > Echinodermata > Ophiuroidea > Amphilepidida > Ophiuridae > Ophiura > Ophiura sarsii. Next base: position 46,090,176 of record CM069448.1, read on the forward strand.
AATTTAAACGTCACTGATCATCACCAGAATTCCATTGAATGGTCAGATATGATGCTGATGACTGAAATATTTAGTTTGTTAATATTACATCACCATTATGTGCAATGAATAGTGTAGTAAACTAATGTCATGTTTTCTACAATGGAACCCATCATTTCCAGATGATTTCCAGACATTTGTAGTAGTCTATCCTATGCATCTTTATTCTGTTCTAATTATGGTCCGATTCCGTATCCCTTAGACCATAACGTCATAAATATGTCTCAGATCCTCAATATCTTTATTTATATCGGGTTACCATGAATGAGCAGGGCCATTGAGTGGTAGTGTATCTGACCGTGCTCTGAATTTCATTGACGCACCAAAAAAAATCTAATTTGCATATTAAATATTTATATAAGCTTTTTGTCCTGCATGTTGCGACGACAACAATATTGCTGTTTTGTCATCAATTGCCAACATTTATTTTTAAAAAGTCTTATACCGGGTGTTTGAAAAGATCGGACTCAGTATTGTTACTGACCGAAATAGAAATGTTTGTAAAATATGATTTTTAACATAGCCGCACTGAACTAGTGCGGCTATTTTTTTTTTAAATGTTCACATTTAATAGATTTCCATTTGATTGTTTCCCAAAAGATGTTGTTTGGAGTGAGCAGAGTTTTCCCTAGACATATAAAGTGTAACATATATTTGGGATTCATCCACAATTAATAAACATTACGCCTAAGGTTGAACCACTAAACTATAGAAGACATCCGGTTGTAACGTTACTCATCCATCTTAAAAAACCATGTAAGTTTAAGTGAATTCATGTATTATCCTTACATTACAGCTACATTTTCCGAAATTGTCTGACTTACCGATTTATGCTCTTCCCAATACCAGGATACAACAGGTTACAGATGTAAAGTTCTCAGTACTTTGCAGTGATCTGATCCCAGACCTGGACATCCTCATATTTATATACAACCGTAAATCAAGGATACGCTTGATTGTTTTGCAATTAATAACCATAATCGAAAAAGAATATGATTTTATTTCAATTCAGGTTAATAAGAAAAATCAATTAATTCACGCTGCATTTATTCCCAAATCAACTTGTTACTTTTTGTCCTGCATGGCTAATGTTGCGACGACAACAATATTGCACTTTTGTCATCAATGGCCAACACATATTAAAAAAAAGTCTTTTACAGATACATCTTGTTCATAAAATTATTATATTTTAGCCTTTAACTGGATAAGCAATTATACCGGGTGTTTGAAAAGATTGGACTCTTTCATAGGAGTCTGCATCTTTAACAGTTGCTAGATAACTGATGTCAGGCAGATACAATGGATACATGACATCCAAAACATCACCCCAGCAACCCACCGGTCACGACCTTTCGTTGAAAAAGATCCAGACAAATGTAAAACACTAGGATTTGCCTTTAAGTCTGATAAATAATATTGAAGAAATCTTCTTGAGTTGAAGAGGTGTAGCTTGTTATAATCGATAAAACGAAACAAAACAAAACGAAACTACGAGGGTCATTCAATAAGTTCTACCTCCTACCTCATAACTCTGCTATTATACAAGCCAGTCGTATGAAATATTCCACAATTGAAGGTTTAAATCTCAGCTACAAAATCATAGTAAATTAATCTGAATAGTCATTGTGCTTTTCTAGATATGCAGTAAAACCCAAACTTCCATTTAATGCGACGGAAACGGGTAAAAAACAGCCAAAATGTCTCCTAAGTGCTGTTCATTTGGCCAATTCTAAGAGACAAAATGTATCTATCGGTCGATTACAATCCTTCTAAGTTACAGATATCTCTTAAACAGACTTTAAACATTACAAGTGACTGATTTCTTGGCGGAAAATGCCCTCTAATTAGCCAGAACCAGACCAGGACAGCCATCAATTTTAACCCTACCCTAGAGAACCGCTGCAAAAGTCATATTTGCTTTTCATAGGAACTAAGTGATCTTCACTATACAGAACTAAATGGATATACCGTAGATGATCAACATATGGCACCTTTTTATCTCTGATATACAGGGCGCCATCTCGCGATCAAAACGGCTTTTTAAAAGTTATCTCAAATGTTTGCCCCGGGCAAAAGTCACATGACTCGCTACATACCCGAGTCTCCGCGTATACATCATATAAACCCTTTAGCAAGAGTGACCATCCGTCACTCTTGGATCATGCCCTATTGTCCCCTAGTAAGCGTTGTATATAGGTCAAACCCAAATATGATGTGCATGGACGACCAGCTGCAGGTCTCCTTCTGCCATGTGTTGGTGGTACGTAGGTTCATCAGGCGTCGGAGACGGGAATAGGCTCTGTTTCGGTCATGTCATAAATTGTGGTGTTTGGGACATGATCCGTGCTTTTGATGTTAAAAAATAATTATCCTATAGCAAGAGGTAGCGATAGCGAATGCATTACTTTTACATATCATATCTTTAGATATCAGGATTCACAGCCATACAGTAAGATCGTCACACAGGTGGTGTGATGCCTTGCATTACATAAGAATCTACTATGAGAGATAGTCTATCACACGATCATTTTATTATTGGTTTTCACTTCTACACAGCTTTAAATACATCTATAATCCATTAAAAAGATTACTCTTTATAAATCAAAGCATTCATCGGCAATGAACGGGTTAAACAACACTATAGTCACGCTAATGCAGGAAGTTTTTCGTTATCATAAATATTTCGCATCATTAATGTACATAAATGTAGGTATAACATAAATTAATTATGGTTCTGATACTTTTTAATGGTATTATCACTTTCCACGCGGCTATTAAAGGGTTCAACAAAAGAAAGTATACCACTTTGTTTATTTTATTTTGAGTAATTTTCAATTTGTTTTTGACCAAACAGGCTAGATAGGCATTTAGATGAATCTTTTAGGCATAATTTGATACCAAATTTGCCCCCTAACAACAAAGATAAACCATGATTAGCACCATTTAAAGGAAAATATCCCATTTTCAAAAGTCACATTTCCAATACACAGCACGAGAAGATTTGGTTAATCTGTCCATGTTCTACCCATCCATAACATTCCTTTACATTCAAATCCTTCACCCATGCATCAGTTTACATTTGAATTAGCCCGCGCATTGAGGGATATGCGCGGCGATCAGTACGGGATAAATACGGCATATGTGTGTGTTAACAATTGGCCCTTTCTTCTCGTGCTGTGTATTGGAAATGCGACTTTTGAAAATGGAATATTTTCCTTTAAATGGTGCTAATCATGGTTTATCTTTGTTGTTAGGCGGGAAATTTGGTATCAAATTATGCCTAAAAGATTCATCTAAATGCCTATCTAGCCTGTTTGGACAAAAACAAATTGAAAGTTACTCAAAATGACATAAACAAAGTGGTATACTTTCTTTTGTTGAACCCTTTAGTTTATTAATATACACAACAGATTTTTCGCAAACCTTTCCTAACTTTCAAAGTCTATCTCAAGAATGATTGAACCAATACTAGGCATGTTTATACTTATTGTAATGCATTTCTCATGGTAACACCATATGTGGTGATGAAATTTAATACATTTGACATTTTTTAAACAATTTTTGTATTTTTGCAACTGTCGAACTGCCGCGTGGAATTAACCGTTAATTAATTAACGACGGTAATTGTGGTGAAATCATTGGATGACAAACTGTGAGATAAGCATGACCTACTGCGTTACATCCCCTTGCCTTGGATCACATAGAAAGCAAAGTTGTATTTAGAACCGGAATTCATTAGAGTCAGTTGATTTGTATTGTGTTGGTGATTTAAATTCTTCTTCCATGTCCCTGTTTAAAATATAAAAATAAATAAAAATAAAAGATTGTCAGTACCAAGAAATGAAAAATTGTATTTATACAAACAGAATTACTAACATCACACCAAACATAAGAGGATTCTGAATTTCGAAAATCAATAATTAACATTTTTGAGGGCGTAACTACGTGGTACGTGGAGTGGAGTTGCATTCTGGGAGTGTCAATGAATCTGCTTGGAGGGTCAGATAAGGCGAGCGTTTGGGCTGAAAATAGGGACGGCGCTATTTAAAATTATCATATGGTAAAATATAATTGGAAGACGTACTACTTTTGGTGATTTATTAAAATTGACTAAAGACATTTCCAAAGTGCCACCGTGGGTACTAAATGTGAATACATAATAATAATAATAATAATCAGTATTTATATAGCGCCTTTTCCAAATGGCTCAAAGCGCTGTAATTTTGCTGCTGGTGAATCATCAGAATCACGTCGCATCAACTAGGGTGCTGCCAATTTCTAGCGCAAACCTATCCGCACTTAGATTGTAACATCCACCATTTTTCAATGCAGCTCCTCAAATACCTTTGGGTCAAGGAAGATTTTGATAACCGAAACAACTGATCACTGATTTTGAAAGCAGGAGGAAACCGGAGAACCCGGAAAAAACCTGCGAGAGCGTGCATGGATCGTGATAAACCAAATGCACATAAAGCCCGCGGTCGTGCACAGAATTGAACCCGGGTTTCATTGGTGCAAGGCGAGGGAATAACCGCTGCGCCAACACGCTCCCTGAGACTGATGAAGGCCTATCCCTATGTAACGTGTACATCCAATGGGACATACTTTTCACAGATGGCCTATGGAATTTGGCAAGATCCGAAGTGGGAAGTATGCTACAAAATAATTTCAAACAATATGGTCTTATGTCATGAATATTGTGTATTAAAACATGGAATGCACAACGAATATTTGTGTGTGATTAAACATCAAAAGAGAGTGCTGTCAATCACATACTAATGGAGTAAGTGGTCATGTTGACAAATGCGTAATGGTGAAACACATAACTCGTTATTAAAACCTAGAGAACTACAGTAAGAAATTTAAACTTACTGCTTCAGAACAGGCGATGTAACGTCTCATGTCCAGCTTATTTCTGATTTTCAAGTTGCATAGAGCACATGGTTCACCATCGGGTTTCTTGCACTCTGTACACACACAAAACAAAACATAAGATAAATGAAAGATTCTTGGTTTATACACAAACACATTCATTACACTTGTCTAGGAGTGATATTTTACGCAAACCACGTTCGCTGTGCTTTACATAGTATACTTTTACAATTTTTAATTTCTAGAGCACATTCACTGGTGAACTAACTATTTTAATAAGAAACGAAAATATTTACAATTAAGCATGACTGTGTCCTAACCATAAATATGAATATCATCATCGAAAGGATAGACCATTTAAGGGTAAAACCTTCCCCGTGTACACAAAATGTCGCAAATCACCACTTTGTTTACGATGAAGCAATGCATAATCAACGTATGCCCAAAAGCCTGCAATTCGTTTTGACAGAGCTCTAGTTTGACTTTTTAAGCCTTGGATTTTATGTTTATGCATTCTGGAAACCTTATGATTTCCATATTAACTTGGTGAAATGATAATTAATGCGGTAATATGATAATAAATATGAGTTTATCTGTTTTCAAAATGTGCATGTAAAGAAAGGTACGTCGAAAACATGTCAACCTATTTGCGGAAAATGTCGGTTCAACTGTTCAGTCCAATCCACACTAGTTTACTACTAAAATATGCAACTAATATTGACAGCGTTTTAGTTTCATTTTCTCACCATGGATTGCGATCATGTTTATGCATTCTGGTCTTAAAATCTCCAAAATTCAATTGTGAATTAATAATCAACACTGTTAAATTGGTTTTTGAAATCACGTGTGATCAAGGAGATATATCGAACGATTTGACAGAAAATTATACCGCTACATTTGCAGCCTTAGGACTCAATGTGAACCGTTAAAAGTCTGCTCATCCAAATTTCTGTTAATACAATTGGTGAATTAGCAACATCCAGTATTTTCTTTTCCGAAAGCAAAGTTAATTAAAATATATAAATTCGCTTTAAAATCAATTTATTGAGTCACGTATGTATACAACTCATTAGACTTAGTGTGCATTCAATCATTTTTTCTTCTTTTTCGAACCTTCAATTTTTAAATACCAACAATATCAATAATTATTCAATATTGCACATTTGTTTACAAATCATAAATAGATGAACGATATTGAGTGGTTAACGACCCTGCACAGCTGCACTTCGTCGATTTCCGTAAAATGAGTTGAATGTGTTTCTGACATACCTCCCGTTGACCATGCGTAATTAAACAACCGATTGTGACCTCTTGGATTTGATGTCATAAATAAAGAGTAGAGATTTTAAGGTATTCAGCATGTGCAAACACGATTATAATCCGTTGTGTAAAAGGAAAAATAGAGCTTCTTCAAAACTGTTACTGTTCAAATAAGTACAAGGTTTTCTGGGGCACCCTGTAGTGTGCATAACCGAGAAAGAACACTCCAGGACACTAACCGATCTGCCTTTTCGCGCCAGATCACACTGTGTAATATTGTGCTATATCGCTCGGGTTATAAGAACGAAATTAATGGTATTGCTTTAAAAAGCTTCTCGAACCTTCAATCAGTGTATATAAAGACACCATGGTGAGTTGGTAAATTGTTTTATATAATTTAATTAGGCCACGCAAGAAAAACTGTTTTACGGGCCCGACCGACCAATTTCTTTCTAGAATTTGCAAAAAAGGGAACATTTTTTTGAAATTATTAGAATGTTTTATTTTCTTTGAATTTTCCGATCGTTTGTGTGAAAAAAGGCCAACCCGACCCTAAGAGGTCCGTTTGCCCATTTGTTGGTTAAATCGGCTTCATATTTAACATGGGATTGGTTAAAACTTAACCATTTGTTGGTTAATTCTTTTGATGCACTGGGCAGTAGCTCTGTTATTGTATAGCTATGAAGTATTGCTGCGACATCATGGCATACGACGGAGTGAACGGGTTTTCTTTCGTGGTCTTATATAGTCATATTATTAATGTAATTTACTTACTTCCAACTTTCTTCCCTTTTCTCTTCCTTTTCTCGACTGGAGCTGGATTGAAATATTCTTGGAAATCTGCTATAGTAAGTTGTTCCCCATCGGTTAGATCTTCACCAAATTCTTCATCAAGATCTGCTAGTTCAAAGCTTGCCGCTAGTGTTACTGCTATCAGAGCCAGTGCGAGAACTACCAGTAATGTTTTGGATGCCATTATACTGCAATTTTAATGTAATAATTTAAAAATACTTTTTCGTTGTAATTTGCACACGTTTTTGGCCAAACGTGTTTAGTGAATGTCGGGTTACGGAGAAAATAGAAGAACAATTTGAATTTCTCCTGCTTTCGATTATCAAATTTCAAAAACGTTGTTCGTTATTGTATTATTTCCTAACGAAATTAAACAAGAAACATGACACTTTCATTATTATTTTGGAAAATATACAGGCTTCTTTGATGAAATATAAGAAACATTATGTCCTGGATTACATTGCTATCCAGTACACTGCTAAAATGTTAAGTAAAACGTTTCCTCAACGTTGAGTAACTATGCAACAGTTCAACAGTTGAGTAAATAACGCCCAATATGTTCAACAGTTAAGTAAAAATGCCAAATATGTTCAATAGTTGAGTAAAAATGCCCAACATTTTACTCAACTGTTGAACTGTTGCATAGTTACTCAACGTTGAGTAAACGTTTTATACTCAACATCTTAGCAGTGTAGAAGACAAGAAGACAACGATCATCGTCGAAACTTAGTTTGTTGCTCGATTTGTTTCAAAAGCAATGTAAATCTAGTTGAATTTATTCAAATAATATGAGTTGTGACTTACCGAATTATATTGCTCCTAAAACTAGACAACAGTATCCAAGTGTTGAGTTCTCAGTTCTTGGTATGAAGTGATCTCAGATCTGAACACCTCCACCTTTATATGCAACCATATCAAGGACGGCCTTGATTTTTTAATTAATAATCTTAATTGAAAAGGCGATTAATACAGGGTGTCCCAAAAGTCTATGCATGACTTTGAAGCATTGTAGTTCACAAAATATAAGTCGTATTATATGAATGCAAAAATGTAATTTTATACTTCGGAGGAAAATAAAGTTCATAAATCCATACCTATTGAGATTAACAAAAAGACGGATAGAGTTGGTTACACGGAAAGTGATCCGTCAATTGTTATATTTAAAATGTTACATTACAGTGATCCCATCATAATAACAAACTATATCACACATAGTTTTCGTTTCTATAGTGAAATCTAGTTTAAATGGTTTCCATTTATACAGAGACGTGTGCTAATGCAAAAACACAGACCTAAAAAATTGAAAAACGTAACAGAAAAGTGAACACACACATCACACAGAGAATAGATCTCTTTGGACTGTTGGCTACTGCATGTCTTATGACATCAATGTGACTTGTTGATCTACCAGTCTTTTTTCTACCACATCGAGACAAATCATGCACAGTTCCTGTGTTCAAAAATGTATCCACCAACTTAAGAATGGATATTCTTCCTGGTGCGCATTTCTCTTTAAAAACAATCTGAACTTTTGTTGAGTAAGTTGAACTGAATTTGTTTCAGCGTAGAACCATACAATTTGTATTTGCTCTATGCTGTAAAACCATCTTGAATGAAGACTTTTGCTGTGCAATGTTGTCTACTACGCCTATTTATGAGTTTGGTAATAACATTAATGTTGCAAGGTAAGCAGTAAACTGTGACTAATGCGCAACGTTGCTTTCATACCGTTAATTTATGCGCACCTGTTTTAGCAACAATGTGTGGTACTTGGTATGAATGGTTCTCACACGGCTAAAAACTTTCAAGCAGTTTTATAATGTTGTGGGTTCACCAATAGGGTTGTGTTTGGTATCAAAATAATTTCCCAAATCTCGTCTATCAAAATATGGACGAATTTATACCATATGATTTATATTTTATGAGATATGAGTCTTCAAAAACGTGCATAGACTTTTGGGACACCCTGTATGATAATCAATTTACGGTGCATGCAATCATCTGTTGCGTTTAGAGTCTTGCATGGTCTATGTTGCGTTGAAAACAATATTTTTTATCATTATTCCCTTTATTTTTAGAATCATTATAACTTTACATACATACTGAAGACCTGCTGCAGCTACTTGACCTTAAAGGCTTTTCTTTTTTTTCTCTTTTTAAACCTGTTTCAAAGTATAAACAATTAATTACATCGATTGTATCAAAAGATAGGTCTCCCTTGATTTATTTGTAGCAGTAACCACGCTATTGATGGATGGGTATTTCTTCAAACGAATTTTTACCTAATGGTGACGATTTCTAAGCACTTATTTTTCACAATGATACTTGAAAGAAATAACACGAAAAAGGGGTGCAAACAAGTTTGCACGACTGCAAAGTGTAATTTATGCTCATGTCATTTATAGAAAAAATAACATATTGGCTTTGGCAACTTTTCATGATGTTCTTATCATTTAGTTCGAGTATTCTTAAATATATAGCTAGGAAAACTATCCAGGTTATCCATGTAACGGATTAGTATCTACGCGATCGTAAATGCTAAACTGTATTTAAGATTTTCAGAAGGAAGATACACCTGATTCATTTTATTTATTTGAAAGTACGATTTATGCTAAATGACACAAACAGGTGACGCTAAAGTTATACACAGAAGCTCAGATTGGTGCGATTCATCTTAGTTAAATGATTATAGTCAAGATACTGGGTGTTGATTGCTATATGAGTAAGTTGAACGTTCAAATAAATAATAATGTATATGATAAACTTAATAGCTTTGTCCATTGTGGTTTCTAGTGTGTTTTGTAACCTCCTCGCCGCCATGCGAGTAATTTCCCAAATTCACGTCATAAAATTATGAACTGGACGTCATGCACCGACTCTATTGAATGTAGATTAGGCCAGGTGCGAATCCTGTCTATTGTCCGCTCCACCTGAGTACATGGATAACCTCGATAGAGGCTTTACGATGACCCCAAGCTCGATATGATTGAGTGATTTCACCAAGGTGACAGAACATCAAAAGAGTGTTCTTCTTTTTATATTACAATCGTTTTTCAACTTTTACTGACCTTTCACGAAATCAAAGAAGGTATTAATAACGTGTCGAAAAAATGAAGAACAAAATCACCGACCAGGAGGTGTTGACCACATAATTATCTGAACCCAAATTTCATTATTTGATTAAAGCACGTCCCAATCCTAACGAATTGGCCTTAGTTTATAAGATATATGATAGTCATTTTTATCAAACCATCAAATTTAACCAAACAATCACAAAGAATAAAAAGTGTTTGCCATATCTCAAACATCAGTGAATACTTTCGTTTGTGGTTCTATAATGGTGCTGCTATATCGTGAGATTATATATTCATGTGATCAAGAATAAATGTCGACACTATTGTGCCCAAGACTGAAATAATGTGTTCGTAGTCTAATGGGGGAAACGGTATATTTCAACCACCACATATGATTTGTTTCTATCTCACTACAGTCAAAGTATTCGTCAAGAGACAAACTCAGTGCCGCCAGGATTTCCAAGGTTGGGAGGGTGGCTGGGGGGGCGGGGGTTCAGTGTCTTAATTCCCCAAAATAACTTCACACCATTTTGGCCGATTATCTGTAGCGCGCAAAATGTGTTTACTATTTAACCTTCGTCTTACTGAGCCTTTTTTTTGTAACACGGTTCCCCCTAATAAAATCCAAACAGAGATGCAGCGTACGCCTATATGCTTATTTTCGTACAATGGTATAGCTACGGATATCTCCTCTCCTTGCATACCAAAAGTGTTACAAACATCTCACGCATGAAGTAACATTGACGTTTTAAACATGGCCGACCTCCAAAATCCCGTTGTATAGTGAAATATAGGCCAAAATTAACATTTCCGAAAAAGTATTGGAATTTTTACCAGGTTTTTGGCTTATAAGAGAATGTATTTGATGTTTCTAACATTTACTATAGATTCAAAACTATACTACTAAGACATTTTTCAATATGATGATTTTAAATATTGTAAGGTGGGAACTTCCTTCCCCTACGTTAAGACTTTGACGGCTTACCATACTACCCAAGGTAAGGTGGTACCCTCAATTTTTGAGTGCAAAGGAGGTAAAAGAGATTCAAACGGGCTTTAGACTGTTATAATGATATTCCTGGATATATATTTTCCTGGCGAAAAATTGCTATCTTTATACCAATTCCCTCGTCTTAAAACTGGATTAAATTAATTAACCCTCCATAAATTCCCCCAGAATGGGTGCAATTTCCCCGAATGGTAGTCAAAGGATGGGGCCCCACCCCTACCCCCCATTTGGACACGCCACTGGATACACTACAAACATTGATTTTGTTTCATGGTTGGCCGGTGTTTTTCAGGGAGGGAAATACTAAAAGAATACAAGTTTCAAAGCTTAATTTTCTCAATCTCTCGAAATATGAATGAAATATCATTATTAAAGTTATTAACTAACAAGCATAGACAAACCCACTAAATGCAAAATACCGGTATGAAACATGTCATAGTCCCCCTGGAGCTTTAGTCCGGCGTCCATAGACATACACCGTGGAATGAAACGTGACACAATTGTTGTGTGTAGAGGTGAATGCCCTATACTTTACTGTGCAGGCCAGACTATAGCACCAAGGGACTATATCTACTCCTACATCGAACTACTAGGTGAATGCCCTATACTTTACTGTGCAGGCCAGACTATAGCACCAAGGGACTATATCTACTCCTACATCGAACTATATCTACAGGGGGACTATGGCTCCTTTCACACCACCGGAATTTCACCCTAATTTGACCCGTTTTCTCCCCTGATATTTTCATTCCCAAAACACGCCTCGAGAGTTCGGGTTTAGGCTGCATTTTTCTTCCTCCAATGGTCTGTTATTTTCAGATCTCTGATATATACCAGGGTGATGTAACACCCTATCTGACCACTGTTGAGATTTTGTTTCACAGTATAGCGCACTCTATAAGTTCATCATCCGGAACTTAAGCGTAAACTGTCAATCATTCGTTGTGAATGAATATTCATTCATGACTATTCATGACCTCACACCATGTGATCGTCGCGATCCAGCGTCCTTCCCAACTGATCTGATTACAATATTCATAAAATGCAAATAACGCCACGCCCCTCCTCTGTCACTGTCAGACGAAGCCATCCACAATTTGAAATTCGTATGTTGTTCCACGTGAAAATTAATTTCAAATAACCAATTCTGAATGTTTCGTGTCATATAAGAACTAAATTCTGCTATCATCAAAGCAAATAAGTTTTACTCTAAATCACAATCAGCTTTTTTTGACCATTGATGTACTATTTCTGTGCCACAAATCATGTTTTGAGCCGATAAAATCCACCGTGTCTTAGGTCGTCTGGTTTGTTACGACCATGATAGTGCGCCCCCTCTAAGATCATCATCCGTCAATTTAAGCATAGTAAACGGGGGACTTTGCCTCCGAGATACTTGTCTCATAGTTATAGGGTCTCTGTATATACATTAAGATTATCATCTTTAAAGATCGACCATCAATGACCCTGGCTCGTAAATTAATATCATATAATAGCAAGGCTTAGGTTTACCAACCTTTACTACATTTGCTATTGTGATTAACGTCATATTACTTTATATTAATGCGTGTTACACTAATAATTTAAGCATGCTACGCTTGAATCCAATTTACACTCAGCCTTGCAATGATTGAGTTGTCATATACGATTAATATTAATTACAATGCTTTGTTATTAAAATTGTAACTGCTTGAAAAAAACTGGTTCCCAACCGAAAATATTGCTTCATAGCAATTCAAATGATATTTTCGAGAGATACAACGACTAAGCGCGCACACCTTTCAGAATGTCAACCACCGTCAACCCTAAATGAAGATATCTTGAGCAACATATTCACTATAACACTTGACCAGTAGTTTTCAATGTATATTGTATCCCAAAGACTTTACATTGCTATGGATGGCTATGGTATTGTGTTGAACGAGGTTCTTTAAGAAAATACAATGGGATGACGTAACTGTAGTACATTGCAGTCCTCTGTTGTATTTCATAGATACCATTTATGTCAGCTCTCTGCCCACATCTTAAGATGGTGTTGCTGTTAATGTTGAAGGTGTTTGAGAAATACTGTTCAGTTGGGGATCCAACAAGAATGATCTGTAAAGGAGCGCTGAAACAGGGAAACTAACTTAATCTTGGACTTCTCTTTGAGCACTGAAATAGTGAAGTGAACGTTATTGAGTGATGCTTTACATAAACACTGGCAAAGGAAGAATACGTCATTGATTGATCTATAAAGACAACGCTGGAACATTGAGACCTATATGAGATGATGAAATTTGAAGGGAGCGCTGAAAAAGGAAACAAATAGATATGTCGAGAAAGATGGAGTAAGTCACTGAATTATCTTAAAAGGGAGCGCTGAAACAGGAAAAGTACATTATTAAGAGATATTCGAAGGGAGCGCTGAAATAGAAAACGAACATTGTGTGGTTGAGTGGGTTGATATCGGCGGGCTGGTTGATTTTCATAATGGGTTTTCTCAATGGTCGGCTATAACTTCGAGAGTTAATTTCCGCGTATTTACAAAGCCTAAGTTAGTCAACTTAGTAACAACAGCCTGCAAAAGCCCATTTTCCTATTGGTCAATCCTGAACGGATTCCTCAAAAAAGTGTTTATAATATAAGTTGTACCAAATCATTCTCACTAATCGACTGCTGGATGTAACCTATCACGTGTTATTATTTTACTAAATAAACAGCCATTTTATCTCTCCAGAAACACTTCAATAATTCATAACAGATAACCAGGTCATCTATTTCTGGTACCCTTGACATTTAGAGAAGGGATTGCCATAATTATTAAAACTATGTTTCAACTGAAAATAACCTTAAATATATATATTTCAACCTCTTAAAACAAATGAAACCATCTCCAACCAAAACTGTATCAAAATACAATTTAGTGTTTCTAAAAACAATGATAATTGAGGGAATGTTCTGCCATGGTCATTTCCACCATGTTTTTTTTCAAAATGCTATGAACGTATTCTTTTTGAAAGTCCACAGAACAAACGGAACTATTTTGATACATTTTCAGTTTTGCGGTGCTACAGTCGAGCTCGTTCCACTAACACGTCATGCAGAATATTATTGTCTGTAGACTACAGTTTCAACATTTTTTTCAAAATGTTTTCAAAATGTAAACAATATTGAATTGAATTTCATCACCATATTTGGAATCACCATGAGAAATGCATTAAAATAAGTGCCTACAATCTTGGAAAAAAGTCCTTGGAACGCGAACGCTGAGCTGAGCACACGTGCTGGGTATTGTGTGCATGTATTGATACTTAGTGTCTTCTGTTATAAATGGAAATTGTTCAAATGAGATTTTTCCTTCCCCACCCCCCATCGATCAATGTTGGGACACTCTGGCAAGCTGCAGGAGCCACTGGCCTTGGTCAACATTGTACGGGGGAGTGGGGGTGACACTTTTCCGTTAATCACACGCAGGTGTTCCAAGACTTTTTTCCAGGATTGTATAAGAGGAATGCAAAATATTTGATCTAAATTTCGTTTTTCTATCATAAATCAAAAACCGAATGTCGTATGAATCTCATATTACACACGGTTTGAACAAACAATAGGGGCATCACAAATATTATAAAAATGATGATAGGGAATTAATTTTATTTAGGAAGTGGGCACTGAAAACAATTATTCATGTCATATTTAACTACAATTTGACCCGTTTCTTGATCCCGCGCGCAATAATCTGATGTTTATAAATCAATAAAGCAAAAGTATAAAGTTCTTGCTGAGAAACTAACATTTTTATACTTTTAATAATGTTATCACATTGCCTATTTGTTTGTTATTTGAAATATGAAACTATACATTTACACTTTCCACGCGACAAGCGTCTGCAGACGACAATCCAAAATTGCACAAAATGTTTCAAAAATGTCAAAATTATTGAATGTCATTTACCAATATTTGGAATCACCTTGTGAAATGCATTCAAATAAGTACAAAAACGTGCCTATTATTTGTTCAGTTATCCTTGAGATAGACATAAAAGTTAGACAAATCTGTTTTGTACCGTGGTTAAACCAATAGCCGCGTTGAAAGTGTTAACATTTGCCGAGCATTAAACGTTTATTTGCAATACTATTCCTATCTATTGAAGATAGCTCATAACAGAAAAAAGGACAAAAAGTCACGCCATGAGAGCGACTCGAACCGACGCCAAGCAGGCTGTATAAAGGGTGCCAACGAACGCTCCTATCCACTAGGCCAAGCGGTCAGTGCTTACACAAGCGTGGATTTGTTTTATTATACATGTTATAGTAAAGCATTATTGCAAAGTATCACACACTTTACCAACACTTTACCATCAGTTTACCATTGGGACATTTTGCTTAAAATAGGCAATTAAACGTTTTTTCATACTGCCTTTGAGTTATCAAGATATGCATATGTGTTAGCTATACTAATCATGCATGCTGTAACTCCGAAATATAAGCCGCATGGGTCACATCTACGCATTTTGATAACAGTTTACCATTTAAAATGAAAACAAAATATGTATACTAATATTATACTATAGAAACGACGGTAAAGTGCTCAATGAACACGTGTTTCAAGGCAACACTTTACCATACACTTTACGATACACTTTACCATTACCGTCACAACTCGTCTGATGATTACTTTGTGAATAAAGCTAAATTCATTTATCGCAGTGCTATTTTAATTAATAAATAAAATAAAATATACTACTTAAATGGTTTATTTATGTATTCAGGTATATTATAATATGTTACTTAAATGGTTTATGTATTCACTTATTTAGTTGTTTGGGTTGTTTTTGAGGATGGGATTGAACTGAAGGCCTATAGATGATATTATCGTCGTGCTTACTCATCTGACTCATTAGCTCAGTTGATAGAGCGCTGGTCTATAACCATCCGGAGGTCCCAGGGTCAAATCCTGGATGTGCAATTTCTTTTACTGACTATCATTTATAATTTGTGGAGTAAGAAGAAACATTTACTCATCATCCAACCATGTCCAACTATTGTTTTTCCAATTATTTTCAAATATTTCCAAAAAATAAATACCAACAGTTTTGAAAAAAAGGTGTAAGAAAAAAGTAATATTTGAAAAAATCCATAAAATAAGGGTTTGTGAATAACGTGTCGGGAAAAAATACCAGCAATTTCAAAATGTTCAAAATAAATTCCAAAAACTGTAGGCAAAAACGCCCTCTGACAATTTGAGCCAAAAAATGTTGGTTGATAATAATATGTGGAAATGTAGAATCAAATCCAAATGTAGTTTTTTTTCAATTTTTAAAAAAAATAAAACAGCCAACAAAGTGTACGTATAGGCTTATGAACATTCGAGCAGAAAAAAAAGGGTTTTGAAAAAAGGTGTTTTTCTTGGTGACTATTGGGCCGGGGGATTCATCGTCCCTTTGCAACACAAGTGATGCAAAACAACGACCGAAAATCAAAAAATACATAATAACAGATGGGCATATGAATAATGAGCATCTATTATTATATTACAACCCGTTAATGCAATACAAAAGATAGCTGTCGAATCTCTCAAACAGAAGTTACTGCTATCTACTGAAGATAGTTATTAACAAGTAGGCCTAAGTTGTTTTACAATTATTTGTGTTACTTTCAACCCCATATATAGATTCCGTTACTTTTACTTTTAGACAGACACTCTTTTGCATATCTGACAATACATGAATAAATCTCGTAGGAGTATCTGAAAACGCCACATTATGCATTGCAATAATAGGCAATTATTATACATCTTCGAAATGCATTAGTTAGTATAGGGAATTGTTTTCACTGAACGTTCCCGTATTAAATGAATGTCTTTATAAAAGAAATATTGGGGTTGCCAAGCCTATGGTCCACTGCCAAATACTGTGCAATTTGAGATACATGTGACATTCAGTTTTCGAGATATGATAGAAAAACCAAATTTAGATGATTTTTTTTGCAAGATGCGTATACAATCTTGGGAAAAAGTCCTTGGAACGCGAACGCTGAGCTGAGCACACGTGCTGGGTATTGTGTGCATGTATTGATACTTAGTGTCTTCTGTTATAAATGGAAATTGTTCAAATGAGATTTTTCCTTCCCCACCCCCCATCGATCAATGTTGGGACACTCTGGCAAGCTGCAGGAGCCACTGGATTGTAGAATTGGTTCAGTAATCCTTGAGATATACTTTGAAAGTCTGTTTTGTATAATGGTAAAACCAATAGCCGCGAGGAAAGTGTTAGATGTTTAAAACACATTTTAACGTAATCTGAGTATCAAATATAATATTATATAATATGATATAATAGAATAGAATAGAATAGAATAGAATAGAATAGAATAGAATAGAATAGAATAGAATAGAATAGAATAGAATAGAATAGAATAGAATAGAATAGAATAGAATAGAATAGAATAGAATAGAATAGAATAGAATAGAATAGAATAGAATAGAATAGAATAGAATAGAATAGAATAGAATAGAATAGAAAAGAAAAGAAAAGAATAGAATAGAATAGAATAGAATAGAATAGAATAGAATAGAATAGAATAGAATAGAATAGAATAGAATAGAATAGAATAGAATAGAATAGAATTTTTGCACAAATTGGGCGCTTTTTACAAAAAAATGCCTCAAAATACACACAATTTATCAAGTTGGTCTGTGATGAAAACTACCCCATCGCTATACCAATTTTTGCGAAAAGGCACCCCAAAAGGCAGGCACATATACGTATACCATACCAATGTGAGACACCCCCCCCCCCCCCCCCCCCCCCCCCCGGGCATCCGAAGATGCATCATGAGGCTGACTGGTTACTAACCGGCGATTCACTGACCTGTGACAGGTTTGAATTGTCATGTGACCCGGGAAAACGTCAGGGATCGCTTTTTTATTTTATTTGTTCCCCTTATTTATTTTTGTTTCCGGGCCTTGGGCTGGGGTTTCTGGCCAATTTGAACATATCGCCATTGCTTTTATGTGTGTAATGCCTTGGTTAAAATAGAGGTTTTCATACTTGGATGTACTTGGGATTCAGTGTAGTGTGACATCTTGCAGTTTACCTTCTCATAAAAAAAAACACCCACACTCACACCATACAAAAAAAAAAGGAAACAAAAAGTCGAGCGATGTTTATAAACAAAGTTCCAAAAGGGACTTTTTAATCAACCACTAGATAATTACTCAGTAAAGCATCTGATGTTTTATTGGCCAAGGCATGAAGAACAAAGTATTATTTCAAAAGTCAAGTTAAATGGTTTGTTCAACTAATGAAACCCCCCCCCCCCCCAAAAAAACGACCATTTTCGTGGGGTCGGTCGGTCGTTCCCCCAGTATATTTGGCCTTATGGTATTTCCTTGACAGGTTGTGGCGAGGTCCTTCTCTTCCTCTGTTCAGTGAAGGTACTGCCAGCCTTACATACATGTACATTGCCTCCTTTGCTCCCCTCTCCAACTACTTACTCTTTATCCTCAAAAGAATGATTGTTGAAGGTGAGGCGTGTATAAACGGAAGAGATTTAAAGAGAAATATGAACATATATTTTTCGTCTCTGCATGCATTAGGCCGCACAAGCAATGACAATAAGTAATTTGTCTAGGTGTTTTGTCCTTCGAGAGCAGAGCATTTTTGCTGGTTTTGCCTTAAAGTGTTGATACTGTTGCCACCACATGAAAGTATATCCAGTAGAACTGAATTTGAAGTAAATCTCTGGATGACTGATAACATTCATACTTATTTGTTCGAAGGAAATATTTTAAAAATCACTTTGTCAATATTTGTGCAGCCTTGTGTCTTCTTGTAAACCATACCTTCATAGGATAAGGGAGCACATCAAAACTCGACCGCCCGGCAACCGCCGGTTCCGTGGGGTTCCGTGCAGTTGCAGCCGATTTCTATTGTTCTAAACAATGATATGCGGTCCAACCAGGCGGAACCGTCGAGTTTTGATTTGCTCCCTAACGTGAATCAGTATTGGTTAACATTTTCCACGCGGCAGGCAGCTGCAGACGACATTCCAAATTGTCACAAAATGTTTCAAAAAATGTCAAAATTGTTGAATGTCATTACCATATTTGGAATCACCATGAGAAATGCATTGAAATATGTATACACATGCCTTGTATTGGTCCACTAATCCTTGAGATACACCCTCAAAGTTGGGAAAGGTTTCTGAAAATGCTGTTTTGTATGTGGTAAAACTTATAGCCGCGTGGAAAGTGCCCGGGAAAGTGTTAATTTACTTCTACATTGGCATGATAAGACAACATAGAAAGTTACTCTTCATTCAGCATGTATATAGTGCAACCTTTGGAAGTTAGCACGATCTAAAATTATGATCACGGACCTTTGTAGAAACCTTTTGACTTTAAGGAACCTTGATTTTGACTCGGATAAAATGATTGATTTATTTGGTCTCATTAACCCTCGTCCTCCTGTCATGTTTTATATCACTGCTGCCTAAGGAGGAGGGTGATTACCACCCCACCTACAAAATCCAAACCGAGATGCAGAGCATGATAATTTGGGTACCATGGCATAGCTATAAGTCTCCTCTTTCCATACAAACCAAAACAAGTACAAACATCCCAATGACGTCACAATGACCGAAAATGGCCGACCTCAAAATCCCGCCGTATTCGCCGTACAGTATAGGCCAAAAGTTGAAATTTTCGCCAAAAAAGTTTTTTGCTTGTAAGCATGGTAAGTGAGGGTAATGGTGTTTATTACATATACTATAATATTCAGGACCATAACATTCATGCCAGAACCGTCCCACGATAAGTTAGGTCATTTGTCTATTGACTTTTTCTGTATAAAATAAACAAACACGTCGCCCGTTGGTTTTTATTGACATAAATCCTTATCATCAATTAACAATGGAAGTAGGAGAAAAAAAGTTTTTCTGACGAATGTCGACTTTTTCGGCCCATTTAATGAGAATCGATGACTTCGATTATGGTGCGTGGTTTGTGCCATGGTTTGTGCCACGGGGAACGTGTCTTAGAATCGGAGATGAATTTGTATTACATTTTGGAGCATTTTAGACCCCGTGCCGTACGAAGAAAGGGGGGGGGGGGGGGAAGTATGCAGAACTTAATTCAACCTTAAATATTTGGTAAAGATCATTAGTGTCAATTCCACGCGTGTCTTAGAACCGGAGATTCATTCATTCATTTTATTTATTGTATATATAGGCCTCTGGCCCTTCATACTACATGGTACAAAAATTATAAATACGCATACATAATAAACAATTTTTACTTTGCTGTGCTGTCATTAAAAGATGCAATATGCATCTTTAGTGACATTAAGAGCATTTTAGACCCCCTGCTGTACGGAGAAGAGGGGGGGGGGGGGGAGTTTGCAGAACTTATTAATGAATTATTATTCCTTTAGTGTAAAAAATCACTCAAACGTTCACTTTACTATTCCAGTGCTCCGTTCAAAGAGAAGTCGACGTTTAAGTTAGTTTCAGTGTTTCAGCGCTTCTTCATAGATCAATATTATTGGGTTCCCAAATGAATAGTATTTTTCAAGCTCCTACAATAAATTGAATGGTATCTATGAAATACAACAGAGGACTGCAAACAGTCACGTCATCCCATTGTACTACTTGCCGTATGATTTTCATTAAGAAACTCGTTCAACAATACCATAGCCTCCACAGCAATGGGATACAACAGACATTGGAAATGGATAACTACTGGTCAAGTGTGATACGGTAGTTAAGCTGTTGCTCAAGATATCTACGTTTAGGGTTGACGGTGGTTGACATTCTAAAAGGTTTGCGAGCTTAGTCGTATCTCTCGGAAATATCATTTAAATTGCAATGAAGCAATATTTCCGGTTGGGAACCTTTTTTACAAGCAATTACAACTTTAATAACAAACATTTTAATTAATTTCAATCGCATATGACAACTCAATCATTGCAAGGCTGAGTGTAAATCGGATTCAAGCGTAGAATACTTAAATTATTAGTGTAACACAACGTAATAAAGTAATATGGCGGTAATCACATTAGCAAATGTAGTAACGGTTGGCAAACCTAAGTAAAATTACTTAGAAACCTTACTATTATATGATATTAAATATCATACGAACCAGGGTCATTGATAGTCGTTCTTTAAAGATGATAATCTTAATGTATCAGAGTACTGAAAATAACAGACCATTGGAGGAAGAAAGATGCAGCTTTAACCCGAACTCCCATGGCGTGTTTTGGGAATGAAAATATCAAGGGAGAATCCGGGTCAGATAAGGGTAAAATGTCCGGCCACGCCGACGGCGGTGTGAAAGAGCCATAGTCCACTGTGGCTATAGTCCGGTGTAGAAGTAGATATAGTTCATTGGTGCTATAGCTATAATGCACCCATTCAGGGCAGGCGCGGATCCAGGGGGTGGGGGGGGGCGGAGGGGCGCGCGCCCCCCGGTAAAAAAAATTGACAAAAAAAAAAAGGGAAAAGAGAGAGGGAGAGGAAAGGGGAAGGGGAAGAGAAAGGGAGAAAGAGCCTTTAATTGATCGATGGATTGGTGAATAAAATAACGTTGTATGTCGTGATATACTAAGTACACGTAGGCCTATATAGGCGGCCGCCCCACTTTTTTGTAAAGAAAGTAAAAAAGAAGGGGAAAAAAAGAGAAGAAACGGAGGAAAGGGATTGCTTTTCATAAAATATTGGTCAAAAGTATATCGCAGCAAATGAGTTCGAAAATTGAAAATGTTTCTACTTCTGAGCCCAGACTCCCCCCCTGTTCGAGCTTTTAACCATGTATATTTGAATCAAGAATATATATCAGTTATGCTCAACTTCTTTCGTGTATTGAAGAAGAAAAAAAATTATTGGAAATGAAGAGGTGGCTTTTCAATAAAATGTGGTCAAAAGTATACACCCAATCGCACCAAATGATTTTTAAAATTGATTTTTTTTTAACTTCTAAGGGGGCCATCCCTTCTGAGGGGGCACATCCCCCTCAGACACCACCTGTTCGACCTTTAAACCATGTATATTTAAATCAAGAAAATATATCAGTTATGCTCAACTTCTTTCGTGTATTGATAAAAAACAAAATATTTAATGGAAATGAAGTGGTGGCTTTTCAATAAAATGTTGGTCAAAAGTATACACCAGATCGCACCAAATGAGTTCGAAAATTGAAAAAAATTCTACTTCTCAGGGGGCACATCCCCCTCAGACTCCCCCTGTTCGACCTTTAAACCTAATTCAAAGAAAATATATCAGTAATATGCTCAACTTCTTTCGTGTATTGATAAAAACAAAATATTTTATGGAAATGAAGAGGTGGCTTTTCAATAAAATTTTGGTCAAAAGTATACACCAGATCGCACCAAATGAGTTTGAAATTGAATTGTTTCTACTTATGAGGGGGGCACATCCCCCCTCAGACTCCCCCCTGTCCGAGCAGAGCTCGGAGGGCGGTGCTATGCACCGCATTGGAGAGTCCACCAACACAAAATTCAAGATTTTTCAGCTTCTTTTCAGCCCCCCGGTAAATTCAATCTCTGGCTCCGCCCCTGAGGGGGGGGGGGGGGGGGGGGGGGGGGGGGGGGGTGGGGGGGGGGGG